>CM039094.1:21522102-22084759 GCA_022113865.1 Chimonanthus praecox | reverse complement strand
TCTTTAATAGCTCTCCATTTGTTTTCATCCAGCCGTCTGAGTGTTACTCTATCAACTGATTGGATTCATTCTGACAATATTTTTTGACCAACTAAAGTCTTTGATTGGTCAAAACTTTCCATCGTGCAGTATTATGTTGCAAAAGCATGTTGGTACATATCCTAAGATTGCAGCTGTCTGTTGTTGCAGGTGAAGAATTTTATCCTGCTGGGTGATATTCATAAAAGCATATACTTTCTCAGTTGGAAAGAACAAGGGGCCCAGTTGAGCTTGTTGGCCAAGGATTTTGGAACACTTGATTGTTATGCTACAGAGTTCTTGATTGATGGCACTACCCTTAGTCTTGTTGTATCAGATGATCAAAAGAACATTCAGGTAAAAGCCCTGTTACTGATCTTTTATGGGAGTTCAACTTATACATCCAGAGTTCTACCCGGCAGTGAAGGTCAACTAGTTTTGATATGACTGGATGAACTAAATTGTACTTGTATCTTCTTTTGGTGATATAAGTCGGTGATACATGTTATCTGTTACCTGGCTATACATCAACTTGTCTATATTAGTTCAAATACATAAATAAATGAAACAAAAACATATCAAGTTGCATGCAGCAAGTTCTTTTCTGTTTTGTTTTCCACTGAAATGATAATGCGATTCAAGCTACAAACTTTTCTTCTACAAATATGACGGAAACAATTGGTTAAGTGTTGCTGTTCTTGAGTCTTGAGAAAGCTCCCATGTTTCTTCCAGTATGTGGTGGATGGAGAGCATCTCATTCTTCATCGAAAACATTATACAAGGGAGTTTGTAATACCCCCACCCACCTCAAAGAAAGCCCCACATCGGTTGTGAGGTGGGTGGGATGAGTGTTGATAAGAGAGAAGCTCCCATTCCCTAGTGTGAGGCCTTACATGGCCAGGGCCCAAAGCAAAACCATGAGGGCAGAGTGGGCCCAAAGCGGACAACACTGGGAAGTTGGGGTAGGGTCGTCACAAGTGGTATCAGAGCCAGGTTCAACTCTGTGCTTAAGGGTGTGGGCTTGGTTGTTGTGTGTGTAGAGCCGGGGACGGCTCTGGCTTTAAGGGGAGTAGATTGTAATACCCCGCCCTAGAGGGGGGTCTGTAGTGGAGCGTGCCAAAGTCCCACATTTCTAGTTGCGTTGGAAATTCCCTGGTATATAAGTGACAGCCTTCCTCCTTCTAGTATGAGGCCTTTTAGGAGCAACAGTGGGTTGACTTGCGGACAATATCATGCTAGTGGGAAGGGCCATTACAAATGGTATCAGAGCCGAGGTTCAACACTCAGACTGTGTTGGCTTATCCCCTAGTTGTTGCGAGTCGAGCCGAAGACGGCTCTGGACTTAAGGGGGGTGGATTGTGATGGCTCTGACTTGAAAAGCCAAAGCGTACGCGACCGATCGACAATGGCGATGGATCACTGTTAGGCGAGTAGGTGTGGTTAGCAGTCCCACATTGGAAATGAGATGAAAGTAGAAGGGGTTTATATGAGGCCGCACCCCTCCTCAACACAATGCGTTTTGGGCCTACAGTTGAGCCAGACCCAATGCAAAGTCGTGCGGGGCCCCATGCGTATTTGCCCAAAGTGGACAATATTGTGTTGGGGCCGAATTGGGTTGAATCGGGCACGGTTGGGTTGGGCCGTGACAAAGTTCAAGTGAGATAGTGAAGGTGTCTAGTGTCACAGGGACAATCTTGCCATATCTATATCAAGAAGAGCATGGGGTTGAGGAAGGGATTTGGATTTGTACTGAGACTCATAAGGACGTATAGAGGGAAATAGAACTCTTAATGAGAATGAGGTGGGAGGTAAACTCATGAGAGTTAATTTAACCCACTATAGGTGGACCTGGTGAAAGAATAGGTATCGAAGGGAAGGGGAACATGAATAATATTGTCCTTAAGGAAATAAGGGGAACTAGTGAGACTAGAGAGAAGCATCAATACTTTTTTTTTGGTGTGAGCTTGTGCTTTGTGGTATCAATAAAGGGGCAAGGAGAATTTAAAAGAAAAGAGAGTAAGATGTTGAGAAGATGAAGGAATGAAAGGAGACGAAGAAGTAGAATTGAGAGACCTGATTCTCTTGTATTGTATTTCTTGTAATGAAGATGTAGTATACATGTATATATAGAATACAATGAGCCAATCAAAGTGGTAAAAAAAGAAAGAATAATCAATTACACCTAATAACATCTTTCAGTCAACAATTGAATTAAGACATGTGAAAAATATACTATATTATTTACAACACTCCCCCTCAAGCTGGTCAACTATCGATTAAAACATCATCAAGCTATGATTGAGAAACGTCCGTTGTGAGCATATCTGCTAGTTGATCCTTTGATTGCAAGTAAGGAGTTAGGATTTGTCTTGCTGAAATATGATGACGAAGAAAGTGACATTCAACCTCAATATGCTTTGTTCGTTCATGAAACATAGGGTTGGATGCAATGTTGATGGAGGTCTAATTATCACAGAACATCAGTAATTGTTTCGAAGAGGCAAATCTGAACTCAGTTAGTATTTAGATCATGTAATTTCATTTCTTCACGTCATCAAGGCTCTTATCAACACATCATTTTAAACAGCTCATAACTACACATTCTCATCATCACATCACATCAGATACTCAATATCATGCATTCTCAGGTAATTCAACTATACTTGTCCACATACCACACATCAATCAGCAAACCTGTACAACTCTCAATATCATGTATTCTCAGGTAATTCAACTATACATGTCCACATACCACACATCAAGCAGCCTATCCGTACAACTTAACAACACACAATCTCATGTAATTTAGCAACATCTTTTTAATTTAATTAAAGCATGCTTAGGTGTGGCAGTTCCCTCACCTAAAGGTTTGATGGCAAGTTAGTCCTCCCACTGTTCAACGGGTGTCCACACCGGAGGGGCTAAGATCTGTTCATCAAAGCAAACACACAAAGGATACACATAAGCATTTTAATTTCATCAAATGGGCCTCAATTTCACACTCAGGGCAAAAGCCCCAACTTTTCCCTAGGTTTCCATGCTTAACTCTTTAGTAGTTGAGCTCAAGCTCACAATTGGGTGAGAACCCCAATTTCCTAAACTCTCAAATACCCAAGTAGACCCCAGACTTCAACAAGGGTCATCAATTTCGAATTTCAAGAGAGAGGAGTCAAGACCCTAGTAGGACACTCCATTCCCAAGCTTGTAATCCACAAATCCTCCCCAAAATTCACAATTTCGTTTTAGGGTAGCAATTCCAATCAACAATTAGCTTCCAACCCTAGGAGGATTTGCCCCAAATACTCATGCATGGGCAAATCCATCCTTTCTCCTACAATTTGGGGTTTTTCATTAACAAGCTAATCCTTTTTTACCCCAACTCTTCTTCTCTCCCAATTCACATTCCTCTATCAAAGGCTAACTCCATTTCCAACCCTTGTCTCCTCCCAAATACCACTCAAAACCATGAATTCTCAAGAAAATCTGAGTTAGAGGAGGAGATTTACCTTAGAGGGGAAGAGTCCAATGAGATAGGAAGCTTGAGGGTGCCGAAAGTCCACTCCAAGTACATGCAAGTGAGGTGGGAGGAAGAAGCGCTCTCTCGCTCGCGCTCTCTCGCTATTTATATTAGTCAGTCCTCAGTGTTTTCGGTTGATTGAGGGATTCTTCGACCCTCCGAGCTCGGTCAATCGAACTTGAGACTCCTTTTTATTGTAAATTTTCCTGCTCTCTATTAAATTTCTTGATCCTCCGAGAAGAGCTCGATCACCGAGAGTGAATTTCTCGATTTTCAACTGTCATATTTTCAACTCTCTGATAGCCACTCTCGCTCGATCGAACCAATGCTTGGTCCATCAAGCTTGGTCAACTGAGCCAATGTTCGATCTCTGAACCTGAGACCCAGATTTTCAGCCAACTGAAATTTTCTGAAATTTCTTCCTCTAAACCCTCCCTAGGTTATCCATATTAAGTCTTGGAACAATTCCAAGTTAATTATGGGTCTATTCACACTTTCGAAGCCCGTAAATTCCCCCATTCAGATGTGCACAACACCCACATTTCTTTGAAATCAATTTTTATTTCGGGTCGCTACAATATCTGTTAATACACATTCTATCATGTCTTTTACCACCCCCAATCTAGGCCTTCAAAGGTTTCCCCAATTCTCCCACCTCTTTCACCTACTATTATTCATTTTATAGTTAATAAGCTAGTGTTAGTATGGTGGCGGTGGCTGTCGTTATTGTTTGAAATCTGAATGTATTCCAATTTCATATTTTTATCCTTGTTACCATATCTGTAAAATATTTAAATTGTATTATCGACATACAGAAGGTTTTCACCTGCATACCCCCATATGGGCTCATGTGGGTCCCACGTAAAAGGGCTTATCTATTCTTGAATGGAGGACCCACAAAAATCACTTTGATCGGATCAATGAAGCCGTGTTTGTAAATATCACAAAAGTTTAAGGATTAAAATGATGATTTTAAGTGACAAAAATTTGGGGACCATAAGAGAGCTTCATAATTCTGATGATGATTTTTGGTAGGCTCCTATTCAAGGGGAGATCTTTCCAACAAACTCATAAGATGGGATCCCGTATGGCCCCTATTGTGCACATGATAGGGGCTTGTGCAGGTGATCATCTACTGCAGAAGTGCTTGGTGACATTTTTGTTCATGAAATGAATTATTCTCTCATTTGAGTCAGAAGTCTTTGTTTTTATAGAACACTAAAGATTATTTTTCATTGCATGTGCCATGCAGATCTTCTATTATGCACCGAAGATGCTGGAGAGTTGGAAAGGGCAGAAGCTTCTACCCAGGGCAGAGTTTCATGTTGGTGCCCATGTGACAAAGTTCCTTCGGTTGCAGATGCTCGCCATGAACTCTGATCGTGCTGGGGCAGCTCCAGGCTCTGACAAAACCAATCGATATGCCCTTCTATTTGGTACTCTGGATGGGAGTATTGGCTGCATTGCTCCCCTTGATGAGCTTATCTTCCGCAGGCTTCAGAGATTACAAAGGAAACTTGTGGATGCTGTTCCCCATGTGTGTGGCCTCAATCCAAGGTCTTTCCGGCAGTTCCGTTCAAATGGAAAGGCACATCGTCCTGGCCCTGATAACATTGTAGACTGCGAGCTTCTATATCAGTAAGTTTATCTGTTGATTTTTTTTTCTAATGACGTATATTGTTTCATTGTTGACCTTAGATAGATGGGGATAGGTGGTGATGATGATATTTAGTTTCACCGAAGTTGTTTAGATTTGTTCAGCTGGGCATTCCAGTTTGCTTCAAAGCACATTTTGGCTGTCTGGTTGTTCTGATTGTTTCTGCCCACACTTGGCTGTTTTTTTATTATCTGTTCCTTAAAGAGTAAATGTTTGTTGTAACATGGAACATGTAAAGGAGGGCAGGGGGCTTTCGTTGAGAATGTGCATGTGTCTGTTTGCATGTGCATGTGCATGTGCATGTTGGTGTGACTGTCTTTTGTTGTTGATGCATGTCTGCCTGTGGCCAATGTCTTATCTTGTCCTTGTGATCGTGTGATTTGTATTTACATGTTGATGTAGGACAAGAAGATAGGGTAATCTTAAATGCCAATGTGGTTCTCTAAAATGAAAATAATGAACCCTAAGACTAATATGGGGCTGAAATTTAAAAATTAAATTAGTAATCACAAATAAATCAAATAAATAAGCCACAAATAATCAAAACAAATCTAGGAATCAAATGTAAATAATTATATAATTTACCAGACCCAATTGATGCTCAAAGTGGAGATCTCCCAAAATCACTGGTTTGTCGGGATCCACGAAAGTGCAGGCCTAACTTCAAATAGGGCCGCATCTAGTTATTAGGCAGTGAATAGGTGGTTCTATATGATGGTGATGATAACTTGTGGGCTGAGAAGGGTTGTGGTAAAGTTAAATGGGTAGGGAATGGATTTCTGAGGAGGATTTGAGGTTTGTAACAGAGAACAGCAAAGGAGGTGTGGCCTAGGAGTGTGGGCGAATGGACTTAGGAAGGTGTATGGCTCGTTGCGAAGAGGGAAAGAGGTTAATGAAGGACTGCTGACGACTGTATGGGTTGTGGTAGGTCTGGTGATGACTGTATGGATTGTGTAGGGGATGGATAATGCTTAGGGCCGATGGTTGGATGGCTGGGCAGCAAGAGGAAGAAGAATAGAGGTGGGTGAAGGGCTAGAGGGTCTAGGATAGGGCTGCAACGATGGCAAAACGGTATAAGAGGGAAAGAAGGGCTGGCGACAACTGGGAGGGCTGTTTGGTTTGGCAGAAACAAAAGGGAATGGGTTTGATGTCACAGAAGCAAGGGGATGGGTTTTGTAGGTCACAGGTGTAACACAAAAAAAAAAAAAAATAGAGAAAGGGGAGAGAAAAGAGAAGATATTAGAGAGAGATAAATACCTGGATTTTGGAAGAGGCGTCTCACCTATTCCAATGGCTTCTCGCCGTCCTTAGCTTCTCACCAAAGTTTGTCGGCATCTCACTAACATAAGCTGCACATGGAGGAGTTTCCACGTTTTCATTCATTCATAATCGAAAGTGCCCTAAGGCTACAAAGAGTATCTATAATAAAACCTAATGAAATGACTAAAATACCCCTAATTACAGAGATGTCTCAAATACCTTTAATTTAACCCAAATTTACATAAGAAACTCAATCAAATAATTCCGAACAACTAATCTAATAAGAGAAAATAAAGAAACAAATACAATCATGATAACTAAATAAAAATAAAGAAATTAATGCTAATTTGCTCTGCATCACATATGGTGGAATGAGTGCATCTGTGCTTGTTTGTGTCAACAGTGTTAATTTGTCTGTCTCAGAATCAGCGCTGTGGAAGTATGTAACCTCATTTGCTAAAGTGGTCAGCCTTCCCAATTTTATTACACTACTTGAACATCATCCTTGTAAACATTTTTGCTCAAGGGATGTCTCAACTTCATTCAGTTCACTATAGGAGGATAGTAAATGCTTTCCATGGAAGTGCAGAAATATGCAGGCATTCCATTTTGTCCAAGGGTGATGCAGAAAGATAGCAACCTACACCTAAAGGCTGCAAAAGCTAATTTGTGGTTAAAGGGATGTCCCTAGACAAACTGATGGGAATAGTTTTCTTGGTGGAGTGTGGCATATGGTTTCACAATGTGTTACTTTAATTTTTCGTTGGAGGTGAGAATATGGTGATGGAAAGATCAGAGGGTCCCATGTAGAACCCAATGTCGTCACCTCTCTTTTAATTTAGAATGGTAAACTGAAAAGTATACCCTAAGAACAGGGGCTCATGAAATTTTTCATGCAGTCTTAGCTGTATTGGGCCCACCATGGCCCCAATCAGATTCCTTCCCCCCCTCACACCCACCTAACCGCCCCACATATATGATTGACTGTCTTTCAGTCATATTTTGGATATAGAGATGTCAGATTGAGTTCATCTGGTCATAAAGATTCAATGTTCCTTCAATTTGACGGATTCGTGACAAATTTGTTCAGATTTTATGAGATTTGTTTTTTTTTTAAAGACCAAGGTGTCCAGGCCTCTTAGAGCACCTAACTCATCATTGGAGCATGTGCAAACTTCTCAATCCACACACCTGATAACACTATTGGAACTGGTCCTTTTGTGTTAAGAGTGACTTGAACCCAAGACCTCCTGCATCTCAAGCAGGTTTTGGACTGCCAAGCCAACCCTCACGGTTTAAAATAAAAAATAAGAAAATAAAATACTAACATACTACTTCAAAGTCGTTTATCTAACAGCTCACAAGTGAAATCATAATTCGACATGAACCCATAGCCAGATTCTAATTCAACTTGTAATCAGTCCCACAGAACATTAGTTCTCAAAATGTGGATCTATGGAAGGTATCAAGTTTGTTACCTACCTAATTTTTTCATGATAGCAGCACTTAGAAGATATTTTGACTCTGTTGCAGTTACACAATGCTGCCATTGGATGATCAGCTGGACATTGCTCATCAAAGTGGAACAACACGCTCGCAAATTCTATCCAACTTGAATGATCTTTCGATTGGAACAAGCTTTTTGTGATACTTTCGACCTTCTTGAAGACTTCAGCGGCATTTGAGATCAGGAGAATCACAAACCATTGGTTACATGTTAACACCAAAGTGCAATGTGCCTAAAAATGTGTTCATTAGTGTGAAGCAGTAGCAGATGATATCTTCGTTCGCCTCTATATCACATACTGCTCATCGGGACACAAACTACTGATAGATGACAAACAGTGTTATGTATAATATTGGACTTGCCATATGTGGCAAGGGAATTTTCCTTGTGGAACCCTTCAAGACAACAGCAGTTGACCAATCACTAGTTGTTTAATTGTATTTATTTTCGAACTACTTAGGTTGCTAAGTTCTTGTGAAAATCTAACGAAAATTTCTTGCATTTAACAGAGCACTAGCGAGATAATATGCTTCTTTTCTTCCCCATTTTATTTGTGGAACAGCATAGGACTACATTGATGTTGATTGCATGTAAATTAGAAGTTAAAGAACTATTTTGGTTGGGTGATAATACCAAATTGCTTGGAGAAAGCCCTTTGGATAAACTGGACCGACTTTAGGAAATTCTCCTTCTCCCAAGTTGTGTGATTCTTGAGCCACCTATGTATGAGTCTCTCCCCAGCCAAAAATTCTCCACGGTGCAGAACTGCTAGGCTGTTGACACCACCCAATGCTCAATGTAAAGAGCATGGTGTCACACGGGCATGTGTTTTGAGTCCCAAGTCCGATGTGTGATGGGAACGACTTGGGCTTATAAGTGGGAGGCAGGTGTAATGGCTAGTCATTTTGGGATAATAAGCACCTTTGTGACAGAAATCACCTTCATTTTGGGTCTTTTTTTGCTGAGATGCAACTTCTGAAAAAAAATAGTGCTCCGGGGGTCCCTCTCCTGCAGGACAGTGGCAAATTGGTGCACTAAAAAAATTATGATTTGTAATTTATAATTTATAATTTTATAGTTTGGTGCAATACAAATTCTCAAATTTAAAATCAAAACTGAGAATTCTAATAGAAAACACATAAGCTGTGCAGATAATTAGTCTGCAAGTCAATTGACCTAAGTTCCATTTTTTTTTTTTTTTCAACTCCCAGGCGAGCGAATAAAAAATGTGAAAACTGATATAAGTAGCAGTTTTTAAATGGCCAGTTATTTTAACACTGGCAAAATTTGTTAGGAAACACAAGATGGGGTGAAATTTTCATTTTACTTCTACCGGTATATCACTCATCAAGTACCGGTGTACCGTTCACACACTGTGCATGTATATGTTCTGTGTATCGGTACACTGCTACTTGATGAGTGGTACACCGATATAGGTAAAATGAAATTTTTTTGCTCAATCTTATGTCTCCTAACAATTTTGATGAGCAGCTTTCTTAAATAGCCTCTCTTTGGAAAATGTACACAAATCAATTTGCAAAAAATAAAAACTTAATATTTAAATCTCTTTTTCATGACCTAGCATGCTTCATTAATGGTAATAAACTCGTCGAAATTTGACAAACCGAATTTGGTGGAAGGAGGTCACATTATGCTGACTGCTCAAGTATCAAAATTCACAACCTTTGGTCATTTTATTAGTTATGAAATTGATGATCAAAATGTAAGTCAATGAACATGCAGGAATCATAATCGTCATTTGATTGGTTTTGGTTGACTGACCATCCGAATTCCTGATCTCCCAAGAGAAACTATCCGTCGTTAACGTGAACTATACAAGTACGAAAAATTGTTTAGATTTTATTTTATTTACTAATTTATTATAAACCGGTTCATAAGGCATAATTTCTCAGCTGTTAATGGGGAACAAATATATGATATTCGTGAAATTCTTTGTTTATATGGTGTTGCAAGTGGATTCTTGTCATTGTATGATTTTTTGGGCATCTCACTTTGTTAATCCTTAAAGGCACGTGAAAACTTTGCTATCTGCACACACCAGATACAAACTATGGGAACTGGCCATTTTTTTGTGTCGAGGGAGGTTTGATCCTAAGACCTCTCACAAACACAGGTGAGAATTGACCATCAAATTAAACCTCAGAGTTAGTATGTCTCATTTTATGATCTTTAGATTCTAGTGTTTTTATTTTCTTTGCTTTTACATAAGGTCCCAGATAGAAAATAGATTTAAAAAAAAAGAAAAAAGAATGGTTAATTCTTATGTATTTTTTATGTATGTGTATCCATTTAAAAGCGACCAATGAGAAGTGTATGACAAAAGTATTTATTATAAATGTATTGTACCAATAAGTGAGAATGATGTAAATTCATCTACAAATAGTTCACTATTCAATAAATACTCTAATATAAAGAGTGACATTCGAGTAAGGAAATTTAATGTGTCAAAGAGTAAAATGTTAGAAGAGAAATGCAGCAGATAAGGAAAAAAATTGAAAATTGAAAATTGAGTATTATAAAATCAACTAACAAATATATCAAAGTGTTTAAATTCGGTGAAACAAACCCTAAAATTTTCATCAGGGTACTGTAGAAGAAAAAAATGTAAGTTAAAGCTGATGAAAATAAAACAAAATATTATACTCCATTTCTCTATCATATATGAAGTATGCTTTTATATGATACATTTCCATTTTTATCCCAATGAAATATTTTTCTGTATTATTTTGCAGCTTATGTGTCTTGTCCTGTTTCTTCATCCAAGTTTTTAGAAGTCTCTTTAAATTGCTGAGAGTTTCTCAAGAGCTGCTTCAAGAAAGCTTGAACTACCTCAACTTTTACATAAATTTCCTCTCACTAAAGTGATAATTCATATCAACAACACCCAAGCATTAAATCATAATAATGATAGCGATAGTAATAGTAATAATATCATGTTTCCCATTAATTTTTCTCCAGAGTAAAAGTGAGAGGGTGACAGACATGGAAGAACACGTGTGGAGGGTGGAGCAAGCGTGTGCGCTTGTGAATGGGTGAAATGAAATGATGGGTCTTTCTCTTTCTCTTACCTACAGTGATTAATGATGATCTACACGTGCAATTGGAGTCGTAGAAGCATCTGTTGATTGAATTTGCAGAGCCCTTTAGGGACCATTTCTTTGGTCTTGTGATTGAATTTGCAGAGCCCTTTAGGGACCATTTCTTTGGTCTTGTACACTTAAAAGGAAGACATTCTCCTTTCTCTCTATTCTATTATCAGATCCGATGACAGGAGTTGTCTTCTTCCTCTTCAATTTTTTAAAGATAGAAGAAAGATCTTATTGTAAAAGAAAAACTATCTCAAAAGTCCAGACATCTTTCCACATGAATTTTGTATAATTAAACACGAGTTTTAATGTATTGTCAATTTTACTTTTCACCTCTGTAGCATCAAAAATTAAAGAAATGAATGAACAACAAATTGGTTCACTTGCCGGATCACTTAATAGCCACTTGACGAGCGGATTTACTCTATTTTTCAGTGCTGATAAGTGAGCTGGTAAAGATAAAATTAAGTGAACAAGTAAGGGTAAAATTGCAATACATTAAAACTCATGTCTGATTAAACAAAACTCTCGTGGGAGGATTGCTATCCATCTCAAAAATACATAATAGGTAGATAATTAAAGAGAAGAAAATTTAAAAACAAATGCTTACATAGCAATACATTTAAAGAGAAAGATAACGACAAGAAGCAATAAACTAGCCTTTGTTCCAAGAGTTAATAAAATTATCAAAATCTGAGGTAAGTAAGCTTCATATTATAGTTCTTAATATAGTTCCAAAGACAAGCTCCTGCTTTAGCTTTAATTCTGTAACGCCAAAGGGCAGTCTCAGGGTTTAATTCCTCTTCATCTTCTTTATTATTTTGAGTAAATATTAGAAATACTGCAATAAAACTATAATTAAAACAAATAATTTTGATATTATCATCACCATCATTATAAATGATGCAATGGAAACTTTTAGTCTTACTAGTGGTTTTTGTCTTCACCTTCCTTTTAAGCGACAACTTGGCTTACACTCAATCCACACATCTCATTCACCTAAAAGAATTAAACTCAGTTTCATTTGGTCAGTGTTCAAGTTTAATTCAAGTTTAAAAAATAGAGTCTAATTTAAAATTAGATTGATTTCAAGTCTCGAATTTTAAAGGCATGATCTGACCCAAAATCCAAATTTACACCTGAGCTCAATTTAAAACAGAGGACCCATCATATACATAATATAAACCTTTATGTTATATATTTATTTTAAATAATCCACTGTGATATCTTAATTAAAAACTCTAATCTTCAACTTGAATAATTTAAAACTCTAACTATCCAACTTAGAACTTAATATAATCTTCAATATATAAATTCACTCAAATTGACGATCTTATATTTACAGCTTCAAATGAAAGTTGAAATTACTCTTTCACCTAAGACAGTAACGAAGGACAGATTGTGTGTGTTTTTTTTTTTTTTATAATGATTGCTGAGGGATTAGTGTTTCTTAAAGGCCTTGCATAATTCCTCTACAATCTTTTGAGAGTGAGGATCCTAGGTTGGCCCTAAACAGGTTTTGTTCTCACCACACAGTCCATTGAAAAACAATAATAATTTAACAATAGATAGTTGAAATTTACAAATGATTACTCTTTGTTGTTGGCGTGTAAGTATACAACTCTGAGAATCATACATATCATTTTACAACTGGGTATCCAATCCAAAAGACTAGCCCGTTAAATGGAGTGACTCAAGTCCAACATATATCTCAGATCCTCTACTTCATCAACTAATGTGGGACTCATTTGATTGCCTAACAATCCCTTCCTCGGATGAAGCTCTCCGACAAATAGAACATCTCCGACAATCCCGTCTGGCTGAGAGATCCCCTGAGTCCACATGTGTTATTGCTTTGATACCACTTGTTAAAACTAGATATCAAACCCAAAAGACTAGCCTATTAGATGAGTGACCCTCAGATCCTCATCTTCGCCAACCGATGGGACTTGTTCGGCCTGCACAACAATGTCACAATCAAATTTGAAGAGAATCGATTCATTGTGTAGTGTTTTGACTTTAGAATCATCAATTAGATAAAACAAAATAACAGATCCTATCATCTAAAGTATAAAACTAAGAAGGTGAGCCACCCTCACATATTTGATCAGCAAAATGATATTAACCTTATCGTTTTGAGTAAGTGGTTTCCAAGTATAACACGCACATTGGTCCCCATCAACAAGTGAATGAGTGGAATGACTCTCCCTCAACTTTGACATACTCATGGAAAAGGAGCCTACCATTTGTAGATGGGTTTGAAAGTCTTTGGTTATGGACACCGGTTGGCCCACCACAGTGTGGCAAAATGTGCCAAGTGGAGTTCCATACTTGAATTTTGAAAGGCACCCAGTGGAGACTTTGGTGGGTTAGTGTAGCCATTGTTGGTCTAGTCCCACATAATCAATTCACTTGGCAGATTGGTGTTGCAGTCAACATCGAAAACACTGGAAACCCACCACTGAGACCAGACGAAGGAATACATCTTCTAATGATGGTAGCTTTCAGAAAGAGAACGCTTGATTTGCGGAGTTGCAACATAGGTGACCTTTCTTTGTCTGCTGCTGCCCACTCTCACTCTCACTTGTCCCTTTTGGCGTTTGTCAGTTTGTCGTCCAGATGTAATGCTATTACGTATGCTTGTAGAATTTTATGTGTAGAACACACTCTTAAAAATCGGTTATTAAGGAGAAGAAACATGTGTTTGTAAATCTTATAACTCTAAGGTCCACAGGCAACATGCTTTGCTGATACTGGACTCTCCCTTCCATACACTGGAGATATGAATTCAGCCCATCCATGTACTATCTCTACTCTGATACCATGTAAAACATGTGAGCAACACTCATCCTTAAAAAGTCGCTATTAAGAGGAGGGAACCCGTATCTGCAAGTAATATGGGACTTTGCTAATACTCCTCTACTCTACTCAAATGGGTTTTATTTGCTAATTTGCAAGAATTTAGTGACACGAAGTATTTGAAGTTTTGAACACGACCCGAGTCACAGCCATAATCAAAAGCGACAGACACATATCTATGCCTGATATTTTCTCTACACTGTGGAAGAATTATGATGAGCAGTGCCACCCGAATACCATCTTCCTTCCCCAATAGCAAGCACTTTGTGAAGAGTACTTTAAAATTCATGTACTGCTGTGGCTCTCTCTCTCTCTCTCTCTCATTTTTTATATAAGGTGGACTTCATGATTTCTGATTTCAGAGCTCTGACCTATTTGGTTTCATTCCATTCAAAGAATGTAATTAAAAGCATAGCATTAGCATTAACATGAGAACAGATATTTAAGAATATATTTTATTCTCTCTTATTTAAAATATTGTTCTGTAAAATTTACAGAGAATGTTCATTTGCTAAGCATCACCAATGCTGACATGTCATATCATCTAAAAATGTAAGAGAAATTTAACTTTTGAAATTTATCACTATCACTGAAAAAGACAATAATCGATAAATCTTATATTTAGCTTTATTTTGAATTACATAAGTAAACTTATTCTCATTCTGTATTCCCTGCAAATTTAAATTATCCACATGCATTTGTGCAATAGTCTTCTTTTGCTTTCACAATCTCATTCATATTTATTAAAAAGTACTCAATATATGAGACTATGTGTGTTTTTGCCACACAAACAAGTTTGTATTCTTGACGTAAATATCTCATATTCAAGCATATCTTTTAAATAAATCAATCTTTGTGGTCTTATATAAAAAAGTTTGCAAAGTACATTAGGACTCAATGTGTAGGTTAACATTATATTTTATAGAATATTATGAAATGATAATTTAGCTGAGGTGTTTAATTCTAAATATTTATATTTCATCGTAATTATTTTGCTAACATATAATAATTATTTAATGTTAGAAAATAAATACTTATGCCAAACCAAGATCACAAGAATGTCTGCAACCTGCAAGCTAAAACCCATGAACCATATTAAAAAAATCTAGAGAACATTAGTCATGAACATTGATTCTCAAGAAATGATCATTGAACAATGATTAAATAAGATACGGTAGTATATTATTATTATTATTATTATTATGAAGATGACATTTTTAGTAAAATAAAAGAAGAGAAAAATAAAATAAATAAAAGTTATAATATTTTTTGAATAATCTGAACCATCATTTTAGAAACTGATTCAACATAATTTGATTTGGGAGTAGCTCAACTGCTTACTTCCCGCTTTAAAAAGCAAGAGGTTGCGGGTCTAGTCTCCATGGCCTAACTTTGGTGTGCCCTAGGGGTAGTGGGCTCATCCGTGGAGGTTTTATAATGGGTATCCAGTTGTTTCCCACACGTAAATTAAAAAAAAAAACATAATTCGATTTGATTTTTAAAATATTACCTTCTACAATTAGTGAAATCATAAATTATCTGCATCAGCCATTCCCACTGCAGCTGCAAGTGGGTTAGCTTGAATTCAACTTCAAATGTAAATTATAATGCATTTTTAATCAATATCCCAATGATGTCTATCAAGACATTCCTTCTCCAATGATGACCACACTTACTAGATAACAAGATGCTTACCAACAGTTTTTCCCACTATAAATTCGATTAGACTGTGTTTAAACTCTTTCTACTTTACATTAATTCTAAATAATTATAAAACTTGTGTCCTTATCTACTTTAATACTTATTGATCGCTAAGCTTGCCCATTGAACCATTAATCGTTAATTATTAGAGATTTATTCAATACTAACATAGTAATAAAATCTATGGCACGAAGGATAAGGGTTCATTGTTATAGTTTACAAGTTGTAATTGGTGCAATTTGGATTAGATCAATTCAAACTCATCTGATATAACTCAAAAATATGGGTGGGCTAACTCAACTCATTTAAAAAATAGATTGATTCCCGTTGAGAAAATGGGAAATGGGACACACTAAATTCATTAAATGATAAAACCAAGGATAAAAAATTTAATGCACTGATATAGGCAGCCGTTACGCCCATTTCAACCCCTGAAGGTTGATCAAATGTCATCTGAATTTTTAATTTTGGTCAATTTTTTTTAATATCAACCAAGCTGATATGACATATATTATCTAATAAATCATATATATTGGACAATTTGTTTCAATTTTTTTTACATCTGAAATTTTAATTTTAACTATTTTTAACTGAAATGGGATTTTACCTATTCTTCATCGAACAATTACCTACAATAAGATTTAAGGGAGTCGTTTTCAATTCTTTATTAAAGTTTCAATTTTAACCAATTTAAAACTGAGTAAGTCCAAACTCCAAATTGAATTTGACTCAACAATTGAACTGAATTAAACTCATTTTTTTCATTATTATTATAATATAATGGTTGCAATGTAAATTTTTAATCTTTTATTTTTTGATAATTTATGTTTAAATATAATATACTATAATGTCCACACAAGTTTTAAACGGTTTAAAAGAATTTAACTCAACAATTGAACTGAATTGAAACTCAATCGTGACAAAAAATAACTTAATTAAATTCAGTTTTCAAAACATTGAGTGTGCTAACTATAAAAACCTATCTAGACCTTTTGTTATAAGAATATATAGATTTCACATTATGTAAACACTTAACTATCTAATTGAGGTTTGAATTTGGATTGAGTTGTATTACGGGTCAGATTTGACTTGAGTTGGATCATTGATCAACTTTTGATTGGTCAAATTTAGGTGATGAGTCGAGATTGGGTCATTTTGTTGACAGGAGGGGCAGAGCTACCTTCTGCATTAAAAAATTGCTTTATGTTGTCAAGAAGTTTCACGCCTTCGGTCGAACTTTGAGTCATGAGGTTCATAAGTACATGTGTGTTCTCTTTATAAAAGTCGATTTTTAAAGATGAGTTCTACTCATGTATTTTAACATGGTGTTAGAGCGAGAGTACTATAGGGATAGGTCAAATTCATATCTCTAATCTTGCATGGAGGGGAAAAGTCGAGTATCTCCAACCCTGACGTCGAGGGCAGGCCCGGCCCTGGCTATAGGCGAAGTAGGCGGTCGCCTAGGGCCCCCAAATAACAAGGGCCCCCAAGTCCATAAGTTCCTTTACTATATGTTAAATAGTTAATAATATCCATTGAAAGAATATATACATTCTTGTCTGGTTGGTTAAAATTCTCCCTTTATAGAAAAGGGCCTGGGATCAAATCCTGGATGTGTTAATAATAGTAATTTTGTAATTTTTTTTTTATCAAGTTATTTAATAATAATAATAATGAAAAGGCGTAGGTTTCTTAAAAAAATAAAATAATGATACTAACAATCATAAAAATAATTATTATAATTCTCATTTTATTGAGTTTAATAATAATAATAATAATAAAATAATTTTAATTAATAAATACTCTTTTAAAATATATCTATCATCTAAATAAAGAGAAAGAGAAATCTATATTGAGTTGATAATTTTGAATTAAAAATAATTTAAAGCTTTTAAAATTTGAAGAGATGAAAAAACATAACTTTATTCATTTGATCAATGTAGATTTTATTAGAACTAATATACAAGTATAAATCATTATAATTAAGATAATTTTTAATTTTTTAAAAAATACAAAAAAATGAAAAATGAAAATAATAATAATATATTCGTTTTAAATGAGAATTTGCATTAATGTCACACTCCATATGATAAAAGATGCATTACCAAAAGAATGAATTATTATTTTCCAAATGCATGAATTGCTTATAAAATAATATTAATTATACCCATTACAGTTACCTATGCAGAAATAAGTTTTTTAAAGTTAAAATTGATAAAATCTTATCTTCGGTCTAAAATGTCACAAGAAATATTGAATAAATTAGCTATCTTATCTATTGAAAAATAAATGTTAAAAAAACTTAAATATTGTAATTTAATTAGTAATTTTGCATCTCAAAATAAGAATAAATTTTAAATAATACTTTGTTATAATATTTTATTTAGTTTCACACATTGTAAAAAAAATTATATGATTTTATTTTTTACGAGTATATAAAGGCCCCATCTTAAAAACTCGCCTAGGGCCCCTGAAATCTCAAGGCCGGCCCTGGTGGAGGGAGAATGTTAGCAAGTCCTACATCGCCAATGAACCTTTAGATTATGAGTTTCATACTTTCTAAGCTCATGAATTCTCTCTCTTTAAAAGCTAATTTTTAAAAATTTGTTCTGCTCATGTCTTTTAACGTGAGTTGTGTGTATTCCTATGTAAATTTGAACAAAGAAATGAAACCTCCAGGGAAACAAACAGAAGTATTCATTATTTTCCCCACAATGTCTTTGCTCTTATTTACTGGTTTGCACTCTAACGAAGAGAGAATCAAATGTTCAAAAAGAGAGAGAAAGTGCTATAAAAGTAGTCAACTCCTATTGGCTTAGAAACTTTCATTGCATTCTTCTTCGCCTGGCCCCGGGCTTCGTGTTTCACATTATCTGTTATGGCCTCCCCTTTGTATTGTTTTGAGTGAATAAATTCTTACCTTTCATTTAAAAAAAAAAAAAAAACCGGCCGAGCCAGGTCCTGACTACTGAGTCAAGTGAATTGACCCATTTTATAAAAAAAAAATCAATTTTTTTCAAAAATTCAATAAATAATTTGTGTCGAGTCCAAATTTTGAATTTTTACACTTTCATTTTATAGTACATAGTTTCCACATTTCCAAATTTGATGATACCAACCAAATATTCTTCCCAATGGATGTTGACACATTCCCACTTCACACTTTGATATCCTCCACCAAACACTAACTCACTCATTATGATTTTGATGTTCTAATTGGAATTTATCGTCATACTACACATCTATACTTGATCCCCATCAATTCTCAAACTCCCGTGAATTTCAACTGTTTTGAATAGCCATCTATTCGATGTTTTTGTTCAAACAGGATTCTTTTCTTCTCAATTTTGAAAGACCCCACTCATCACTTCTGAAGAGATATCATATATTCGAAAAAAATCAACTATTTTAAATAGTGGGCCGCCTTCTTTATAATTTAATAGAAAAACAAAAATTCAAGTGTGCACTCTTTTCCAATGTGCGCGATATTTATCAGTGGCGTTGAATTTTTCTTTCTTTTCTTTTAATAACATAGGTATCTCCACTCTATATATTGAAGGTAAGACTAATCCTATGGATATACGAAACATTTTATGTCATGTGGAGTCTGATTATCAGATATGTACTGGTCCGATCGTGGGTCGAGTTGAACATCTATAACGAGAGCCGTTTTTTCTTCGTTTTTTGCCTTTGAGCATAGTGGGTCAGTTTGAACCTCGTGAACGTACCGAAAATGAGCCATGTAAAATCTTTATGTTGTGGTTTGCTTCTTTTTGTTGATTTCTCTTTTGTGTCTTTGATATTGTTGTTTCTGTAAAATAGGAAAGATGTTTCCTTCTAACAAAATCACTCACAAGCCTCGTGTATTAGGTAAATCTGGGAGAATCAAACCTAAGCCCTTAATCTAATTCTAGAAACTTACACTAACTGATGGTGAATTAATAATCGGTCTATTAGAAAAGTTTATGTTTCAAGGTATGAACCAATAAAAAGCATATATTTGAGTGTATTAACTAATAAAAAATATTTTAATTAGAGCCATCAATTTATATTTTTAAACAACGGCTTCTTTTTATTGAAAGTAATAGAAAATAAGTTTCATTTATGTACTCTCTTATGGTGGGCAATAATTTAAACTGAAGTTGAGCCAAGGCCTGAATTCATGAAAGGCCCAAAAGTAAGGGCCCTTTTAAAACAGGGGCAATCTTGGGTCTAGGGGTCGAAAAATCGGCCTTACAGAGATCTCGGTTCGGCCGAGATTTTTTATCTCTTCTAATTTTTTTTTTTTAAATCTCGGTGGTTTTTTTTTAAAACAAATCATTTAAAAAAAAAAAGGCTGTTTTTAAAAAAAAAAATTATAAATATCGGCCTATATTCGTCCGATATGGGCAAATATCGGCTGAGATATCAGCTGGGCCCATAATCGATATTCTTATTTATTTATTTAAAAAAAAAAATTGGCCAATATTCGGCTGAAATCTCGACCGATTTCTTTTTTCTCTGGCCGATACTATGTGTATCGGCCGAGATTTATACCCCTGCTTGGGTCTTACATTTGTAGGGTCCGATCGACCTAAAAACCTAAATTTAGATTAAGCACAATTTAAACACAATCACTCATTATAAGTATTTATCTTAAACAATTTTCTATTATATCTTAACTAAAAATCCTAACATTTAATTTATATAGTTTAAAATCTTAATTATTTGACTATTAACGTAGCCAAATTTCTAATAGAGAAGCTTTTGTCATATCTCAAATTGATCCATTCGCAATATCGTAAAAGTAAGAAAAGAATAGAAGGGGAAAAGGTAAATGGAAAAGGCCGGAAAAACTGAAATCCCATTCGGTTCTTCTTTTATTTATTTATTTTGACTCGAACCAATTTAAAATAATTAGGACTTGGGCCCGATCTATGTTCGGCCGCTATCATTACAATGTAAGCCCTATCCCAACATAAGGGCCAACCTGGCCCACCAATGAGATGATAAAAATTATGCAAATCTAGATTCACCTATGAGAACATTAATTTCATATTTATACAGTAAAAACTAGATAATTTCTGGTAAATTGTAGAAAAAAACATCTTCTCCATATAACGGCCGACACAGATTCTCTCTCCTTCATTTTTTTGTTTTTTTAAATAAAAAAAATAGAAAGTTAGTGTGAGTGTATTTTGATTAAAAAATGTCATATTTTTAAAGTATTAGACCTTTGAGAGTTAAAATTTCGATTATGTCTCAAACATTTAAAAGACGAAAAAAAAATAGGAAATAGAAAACCAATACAAAGAATAGATGATATGAAATTCATCTTCTGTAGTGTCAAATAATGATATGCATCTGAATTTTTTTTTACAAAAATTTTAATTTCATGAAAATGTTAGAAAATTAGAAAAACCAAATAAACATGCTATAACGTATATCAATTATATTAAGGGATTTTTCCACTAAAACTCTATAAATGAAAATTATTTAAAAAAATCAAAATATGTCTCAGCACATTTTTCTTATTTGTTGTTAAGTAGATTCATATTTCAAGACTTATTTATGACACTAACATTTTTTTTTTTTTTTTAATTTACGTGTGGAAAACTGCATGATACCCAGCTTAAAACTCCTATGGGTGAGCCCACTACCCATAGGGCACACTAAGGTTAGGTTATGGGGGCTCGAACCTCCAACCTCTCACTTCCTGAGGTGGGAGACAACCAGTTGAACTACACTCATATAGGTAAAAACCTCCACAGGGTGTGTACCCACCTAAGGTTTAAATATCGGCCGATATGGGCGATAAACGGTCCCCAATATCGGCCGTAATATCGGCCGATATTCCAAAATATCGGTATATTAGATTTGTTTTCCTTTTTTTTTTTAAAAAAAAATACAATATCGGCCGATACGGGCGATATATCGGTCCGAATATCGGCCCAATATCGCCCGATATTGTATTTATCGGGCTGGAAAGTATGGTTTTTTTTAAAAAAAAAAAAAAATATCGGTAGTGGGACCCATCAAATATCGGCGATATTTAGTTAAAAAAAAAAAAAAAAAAATCGGAAGAGAGAGAAATTTACCTGCCGGTATATCGGCCGATATGCATATCGGCCGATATTTGCATATCGGCCGATATACCGGTATACCCGGTATTTAAATCCCTGGTACCCACTACCCTTAGAGCACACCAAGGTTATGCCATAGCACTTGAACCCGCAACTTCCTGTTTTTTGAGGCAGGAGATGATCAGTATCTCCTCCACTCCTAAAAAACTCCTTTGTAATGTATTTTGAGAAGATTGTTAATGTAGAGGAGAAAGTGGCCCATCCGATTGAGTGGTGTTTGTACATAGTTATGTCAATAGTAGGTGGTTGAAGTTTTATTATGATGCAATCATCTTACATTCTTTGATATGTTATTAAGGTCTTTAAAATTTAATATTATAAATTATTGATATTAAAAAATTAAAGTCACATTTTCAAAATAATAAGATAAGTTAACTTTTTAAGTTAATGATAATAAATTTTATAATCACCTTTGTACATATTTCATAGAGATACCCATTGCTTAGTGGTTTTCATCATGAGAATTTTTAATATACTTCTACTATTTGATTTAAAAACTATTTAATTAACTCTCTCTTTTTACAAAAGCTTAAAAAAATATAATAAACCAATGGCTTATGTAAGAAGTCCTCTTTTTTATATTATTATAAATAAGTATCTTAAAGTGAAAGTGCTTTTGTGGGTTTTGTATATTCCTTCTCATTCTGAAAAATGAAAAAGATATATAAAAAAAAATGAAAAATGATAGAAACATCGGTGTTTTTAATAATAAAAAAATTAGAAAGAATTTTTTACAACTTAAATGATGACAATTAGAGAAAAAGATAAATCTAATATCTCTTTCTATATAAAGGAAAATACTAAATTTATTCAAATTATACCTTTTTTAATGTTCGGTTGATATGATAAGTCATTTAATTAGTATTTTAACGAATTCTTAAAAGTTAATCAATTAGAATTTATCAAGTGAGATTAAAAATATATAATATATATTATTATTATTTTAGGAAATGCAACATTTTCTTTGTACAATACACCCATAGCGCCGGTACTTTCCTTTCCTTTTTTAAATGTCTACTATTTGTGGACTATAGTCAACCGATGAGATCCCAATTGATTGTGTAGGAGTCGCCAAAGCAAAATAAATTAAGGCAACGGTTTAATGTATCAGTGGAAGACTAGCACAGCAGCACATGAGCGTACTACAAATAGTAAATGGAGGAACATAGAGTGAGGAAAACGACAAACTTGATATGCTCACCACGACAAAAATATCAGTAATAGTGGTGAAAAAAAACCACATGACCCGATTCGACCTAAGAAATCAGTGGGTTTGGAATATGTATCAATATATTTCGGATCGAGTCGAGTTAAAAAAATAAAAATTTGAATGAAATTTGAATTAGATTGAATTTAGAAATTTAAAATCGAACATGATTTGATCTGATATAATCCAACTCAACATGCGTATACTAAGTCATAAAAAAACACTCGAGTTAATTCACATCAGAAATTCGAGTCGAATTGAGTAATTCAAGTTAATAATTTGAATTAAGTCAAATTTAATAAATTTTGATATTAATTAGATTGATTTTATTAAAATCCGTCCGACACTAGTTTTAACCTAGTAGTAAGAAGTAGAACTATTCTCGTCGTCTTCCTCCTCCTACAGCACTTGGCCTTTCCGTCTCTTTCTATATTCCTCCTTCCATCATTACACAACCAAACACACATACCAAAACACCAGCTCTCTCTCTCTCTCTACATAAACAAAGATCAAGAAAGAAAATATAAAGGGAAATTGTGTTTATTCTCCTTCTTCCTTCTTATAGAAAAGTGATGGTAGCCTCTTAATCCTTGCCGCTGTGTCTCTCTCCCCCCATATACTAAGAACGAGAAAGAAAAATATAAAGGGAAGGGGAGATTGATCCTCCTCCTTCCTTTTACACGAAAAAACTATGGCACTTGAGTCATGGCTATTAAGGGTAAAAACAGCCATCTCCAATGGCGTCGTTAATGTGAAGGCGACATCGAAAAGCAAGAACAGAGCAAAGGTGGGGGTGTTAGCCTTTGAGATCTCTGCCCTCATGTCAAAGCTCCTCCAGCTCTGGCAATCCCTGTCGAATGACCACATCACCCAGCTACGCAACGAAGCAATCTCACTCGAAGGAGTAAACAAGCTAATATCCGATGACGATTCCTTTCTCCTCTGTCTCGCCCGAGCAGAGATGGTGGAGAACTTGAGACTTGCCGCTAGATCTGTCTCTAGATTCAGCAAGTTATGTGATGACCTGGGTCTTCAATCCTTTGACCGATTTTTTGAAGAATTCGCTGATTCAGGTCATGATACTCGTCGCTGGGCAATGACTCGGAAGGAAATGGAGGCCGTGGTGAGGAAGATGAACAGATACATTGCAGCAACGGCTGCACTCCATAAAGAGATGGATCAGCTTTCAGAAACAGAGCAAGGGGTGAAGAAATTAATGGAATTTAGTGGAAAAGAATCGCCTGCTTCGATCAAGTTAAAGAAGTTGGCTGAGCTGCAACAGAAACTCTTCTGGCAGACAGAGGAAGTGAAGTGCAAGAAGCAGAGCTCTCTTTGGAGCCGAAGCTTTGACGTGGTCACATTGATGCTTGTAAGATCCGTTTTCACCATCCTCTGTAGAATCAAATTGGTATTCGGAATCAGAATCGATGCCGGGGCTGAACCGGAATCCTTCCCTTCTATTCCTCGCAGCTTATCCGCCTCCACCGCCGCCGTCCACCCATCAGAAACCTCCAGTCCATGCAAATTCATGTCCGGACCATTGATATCTAAGTACCCAAATCGTAGAAATTCTAATCATGGGTTCTTTTTCTCTTCCAATGCCAATTTGCTCAAGCCCCCACCGTCGACGTTAGGAGCAGTTGCACTAGCACTTCATTATGCAAATTTGATTCTTATTATAGAGAAGATGGTCCGATTACCGCATCTAATCAGTGTCGATGCGAGAGATGATCTATACTCCATGTTGCCTACAAGTGTAAGGTCGATGTTGAGGGAGAGGTTAAGAGGGATTGGGTATTCGGCAAGTGATCCGGTACTCGCCGGAGAGTGGCGTGAGGCGATTTGGAGGATCCTGGAGTGGTTGGCACCACTGGCACATAACATGATCAGGTGGCAGAGCGAGCGGAGCTTTGAGCAGCAGAGGACGGCGTCGAGGCCGACCGGTGTTTTGCTTCTGCAGACGCTCTACTTCGCAAATCAGGCCATGGCCGAGGCTGCAATTACAGAGCTTTTGGTGGGTTTGAATTATATATGGAGATTTGAGAAGGAGATGAATGCCAAGGCCCTATTGCAGTGTTCTAAAATCAATCCCTTAGTGCAATTTCAGACTAGTTGTTAGAACTTTGAAAGACATTTAGTCTTCCTTTCTTCTTCTTTTTTCTTCATCTTCTTCTTTTGTTTTCATGGTCAAGTACAGATGCTGCCATTTCTTTCCTTTTTTTCTTTGTTCTTTTTTTCCTCCATCTCTCTTTTGCTGTGAGTTGAACTGAAAGAGATTCAGGTGTTTTGGATGAAATATTTGGTTGGTTTGATTTACTTTCAGCTCTATAGTCTTGAAGTCACAAATATTCTCATATTTTTATAAATAAAATATCACAGTTAATATTTCAACATCTATCAACAATACGGTAAATTCTCGATAAATATTAATATCACCATGATATCCTGATAAATTTCGAGTAAATATACCAATAAATTTCATTTTGATATTTTGTTTTCTAGTAAAAATCTAAGAATAAGAAAATATCACAATATTATCAATCGCCATTAATATTCTGAAAATGGTATTTGTGACTGTTGAAACTCAACAATGGTCGAACAATTTTCAATGAGTTATTCGATTTAATAGAGTTATAAATTTAAAGTTTTAAAACTATAAATTATATAAATCAACAGTTTAGACTAAACAAATTCAAAAGTGTTGATTAGAGGATCCAATATGATTTTTAAATTAATTTCTATATATTTATTTTAAATGAAGATAACATTCAAAGTATAAATAAACAAATTATGTATAAGTTTTACTTACAACAATTTGATACTAAATATTTTATATTTTAACAATAATTCAAAAGTCAAAAACTGTGAATATCAGAATCATGCGAGATAGTGTGAAGCTACAACTAAAATATTCTGCAAAATATTTGTGAAAAAACCAACAAAATAACATGTCCGACACGTATTCCATTTTAAAAAGTTGTATTTAGTATGAAATTTTAAAATCTTAGTTAATTCTACAAAATCTTGATTTCTGATGGAAAATAATTTTTTTGTGAAAAAAAAAAAAATCAGGTTAGTTCTGCTCGCGATGTTAGCCTTAATATCTGATCTAATTAACTTATTTTTTGGGCTATATTCCAAACTCCCCAAAAAAGATTTTAATTACAGAGAGGTTCCCTTTAAAAATGGCATATGGCTGCTAAAGGGTTGATTTACAAATAATAATAATAACCACACCATTGAAACAACTCAAAATTAAGTAAACATAAACGGGTTTCAGTATGGGACCCTAAGATTTAGACAACCCGATTACATGTAGTTGGGTCTAGCCTGGATCTGGCAGGACTGGATCCAACACGTTTACACTATTCTTCTTGTGTCTTTATTACGTTGACTTTGATGTACTCTTGTGACGTAGAGAATCCAAATGTGATAAACGATTACACCTCTCACTTGAAATCTCTCTTAATGGATTGTCCACTACATACCTTGGCTAAATGATGAAAAAAAAAAGTCAATACGGCGCATGAGTGTAGCTCAATCAGTTATCTTTCACTTTTCAAAATGAAATGTGGTAGGTTCGAGCCTCTATGGACTCATTTGGTGTGCCCTAAGGAAAGTGGGTATCAGCCATGGGAGTTTTATCTAGGGTTTTCTGCAGTTTTCCAAATATAAATTCAAAAAAAAAAAAATTATATGTCTATACAATCTGTATATCGACTAATATATATTTTTTTTTAATTTAAAAAAATTGTTTCGACCATTTTTTGAGTTGAATCTTTCATTAAGTTATATTCATCATTTCTTTTTGAATTTTTATACAAAGATAATCTCAATTTTAGAATTTTTGTAAAAAAAAATTAATGAAATAATATTGAGTGCATATTAAATTGAATAGAAATGTCTTAATGTAATTGATGTAGTCTGTAGGGTGTCTATGTGATTTTCAAATTTTTTTTTTTTTTTGAAAATTTTAAAAAGTTGAGTTTTCTAAGATACTTTCCATTTTGGAGTTTCATGAGAAAAAAATTAATGAGATGATATATAAATGTTTCTGGAATCAAATGAAGAACCCTTAATACGATTAATATAAGTTTTATAGTTTAATACTCCATAAAAATAATCATTTTTTAACAAAAAGATTCTCACACTATTTTTTTTCTTATATATTTCTGTATTTATTTTTATAAAATGAAAAAATAGATTGAGAGAGCCTATCAACCCTATAACCGCCGTACCAATACATGTTTTCTTTGATACCAATTGAAAATTGGTGATTTCCTTAACACAAAACTTTATGAAATTTTAGGATATGATTTGATTATAAGAATTGGATGTTGGGCAGCAGAGTGGGCCAATAACCAATAGCGGCAATGTATATGAAAGAGATTGAAAGAAAATCTCAAGTAAATAATGGAGACAGAAGTCTACTGCCATAATTATAGATTGATGTCACAAAGAATAATTTCAACCAGACAATGAATAAATGAGTTGATTGAGAAGGTCTAGACTCTAGAGTGAATGAGTTATAAAATAATGAAATAAGGGGAATGGTCTTTAAAATCGATTAGGGTTTATACGATCGGATGAAATGTGTAAAAGATTACAAGAATAAAATATGTGTAACATTATCTTTGTACTTAATCATTTTAACCTTATGATTTTGATGTTTAAAACTGTAGTGTTATAAATTACTGATTTTATATGGGTCTTTTCATGAAGTGAGATAGTCCAATAAGAATAGAATTACTCTAATGTTCTATCCATGTATTTCGTTATACATCTCACTCAATTATATGCTCCAATGGTAATTTTTTAGGGCCATTCTCCTTAGACTTATATAAACATAATTTTAAAGATCAAGATTATAAAGTTAAAATGATTAATTAGAAGTATAATTTCACACATATCCCATTCACGTGATCTCCTACGCATTTTATCTGATTATATGGAACTCTCTTTATTCTATTATTTTGTAACTCAGTAGAACTTCTCAATCAACTCGTTGACTCATTTGTCTTGTGGATCTCAGATCCTCGTAGAAAGCATGGTTCTATAATAAATTTGATCTTAGTTATCACTGTAAGACGTCATTATAATGATGACTAATGAAATACACGAGAGTTTGAAATATGAGACATTAAAAATGAGGAATTAAGGAGACACATTGCAGTATGATGGAGTGATAAGTCTCGAGATTATGATAATGGATTACACGTTTTAGAGATTAATGATAATAATATCCACTCTTTTATGGTCAAGCTTGGTGTGATGAGTCACATGAAAGTTAAAAATTTCAAGTTTGAAGGTATGATTCAACTTAGTTGTGTTTATTGTGGTTCATTAAATAAAGTGAAATGTTTTTTTTTTTTTTTTAATTTTAGGAGGTTATGAATGATCAAAAACTAAAAATTGTTAATATCATGCTAGCAAAACATGCTTCCAATTGATGTAACTTGGGTCGGGCCGAGCCCATGCCAACCCACTCCGACTTAAAAAATGTGGACCTTGGAACTCCTCATATTAGGACCCAAGCCCAAATTGTTACTCAAAATTTTAAGATTGATTTAATTTGGATTGGGCTTGAGCATTGCATTCTTAAGGCTTGACTAGACCCAAAAGCCCGAGTTAGATCAACACCTAAGTTAAACTTGAGGACCTATATTATTTAACTATATTTTTATTTTATATTATATCAAACAATATATTATGGTTATTTACAATATAGATAGGGAAGTAAATGTGCATATCAGCTGACTTTACAATGTTTGCCATTCCTGCATTTGTGGCTGCGAAAACAATGTATGATCATCAACTACCTCTGCTACTTTGCATGGGTTCCACCATACACGCATCCATACTTTGAGCATTACACAAACTGCTGTGCAGCATCACATGTGCCCATGTTCTAATCATGAAATATATATCTCCTACAAATAAGTTTGTATTAAATTTGGTGTAGACTCTTTGATAGATTCATTCGAATTTACATGAATGGATACGATTGAAAGGTCATGACTTGTATATAATGTCTATAAAATTTCATCATAAAAGACAACAAGCTTTAAAAGTTAAATCGGTGTTAAATTGGGTGTCAAATTGGGTAGAGATGTATTTAGCGAGAATTAGGTGGATGTGAAAGGGAGAATTGATCCACTTAATATATTATAGGCCCCACAATCCAATGCTTACACAAATTTCATACAAACTCATAAAATATATGAATCCCCCGAGAATAGGTTTTATGAGAACTTTAGTTTATAGGTCCAACAATAGACCTAATGGATCCAATTGTCACCTCAAACTCATTTACTTCCCTCAATTACACTCATATCAAATTTAATTTTTAAAGTCAATTGATCTCACTCAATGAATTTTCACTTTTAGATATATATGAAAATTTGAGATTCTCGAAAAAACATGACTTCTATTAGTCAATTAAGATAAAATTTATAACCAAGACTTTTCAAATCCATCTATCTTTTCAAAAATGATAGGATGCAGATGTGGAAAGGCCCTGTGATGATAATAATGAGAATAAAATTATGAAGATATAGGATTATTTTTATAACAAATTACATTTAGTTCTCAAGATCTGTCGTATCTATTTAAAAATGTTGTAGATACAGTGTACATACCCTATGCTAATTCCTAAGACATAGGACCACCAAAAGGAATTCTTTTAAATGTGCAAAAGATTCTAATCTTTAGTTGACGTCGCTCTAAACATTTGGTTTGGGAAGAGAGGGGATTTATTAGTGTTTAATTAGGTTTTTAAGGTTAAGGGCAGAATCAATAATTTTGGAGAGTATGCCCAAAATTACAAGATTTTTGAGGGGTAACATGCAAATTTTTTAAAAAACTATGTGAGCCCATTGTAAAAGTTTTCAAGGGCCGCAATTACCAATGTTAATTATATCTATAACTCGTATTAATATTATATACGTTAATATTACAATTACCTTTTTTTTTTGAATTTACATGTGGGAAATTGTTGGATACCCAGCGTAAAAACCCCACGGGTGAGCCCATTATCCCTAGGAGGCACACCAAAGTTAGGTTATTGGAGCTCGAACCCACAATCTCCTGCTTTCTGAGGTGGGAGACAACTAGTTGAACTACACTCATGTGGATAATGTATTACAATTACTTACATTTACATTATTGCCTTTCAAGTTAAGAAGTTAGCAGAATGAACCCAATCGGATCCAACTAAAAAAAAAACTAGGTTTAGGTCTGCATATCTGAAAATGTTTTAAATTTGACCCGATCCAATTGATTTGAAATCTATATTTAAGTTGGGTTGAGGAGTCCTCAACCCGGACCCAATTTTAAAAACTATATTTAAGTAATATATTTATTTGTTATTCATTGTTTTTGCCACATGTATCCCACCCAAATTAAAAAATCTTAAATTATTGTCTAAACTTTTCATAGCACAATGCTCCCACATGAAAGACAAGACATCTTATCTTCCGTTTTGTATTAAAAAAAATCCTCTCAATTTTTTTAATTTTACAAAAAAAATTATAGAAACTTAGATCAATTCAAGTCAAATCAAGTTAAATAAAATAAAATTCCACTTAATTAAGTTGGATCAATAATTAAAACTTTAGATTAAATCATAAATTTATTACTACATGTACAATGGATGCAATCTGAACGAGTTCAACCCAATCCGACCCATTTTGACCCTAGTTTACTTGCATGAATATTGGAACTTGATTCAATGCACTGTTGCAGGTAAGAAGACATGCCATTTTTTTCATTCTTTTTCTTGCTTATTGCAATCTTACACACAAATATTAAATTAGATTATCTCTCCTCACTCCACCCCAATATTTCATAAAATCCCAATACAAATCCAAAGTCAGACTCGTAATATATATTGAATAATGTTAAATACCATAGGCCATGTGCTATTCTGCTTCAAAATCCCATAGTCCAAAAATACATGATTGTCATTGGAAACCCTTGAAAAATAAAATAATCCAAGATAACATGGCTTAGAAATGGTCTTCCTTTTTCTCACTAAATCAAGTTCAGGACTCCATGTGAGAGAATTCTAGAGAAATACTTGACTGTTTTAGACAGAATTATTTTATATGTTTGTGGTTGAGTTTTGATCAACCAGTTTGAGAATTGGGAGTCGAGAGACCCACACTTGCCACTCAGTGTACAACGTATATTTTGAGGGGTAAGACTCGGGTCGCACCCAACTCAAGTTTGCACTGGAAAAATTCTGGGTCAGACTCATTTTTGGGGGTAAAATATCTAGAATTAGAATTCAGGTCAGACAGAGCTCTGTACAAGAAAGCCTAAATTTGGCCTAAAAGCTTAAATTTGAGCCACAAATTATAAAGTCCTATTTTCTTTTATTGTTGTCCTAAATAAATATAATTTTTTTGTATTATATTTTGTCAATAAAATGATACAAGAAAACTTTCAAGGTTGGCCCAAAATGTAGAGTTTGGGCTTGAAATCTTGAAACTGGGCTTGGGTCCGACAAAAACAGTTTGAACTAGACTCGAGTTTAACTAGCTTGGATTAACTGGGTCTTAAACTATGACCTTTTAGTTGCAAATGAATCCCAATTTCTAAATGTATGAAATTATATGAGTTGGATTACTGAAATTCTTTTAACATTGATTTTCCTTTTGCTTGCCCAATGATTTTCCTTTTGGTACAGCTCCAAATTTTATCTGACTTTCTTTTAAATGTTAATTGAGTTTCACATGCTCTCTAAACCTCTAATTAACCTAATTTTTGCACTCCTTAGATTATGAGGTGGGAATTCCATTCTCTCCCAAATAAACAGCCCAATCATATACAATTATAGGGTAGAGAAATTTCTCTTTTGGGAAACAAGAGCTCCAAATTTTCTACCTCAGTTCATTTTAAATAAATGGAGAATGTACTGTGCACAGGTTGCAGAACCCAGAGTTTAGTGCAGTCACCTGTTGACGTGCCAACAGCGAAACAGGGGCCTAGCGCTCAAGCTCAACTTAAAAAGCCCAAAAGTTTCATGATGGGATCCGTCTGGGCTTTCTCAAAGAACTACTTAGACTCTTCTTGTCTGGCTATTTCAAGCTTAGGGTCGAGATTGGGTCTGACTTATCCAAGTGGGGACAGACCCAGGCTAGCTCATAGCACGGCCCAAGCATTCTCCAAATGTTTTTGTTGTAGCTGTACCCAGTTGATATTCGATACTGTATAATTGGGCCCAGTTGATATGGTCCATACCACTTCAATCCGCCCAGCACCCATGAATTCACCCGCCTACTGAGAAAATACAACTGGGGGCCCTAAATTCACTTGGGCCCTAGGATGAACTCTACTTGTAAAATTCATAGGAAAATCCAACTTGGAGCCCTAAAAGCTTTTAGAATTTAGTGGGCTTTCAATGTTGTTTCTAGCCTAGTTATTGAAACTACTAAGTTAGCAAAGGCTTTATGTGCCTTAAGCACTAACAAATCCACGATTGAAACTAGATTACATACAAAGATATGGTGATTTTCAGGGCCCACCTTCGCCAAGTAAATGGGAGGGTAAACTGACTCCTAAAATTTAATTTATAGCCTAATGAGAGATCAAAGGTTCTTATAATCTTAAAACGAACGCAAGGAGAGAAGATAGTAAGGGATGCATGAAAGTAACATGGAATTCACAACAACATGCATGGCCAACCTCACAATATATATATATATATATTATTTATTTCTTATTTATAGGATAAGACATGTGACACTATAGTATTGGATAAAAGCTTAATAAATTTATGGACATATTCTATACAATTGGTTTCACTAAAAAGATTATTCAATAATCTTTTCAACAAGTCCATTGAGTTTGTATCAAATGTCTTAAGTGACGGGAAAATTTACTTTATTCAAGTTTATGTAATTCCCAGACTATATATGAAGGGTCACAAATGAACATAGGTCATGATTTTTTCGGTTTTTTTATGACCATAGGTCATAATTGTTTGTGTTTTTTTTTCATCTCTCAATTGAGGTGAGTTATTTATTCTTTTATGAATTTTTGTTGAAACTTTGTTTTTCATTTTTAATTATTGGAGTTTTAATTTTTAGTCTTCATCTATTCATAAAGGGTAGCTATCCTCCCACGGGAAATTTGTGTAACCAGACACGGGAATTAGCGGATTTCCGATTTTACCTTTCGTATGAACAGTAAAATCGGACATTTCGCATGAATTGTAAAATTTCAGTTAGCCGATTTACTGTTCATGCGAACTTTTTGGCTAACTGATTTACTGTTCATCTTAATTTCGGCGAGCCGATTTACTGTTCATCCGAAGGGTTGGTAAGCCGATGTTATTCTTCATTCGAAGAGTGAAATCGGAAATCCACTAATTTCCGTGTCTGATTACACAGAAAACCCGTATGAGAATCGCTACCCATTCATAAAATGTGCCAATTTTTTATAGAACAAAACTGCGAGCCTAAGTGTTTTAAACCTTTTGTAGAATTCTCGTAAAGTGAATTTTGCTCTGGGCTTCACTGTAACTGGTTGGGTTTCCTCATTAAAACTGAGGCAAATCTTATAAAGTTTGATGAGCTCATTTAAGAGTTCCTTAAGTCTAGTAAGCCTGAGATCCCCATGGATCTACTGATGTGTCCAATGTAGTGGTCGTGATTGGGTATTAAAATTTTCACAAAAAATCAAAGACTCAATATAAATAAATTTTGAATTCTAAGAAAATGAGTTTCATAATAATTAAAATACAAATTAAATTCAATTAGAAGACATAAAAGAGATAACACTCACCAAGAAAGGAAAAAATTGTATAAAACTCAAATATGGATAATTGGATTCTATTCAACAAAAATATAGCATACATGCTCCTTGTCACTCTAGGATACCTTATTATAATCATTAATCACTTATAACTTTGTCTGTATATATCGAAATTGCACAAACTTAGACTTGTTAGAAAAATTATTGAATAAGCTTTTCAATAAATCTGAGTTCGTATAAACTGGATATCCTTTGATACATAAAATGTGATAACTAAGTTGCACTTTATTCCACCAATCTTAAAGTGTCATGTGTCCTATGTAAAATTGTCCTCCAATAAAAAATCTCATTTCATTGTTCTGGATAGATATTAAAATAGCGTAAATAAGAAAAAAACATCACTAAAAATCTGTCCTCATGGGTGTCCCACACTTCATTGCTACTCTTGTTCTCAATGAGATAGGTTGGCCACAAGGAAATTCGCAATTGCACCTTCATGCTTGGATTTGGGCCTTGTAGATAAGTACTACCAAGCCCAAATAAGTGCAAATGGGCCCAAAATTATGGTACATAGATTTGAACCACTAAAAATACAATTTCTGACCAAATAACTTTCTAAAACTAGCCCATTTTCATCTTATCAAAAAATTTCTAAAAGTAGAAGCAAGAAAATGTACTGTTGTGGCTTCCTATCTGTTTCTTGCCTTCTTTCACTTCCTCCCACCTCCCAAATTCAACTGGTCTTTCAACTCAAGCCTCAGTCATCTTCTTTAACCACTATGATTCAGTGGTTAAAATTTGATTTTTGAACTCAAATTTGATCTAATGGTAACTTATTATGTTTATCTTTAATCAAAATAGTTGAAAATTTTATCAGTCTCAAACAGGCGAGCTTAGGCTTAGTACCTTTTAAAATGGGTGGGCTTGGGCTGTAATCTTAAAAAGCCCAACAGGCTTGAGGCTGGCTCAAGATTCTAGATATATAGATAGGCTCGGGCTATCCTAATCAAAAGTCGGCTTCTGAACACTCTTAACTGCTAATCATGTCAAACAGCTCAATATGTTATTTGTGTTCAAGTTGTTCCGGATCTCCAACCATGGATTCCTTTCACAATGCCTCATCAGTCATGCACATGCTGAGGAGGTCATACTTGATGAGCATACTGAGAGTTGTCATTCAATTGAATTTGATGATTTTGAAGAATTTGACTCGAGGATCGTTGTAATCTTAGAAGTTGGTTTCTTATGATATACATGTGTCAATAGTTTTTTAATCCATCATTAAAGAATAACCAAGCGATGGTGGAGTGTTTAGGAATGAACCCTTAAACCAGAGAAAACGCAGCCAATGACGCTGAGGGAGAGACCCACATAGACTTATGTAGGCTTAGGAAAGGAAAAGTGGTCTTGATCCTCGAAGATCCAGAGAACCATGTCTTGCAGATGAAGAAGCAAGGAGAGGGACGTTATAAATCCTGTTCCAAAGCTCGTTGTAGATGGTCTGGAGCAGAGGGGAGAGCTGCCATGAACCACCAACTATGAATCTGATAGACGCCAGCCCAGATTGATCTATGATAGATCTGCCATAGAAGTCTACAGCTCTTAGTGTTGGGTTTGGCTCAAAAGGCCAATATTAAGTTGGGCCCATTAGGCCTAAGATCTCTTGTAAACCCAGTCTATATAAGGGTAAGTTTTACTCATTAGGGTTATGCAGATGTCAGATTTCTCTCTATCAGATGAGAGGAGAGACTATGGAGAGATTCATTGTAGCACCTTGTTCTTAAGCTTCTTCATAGTGAATTGAGCAATCGCTCAGTGGACGTAGCCTTCTGGTGAACCACGTAAATCCCTTTGTCCTGTGGTTTGATCTTGTGATTGATTGTGTGTGATTTATTTGCATATTTCATAACACTTAGGCCTGGCTCAGAGATTGAATAAGAAGGAAGTGTGTTTGCCATTACCCACTTCAAATTTAGTGTATCTGAGAAGAAACTCTCTACAATTAAGACTGTATCTCCAGACACAGCTGGAGTTGGTCTTCACTTTAACTTTCCAAAAGAACTTGCTAGCAAGATACTTTGAGTGGACCCAGACAGTCCAGATATTAACCTTAAACGAAACAATGGCTCAATCCTGCTTAAGCAAACAGGTAGTGAATGCCAAGGAATGTTATCAACCTGAATCCAAGCCCGCCAAACTGTTTAGGGAGGCAGATCTTTTCCCAGCAGACAGGGTGAAGCTTCTGGTGAATAGGAGTGGATCTCCCGATGAATTTCCACAATAGTTTCTAAATGTGGTTAATACTTTGCTTGGGTAGGAGAAAGCAGTTCGAGCAAAAGATACGAGTAGAATATATGATGGACTTCAAAAGCTCAATACAACCCACGAATAAGCAAAATTTAGACCTCCAACCTTCCAGTTTAAAAGAAATCTTATCAATAAGATTGCTTCAGTAGGCTCACTTTAGGGAGTCAAGCTCCGCGCTGAACTCGTTAGGAGTCAAAGGGGACAACATTTTCCATAGGATCCTAGAGATAATATTAAATCTTATTGGATAGTGCAAGGGGGCAAAATTTATCAAGAGAGTATACATTACTACCCTGTAGGATCAAAGCAAGGAATAAAGCCTTTGATTCAGTGCAACATTTTACCACTACGAAAATAGTTTCCATTGCTTCAATGACATCATCTCCTACAATCACAATGTGCCAACAAGATTGGAAAAAGAACCAATTAAATCCATCTAGGTTGGGAGCCTTGCGAGGAGATATTTGAAAGCTTGCCTCTTCCATTTCCTTTCTCAGAGTAAGGGCAGAAAGAGAGGCAACAACACTATTGGAGAGCCTTCTAGCTATAGGAAATTTATCAAGAAAGCCAACATCGACATGGTTACTGACGACGACATGAAAGGCTCAATTCAATTCAATAAAGATCCATAAGAAGGGATGAGGTTCAATTTGACTTAATTGAAGAATTTGCAGTCCAATTTCATGCAAGAACTGATTGAGGTAAAAGAGGACCTTATGAGCTTTCCAATGCTTCAATTTTCACTACAATTGGAGTCTGAATGAGTGAGATATCAAGCTTAGAATATAAAATAGTGATTTGCACTTCCAAATGGCATCAAATGGGATCCATCGCTTATGCGTCAGCCACATCGACGAATTTGACACATCATCAACCAAATGGCATGTCAACATGGTAAAAAAAAATCCAAATAAGTAGATGAGCGCATGGAGCTTGTAGACCACATGTTTCATTGAGGAAATTTTTGGATTTGGAAAGTGAATCATTGGTAGAAAATGTGGTCTAACTTTGTATATATCTTTGAAGTATCAAATGATATCGGATTTTCATAAAATTGGATTCATTGGAAATCTTATTCAGTTATCTTTCCAATCTACTCAAATTTGCGTAATTCTAATATACGTAGACGAAGTTATGACCAATTTTGTAACCAAGTATCAAGAGAATAGTAAGTAAGTGACTCACATGGGCAAAGTCGGCAATGGGTGTTTTTAGCATATTTCATTGCGTGGTGTAGATTTAATCTTAGTTTAAGTGGGTGAAATGGATGAGTGAGATGGATGGCATATTTGTAATGATTTTCTTTCAATTGTGTATAAATAGAGGTCTTGGGCCATTGTACAAAGACACTAAAATCAATTGAAGTTTTGTTTTGTGCAAGTTTTGAGTTCTTGTTTGATTTTCTAGTGTTCTTGTTTGGGTTTTAGTACTAAAATTATTTTTTATTTAAACATTTGAAGAATTTAGTTTCTAGTTCTTGAAATTGAATTAAGAAATTCACTTATAGAATTCTTATTAACTTTGTTGAATTTGCATGGTATCGAATTTTGCTTAAGGAAGTTTTGGTTTTATTCTATTATTCAGATGAGAATTGAGGTTTTGGCTTATCCTCTTTGAAACTCTGTTTGCCGTAAATCCAAGTAACCTATTGAGAGACGTTGCTCCGTCGAAATTGGTCCAAAGATCTTCTTAGACATCTGAGATTATTTGAATTTAGGTTTTCTTGGATTTCTTTTAAGTTCAAGCCGGATATTGTGAATCCTTTATTTTCCACTTTGAAAGTATAGACAGGCGTTAAACATGATTCTACCCTTCATCAGGTACACTCCTTATTGAATAGATGATTGAAGAAGCCAACAAATGTGTCTGCAATTTTCTTTGTCAGTAACCAAACTAGTGCTTGGTTCTCATAGAATTGTAGAAAAAAGTGCTTCCAACATCTTGCAGGTTCATGTGAATGATATGAATCCTTTTATGCAAATGGAGAGCTTGTCCCTTTGAAGATCTATAAGTTTGGCTTAAAAAAAGCTTTAGGAGTAAGATTCTTAAGGGATGGGTCGCTTCAGACTAAATTTTGAGCACAGCTAGGGCTAATTTAGCTTTACATATGGCTATAAAGAGCTTGGACTTGCTCTTCCTTCAACTGACGAGGTGAGTCTTCATATTTTAAGTTTTGTAACAAGATGAATCATTGGAGAACATCAAACTTAGGCATTAAAAACCACATTAAGAAAATCTTTCTCCTGGGCTCAACAATTGAAGAAATGAAAAGAAATATTGGACTGAGGAAAATGAGAGTTGATCACTCATTGAAGGCCACAATAGTCTGAGAACCCACATCCACAGTAGAACTATAAGATCCAACTAGCTTATCCAAGAATGGGTTGTTAACAAGAACTTGATCAAGCTTTGACTCAATATGGGGACTCCCAATATAAGAGTTAGAGCAAGAGAAATCACCACCTATAGTATTGAACTGTAAAAGCCCACTACCATAAATGCATTCATTAAAATTTGCATTAAGACTAAGAGAAATCTCGGTCGATATATTTCTCTCTCATATTTTTTTTTTAAAAAAAACCCACCAATATCGGTCGATATCGGCGATATATATCGCTAATATATACCGATTTTAAAAACCGATATCATATTAGCTGATATTTACACTCCTGATTCCCTTCATATTTTTAATAGTACGTCTCTCTTTCTTGTGCCTATGATGATTTGTGACATTCCAAATTTATATATTTATATGTTATTAGATCTTCTATTTATATATGATCAAACCATTTCAAATGGGTTTATCTCATTTTATTATCTATTAAAGTTATTTTTAAACTATATTAACATGATCACTCTCTTACCATAAATTTGTCTATTTTTTTTTCCAATATTTTCTATGTAAAATCTAAATGTAAATGACTGTTAATATATTTAGTTTAAAACTTACAAAATATCTTCAAAGAGGAGCCTAAGTTCTCTCACAACTCAGTTATTTATTTATGAACTCCATCAATGTCATTGGAAAACGAGTGACCTTGGCTCGTTGACTCGTGGACTCGTTAGCAACGTCCGCGTTCGATTTTGGAATTGGACTCACAAGCGCGCCGTCGTATTTTCGATAGTTTTCACTTTTCAGTGCTCTCTCTCTCTGAAATCTCTTCTTGCTGCTGCAAGTATCAACCACAAGCAAGTCTCTTCTCTCTGTTTGAGAGGGGAGGAGAGAAGAGAGCAGATCAGCTGAGAAAATTACCATCCAAACGCACCCAAATCAGCAAAAAACGAAAAATAATCCTCCCATCATAGTCAGAAGCCCTAAAACATTTCTTCCATCATTTCTTCTCTTCCCCCAAAACCAAAACCCAATGCCCTCTTCCAGGTCTCCTTAATCTGAATTCAGAATCTGATTCTGAAACCATTCTGTTTTAGATCTGAATCTGATAGCAGGGAATGGCTTCTTCGGAAGCCGATTCCCGCTTGAACCAGGTGATTACCCCGGCCCTGGAAAAGATCATAAAAAATGCCTCATGGCGAAAGCACTCCAAGCTGGCCAACCACTGCAAATCCGTAATCGAGCGCCTCTCCTCGCCTCCTTCACCTTCTCCCCCTGAGTCCCCTGGATCTTCTGCCGATGACTCTCCGGGCCCACTTCACGACGGCCCCACCCAACTGTCCCTCGTCGATTCCGAAACCATCCTGTCCCCACTTATTGACGCCACCTCCTCTGGCTTCCTCAAGATCGCCGAACCCGCCATTGATTGCATCCAGAAGCTGATCGCCCATGCCTACATTCGCGGTGAGGCTGACCGGTCTGCAGGCCCTGATGCCAAGCTCCTCTTTCGCCTCATGGAGTCTGTTTGCAAGTGCCAGGACCTCGGCGATGATGCAGTGGAGCTCATGGTCCTCAAGACCCTTCTCTCTGCTGTCACTTCCATCTCCCTCCGCATACATGGGGACTGCCTCCTCCAGATTGTTCGCACCTGCTATGACATTTACCTAGGCAGCAAGAATGTTGTCAACCAGACTACTGCCAAGGCGTCCCTCATCCAGATGCTCGTCATTGTCTTCCGAAGAATGGACGCTGATTCCTCCACTGTTCCTATTCAGCCAATTGTGGTTGCTGAGCTCATGGAGCCCGCTGACAAGTCTGGTGCAGCCGATATCAACATGACGCAGTTTGTCCAGGGGTTCATCACCAAGATCATGCAGGACATTGATGTGGTGCTCAACCCATCAACACCACTTGGCAAGTCTGCTGCAATTAGTGGCCATGATGGGGCATTTGAGTCCACAGCGGTGGAGACAACAAATCCAACGGATCTGTTAGATTCGACTGATAAGGACATGCTTGATGCCAAGTACTGGGAGATCAGCATGTATAAAACGGCATTGGAAGGACGAAAGGGAGAATTGGCTGATGGAGAGGTTGATAGGGACGATGATTTGGATGTACAGATTGGCAATAAGCTGAGACGGGATGCGTTCTTGGTCTTCCGTGCGCTGTGCAAACTCTCCATGAAGACTCCTCCCAAAGAGGCATTGGCCGATCCGTCGCTGATGCGTGGAAAGATTGTTGCTTTGGAGCTGCTGAAGATTTTGTTGGAGAATGCTGGTGCCATCTTTAGGACTAGTGAGAGGTAATAAGTTTCAGATCTCCCGTCTTTCATATTATTTCTACTATCAAAAGACATGGGATGATCTGAATCAAGTTCATTATTACATAAGTTAGTGATATGAGATCTGAATTTAGAGTTCATTAGGTTCTATGGTTATCTGAAGTTTGCATACTTTTCTGCATTTGTATGTGCCAAAATTGACTAACTGAGGAAAGTTCAACCCACATTATGCAATATCTTTAGAAATAGGGTGGAATCATAAACAAAATGGTGAATTTATCCTTGACCCTGATAAACATGGCATGAATAGCATGCCTGATATGATGGTACCTTGTGTGTTCCAACATTTTTTTTCTTTTTGAATGATCCTTATCTGTCCAGCATTAATCTGCTATTTTTAGCAATTCGCACAAGATGAAAATTGTTATTGTGCTGTTAATTGGGTTTTCTAGCAACTAGTTATTCAGATAGGAAACAATGGTCCACTCCCAAATGGATCAGTCATTGAGGTTGAGCTGCATGCTTTATGGAGAGGTATTATTGAATTGGAAGAATTAGGGGTGGAAGGGAGTATGATTGAAGGTGATTCAAAGGCAGTTGTAGGTTGGGCGTTGGGTTTTTTATGTCCTTGGATCTATTTAGGTAAGATTGAAAGGATTCGTCATTCAATTGCTTTTTTTTTTTAAGGTATCTTGGATACCTCGTTCTACTAACTCAAATGCAGATGAAATGGTGGGTCAGGGGTTGACTTTGCCGATGGAATTTGTAACAATTTTTTGTAGTTCTTTGGAGGGGTTGGCTTTTTGTAACGGTGTGCCTCTAGGGTTCGGGTGTTTCTTGGCCGCATTTTTGCTTCTTCTTGCCTGTATTTGCCTTTTGAATTCAATGAAGGTACCTTTAAAAAAAAAAGTCATGAAGGATAAACTAGTGATGGGTAGCCTCTCCCAAGGGTTGGTAGAGTATAAGTTTTGAAAGACGTTGATGATGGAGGAGGTGATGCTATCCTTGTCAATGACTAAAGTGTCATCCATAAAGAGAGATTTAGTAAGGTTGACTCGCTTATGAGATGAAGCTATGTCGTGCAAAAAACTTTGTATTTTTGTCACCTTAATCCACCTATCACAGGATCGCTGTCTCCATTTCACTTCATCTTGAATACACTTGGTGCGATACTGGTCTTGGAGATCTTGGCTCAAAAGTTGTTTCTGAGGTTGTATGGTTGGGGATACAAAGTTGAAGGAGTTGTTTTTGAGGTTGTATAGATTAGTTATGGATAAGAATTCCAATGTAAAATAGAACTTTGAGATAAATGGCGGTACTATAGTTTAGATAGTTAGGTTTAGTAAAACACTAATAACGAGATTCTGATTATTATCCAACTCTTGGATGCCTTCAGCAAATCGGTTTTGGATTTGGATGAAATGGATGTTAGGATCTAAGTTGGGAACACTTCTGGAGAATTCATAGTCAAAGGTGCTTTAAAATATTTGCATAGAGATTTAAGCATTCCCCCTCAACTAGCTTTAATTTGGAAGATTAAATCCCCACCTAAGGTTCAATCTTTTCGTTGGTATGTGGTTAAAGGGTAAGGTTTTCACTAAATGTAACTTGCATTGGAGAGGGCTCTTTTAGGATAATGCGAACTTGTCATGTTTGATGTGTGGGGAAGCAATGGAGGATGTAGATTATCTCTTTTGTACTTGTCATTTTGCTAAAAATATATTTGGAATTGGGTCTTAGACCTAATATTGTTCTTGGTTCATGGAAAGATTTGTTTTGGAGGTACTAGGGAGTTGGGTGAGAGTTGTCTTTAAAGGAAAAACAAGGTTGGCGTGGTTGAGGATTCCTACAGTTATTTGTTGGGTAATTTGGAATATTAGAATCTTTGAGTCTAAAGTAAGGTCAGTTCAGGAGATTTTTAAAGGTGGCTAGGCTCTTCTTAACCATTTGGCTCTTAAGTTGCCAGGAGTTTGAGGGTTTAGGTGTATTTTGTTAGGGTCTGGTTTGTAGGAGGGGTGTTCCTCGTGGCCATGTTGGAGATGTGTTAGTTTTCTTTTCTAGATTTGTGGGGTTCAGGGACTCCAATGAGGCAAAACTTTTGGCCATAAAAAAAGCAATCCATCTATAGGAGGACGGGGGTCATCAAAAACTTGTCATTGAAGGAGAATTATCCAATGCCATTGCTTGGGCTTCAGGTAAGAAGAGGCCTCCTTGGAGGTTCATTTGAACATAGTAGTCAAAGGTGTGCATAAGGCATAGGAAGTGGTTTTGCACCTTAATATTACTAGGCAGGAGCAAGCATGCTGTAATGATAAGGTACGTGCCTAGGTGCACCTAGTTGTGCTTTTGATGCGGAGCACCACACGAGTTTCCATATTTAGTAAGTTTCTATATTTAGATATAAGATTTTCAGCTTTTCATGATTGTATTTTTTCTTTCATTTATTTGTTTAGTCCAATAGTTGATTTTGTTTGGGGAAATTTAGTGATTTTACATGTAATTAGGGCTTTCTAATCATTGGGGGTAGTTTGGTATTTGTTTATTTGAGGGTATTTTGGTCTTTTTCATGTTTTCAAGTCATTATATATGTGATGTAACCCTTCCATACGGGATTGACACTTAATGATGAATGAAATTAAGTTTTCTTCCACGGCTTGTGCGACGAAAATAATTTGGGAGTGATTCCTTTGGCGTGAGGCCCTTTTGGCGTGAAGCCTAGCGCGAGGCTACCATTTTTTCATCTTTGGGTATTCTTCTTCTCTTATGTCTTTATCTCTCTTCCTCTCTCTTTTTCTTTTTTTCTCCTTGAATTGCTGTCCCAGATTACTTCCAAACCTGTCTCAAATCTGTCCCAGAAACAACTCCAAAACCTATCCTAAATCTGTTCCTTAAACATCCCCAAAACCTGTCCCAGTTCAGCCCCAGATCTGTCCCAAAACAGCCCCAAGACCAGTCCTAGATCTGTTATAGACCTATCAGATCTGCTACTACATTTAGATTTGTATTTTAGACCTGTACAACCCTCTTCTTAACCATTTTACTGCTGTTCTACACATTTTCTTGTTGCCGTTATTAATTGATTAATTAATTTCAGCCATATTAGATTTAGGATGCATTATTTTTATTTAAATTTAGGCATTTAGGGTCACCCTATTAGTTGTCCTACATCAGCTTTGCACCTTATGTAAAAGTGTGTCTTTTCATTTTCCTTCTTAGGTGCTAAAGTTTAAAACAATAAAACATAGTTTCACTTTTGAGTGTTAAATATAAATAGAAAACATGTTGCATACTAACTTATAGTATTTAAGAACTTAAAATATAAAAGAAATTTGGCCAGGGTTAGGGTCTAGGGCAAAGTAAAAAGAGAAAAAAATGATAAACAAAGAGAGAGGGAGATGATGAAAATGAAAGATACATTGAGGATAAGGGCAAGGTTTTTTTTTTTTAATATTTTATATTACTGGTAACAATGCAAAAGAATATATTTTCATAATGAAAGTAAAAAAGTACATCAAAACCGTGATAGGATATGGACAAGTTCAATGATCATATTGACAATTGCGTTGATGCTGATTATGAAGGATCCATGAATGAAAGTCATGCTTTTAGTTTGTATGAGATACTCCTTTGATTGCATTGGTCGTGGATGGATCATGTGATAAAAACACTATTGCACCTTTTTTTTTCGTTGATGATATGATCATTGGAATAATGACATTTATGATTTTGAATTTCTATTACCTGGTTCTATAGTGATAAAAACACTATTGCACCTTTATAGTGTATATATATTGCGTTGTTTAGTTGATGGTGAGTCGAAAAAGTAATGCATTTGTCATTAATAACTTAGAAATAGTTGTAAACAATTGAATATTGTTTATATTGGTGCAAAAGATATACATAATGAAATAAATGCACATGTTTAAAAATATGAAAAAAGTGCACTTAGAATAAAAAAAGTGCGCTTAGAATTGCCTGTGTCTAGAAGGTGTGCCTTGCGCCTTAGGCTCCAAGACCCCTTTGTGCCGTTAGTGTGCCTTGAATACTTTGCATTTCGGTTGTTAGTGATATTATCTAATGGTGCAGAAATCATGATATATCCTTTAGGCATGTGAGATGATTGGCTAATGCAATAGAAGATTTCCTTGCCTGGGATGGTCTTCTTGAAGGTTTTTTTGTTTCTTTCTAAGGGGCGTTTGGGCACTCATGTTCTTTTTGTAATTGAGGGTTTGTTGTAGATAGGTTCAGCATGCATTGATGACCTTTGTTGTGATTCTTTTGTCTTTTTGTATGTGAAGGATCAATATATATCTCTTATACTGTAGTTTCTTACCTTAAATGAAAATATGGGTACTTTAAAAAAAAGAAAAAGAATATAAAATCTATGGGTACATTATTAGAACATCTTTCTATGGTTTTCATGATTAGGTGTGCGTGTGTTGAAATTGGCTTAATAAATAGGAGATATACACAGATGTGAGCTCTTGAGCTTTCAATTGTTTTCTTTTCATACGCTGGCTTAATTCTATAACTTTTTGTGATTTTCATTTGTTGATTACGTAAATTTGTTCAGTCAGATTTAACTGATCACGTGGTAATTTTCATGGATCATTACAGGTTTTTGGGTGCTATTAAGCAGTATCTATGCTTATCACTGCTTAAGAACAGTGCCTCCACCCTTATGATTGTTTTTCAACTTTCTTGCTCCATTTTCATCAGTCTGGTCTCAAGATTTAGAGCTGGATTGAAAGCAGAGATAGGAGTATTCTTTCCCATGATTGTTCTGCGAGTTTTAGAGAATGTTGCACAGCCTAATTTTCAGCAGAAGATGATAGTGCTTCGGTTTCTAGATAAACTTTGTGTTGATTCACAGATCTTGGTGGACATTTTCATTAACTATGACTGCGATGTTAATTCATCAAACATATTTGAGAGGTATGCTCTTTTTCTTTTTAAGGTTCAAGCATGAGATGCCTAAGTGTTTGATTATTGTGTACTTCCTGCATTAATTTTTTGTTCCACATTTGTTGATTTTCACAAAAAACAAGCATCAGTTGTAAAGATTTCCATTTTGGTCACTTTTAGGTTCTTTTTGTTTATTTTAGGTTACATCTTCATATATTTTCCCCCCCATAATGTTGTGGCCTGACAGGATGGTCAATGGTTTGCTCAAAACTGCTCAAGGTGCCCCTCCAGGTGTCACCACTACCCTACTGCCACCTCAAGAAGCCACCATGAAACTTGAAGCTATGAAATGCTTAGTGTCCATTCTGAGATCAATGGGGGATTGGATGAACAAACAGTTGCGGATCCCAGATTCACATTCTCCTAAGAAAGCAGAAGTGGCTGAGGACAATCCTGAATCTGGAAATGCTCCTCCTTTGGCAAATGGAAACGGGGAGGAGTCTGCTGAAGGATCAGATTCTCATTCCGAAGCAGCAACTGAAGTCTCAGAAGCAGCATCATTTGAGCAGCGCCGAGCTTACAAGCTTGAACTTCAGGTAATGATTAATTTTCAGTATTTGTGATACTAGTATTTCCATTTTTCTATGCAATTCTCTGATTAAAATTTCTTAAAAACCTTATGCTATCTAATATAACATTATGCAGGAGGGTATCTCTCTCTTCAACCGGAAACCTAAAAAGGGAATTGATTTCCTTATTAATGCGAAGAAAGTTGGTGATTCACCAGAGGAGATAGCTAGTTTCCTTAAGACTGCATCTGACTTGAACAAGACTATGATTGGTGATTATCTAGGAGAAAGGGAAGAGTTGTCACTGAAAGTCATGCATGCTTATGTAGATTCTTTTGACTTTCAAGGTATGGAGTTTGATGAGGCAATTAGGGCCTTCTTACAAGGCTTTAGGTTACCTGGTGAGGCTCAGAAGATAGACCGCATCATGGAAAAATTTGCTGAACGTTATTGTAAATGTAATCCAAAGGCATTTATTAGTGCTGATACTGCTTATGTCCTTGCTTATTCTGTGATAATGCTCAACACAGATGCTCACAACCCGATGGTTAAGAACAAGGTTTGCCCACATTCTGAAATGTTTCATTTTGAAGTGGTACAATATTTTTGATAATATACTGTTCTGTATAGAAGGATCAACTTTATGTCATTGGCTCCTGCAGATGTCACCTGAGGATTTTATTAGGAACAATCGGGGAATTGATGATGGAAAAGATCTATCTGACGAGTACTTGAGATCATTGTATGAACGAATTTCAAGAAATGAGATTAAAATGAAAGAAGATGATTTGGGTCCTCAACACAAGCAGTCAATTAATTCTAATCGAATCTTAGGGTTGGATAGTATTTTGAATATTGTAATTCGCAAGCGTGGAGAAGAATCATTGGAGACCAGCGATGATCTCATCAAGCACATGCAAGAACAATTTAAGGAAAAAGCTCGCAAATCTGAGTAAGCCTTCTTGTTGCATATATCCAAAATCTATGAAGTGTATTGAATTTAGTAGAGATAGAGTTGTTGATTGTTAAACTCTATCTCTCTCTCTCTCTTTGTGTGTGTATGTCTGTCTTTGGGTAGTCTTTGTGCTGTTTTAATTATGATATAAAGAAATTAAACTGAATTTGGTTATCAAAAAAAGAAATTAAACTGAATTTTCTATGACAAATGGGATTGTTGAAGGTAAATCAGATTGCATTTAATCAAAGTGAATTTTTTTTACCTGATCAGGACTAAAATTTACTATTTATAGAAGAGCCATCACATGGTTGGCAAATTATCACCAATGCAACTATGAATCGGTTTGAATCACAACTTAAAATAGAGAGAAAAAACCTTGTTTGGCAACTGTCAGATTCTGAGCCTAATAAATTTTAAACTCGACAAATTCGAGGAAAATAGTTAGGAAAAAAATCTTGCTCTTTGGTAATTATAAAAGATCCAGTCGGATTAAGATGTTATTATTCGATAAAAACTCTCAAATTAAAAGTATGAAGTGCTTTAAAAAGTATGAAATGTTTTAAAATATTTTTAATGTAAATAAAATAATATTTATATTAGGCAGAAAATTAAAATAAAATTTCAAGATCTCAAAAAGTTCAAGGGTTAAAAACTATGACTGATCAAAGGGTAGGAACATGGTTTGACTGATCCAATTGATGTTATTATTGGTGGACCTTATGCTAGAGCACAAACTTTTTCCATTCAAGTATTTTTTTGGGCATAATATGTTTCTAAAGCTCACAAAACCTTAGAAATCAAATAAATAATATAAAATCATCAAGTTTTGAGGGGCTTAAAGATTATGGCATAATTGATCAAATTGAGGTATTTTTGGTGGGCTCCATGTTTAAGTAAAGACCTTTCTTATCAAGGTGATTTTTTGTGGGCCCCATTTGTATTTAAAGGTTACAAAAGTTTTGAAATAAAAAATAATTTAAAGTGATCAAAGTTTGAAAGCTTTAAAAATGGTTTTATTGATTCATTCGAGGTAATCTTTGGCGGGATCCATATTCAAGCATAGCCCTTTCAATCAAGGTGATTTTTGTGGGCACCACCTATTCTTAGAGGCTTCAAAAGTCTAAAGATTAAAAAAGAAACCCCCTAAAGAATCAAGTTTTGGAGGATTTATCAGATTTGGATGCATTTCTTCTATTTGTTAGGCATTAGCCTTTGCCTCCTCTTACGAAGGGTGATTTGTTTAATGAAGAGGTGGTAGTGTCTGGAAGCTCCTTTTGTAGAAGTCTGTGGAATGTGACTATGTTGAGTATTGTGTGGTCTATTTGGTTGGCTCAGAACAAAAAGGGTGTTTAATGGTAAGGAATGTCCGGTTACGTCTCTTATGGATTTAATCAAGTTTCAGGTAGCTTGATGGTTGGCAGGCCCAAATAAGTTTCAGAATGTTTCTATTTCAGATATGGGCAGGGATTGGGCTTCTGTTGATTCCCCTATGCATAATTTGGAGCCTACTCATCAAGTTTGTTGGAGTCCTCCTACAAGCGGACTTCTTAAAATTAACTTTGATGGTAGTTGCATGACATTGGTCTGGCTGGGTATGGTGGGATTATTCGTACTGACTTTGGATCTTCAGTGCTTTCCTATGTTGGCCCCATTCCTCATGGGACAGTTATTGAGGTGGAATTATTTGCTTTGTGGCGTGGTCTTATAGAGTTGGAGAAGAAAGGGGTTCATGGGAGTTTGGTTGAAGGCGATTCTCAGGTTATTGTTAGATGGGCTTTGCACTCTCTTTGTCCGTGGATGTTCTTGGATAAAATCGAATGTGGATGTTCTTGGATAAAATCGAAGCATTAGGGATATCATTAAATCTTTCAATTTTAAAATTGCTTAGGCTCATCGGTCAGCTAATTCGGATGCCGATGAATTGGCTCGTCAGGGGTTATATTCAGATTCTGAAACTGTTTCTCATTTCTTGTAATTTCGTTTTGGGTGGCCTCTCTTAGCCTTCCTTTGCGTTCTTGTAATGCCTTCTAGAATTAATACTGTTGCCATTCAAAAAAAAAAAAACAATGGCTTGATTTAACCTATTTAAGGTGATTTTTGGTGGCCCATGTTCAAGCATAGGCCAAAGTGGGTATAAAAAGGATTAATTGAATTTTCAGAGGATAGTTTATTACATGTTTCTACCTTGAGAGAGGGAGGGGGCTAAGAAAGAAGACCTTAAGTGCTCAATATTTTTATCTGCATATTGGTCTCTAGCAGGGAATCTGGCAAAAGACTACGGGGTTTTTTTCCTATTCTTTAAAAAGCAAACATGCTTTGAATATTTTGGAAGGAAAAAAATTTAACCCTGCAATATATTTCAAGATATGTTATTATCAAACAGACAGTAAAATAGGTTACATCACCTTCCCTACTCTCAAGTACACTCATGTTACACGATGTTTTTCATTGAGAAGCTCGAGGGAGACTGGAGTGTTGATTTTCTCTAGGGAGGCTGCATTTGGGCCTACGTGGTTGGGTGGGATAGAGAACTCAAGATAAATCAAAGCAAGCTTCTCTATCCAATCATCATAGCATTTTGAGATGGGCAATTAAATTTTCAAGGTTCAAAATCACAAGAGTCAAAAGGATCAGATTGGGTCAAATTCTACCCGCCCATTATTCTTTGCCATTTCTACATATCCCAACCAAAAAAGTGGCCCACATAAAAGTGTAAGAGGCGACCTACCTATGAAGACTGATAGTCTCCGTAGAATTTTCCTTATTTGTTATGCTAATTTTCAAATTGTTTGCATCAAAATATTTTTTCATGACTTCTTGTCTCACTAATGAGTACTGTGTTGTCCACAAACAACATACATCAGATAACTTCCATCATGTACTTTTAATACAAGTTGCCCACAACTAAAACAAGTAAGCTCAAAGTATATCCTTTTTGAAGCCCAACTCCAACTAGTAAATCAGTTGTCCATTCACTTACTGTTATAATTGTTGGTGCCTCTTATGCTGTATAATCTCAACATATCCATTAGGAGACTCTTTTCATTTTCAAAGTTTGCCAAATTAATTTCCTTGGCACCATATTTTGGGCCTTTTCTAAATGAATAAAAATCATGTGTAAATTCTCCTTCTCTCCAAACTTCTCCATGGCAGTGTTTTTGTTTTCTTTTTGGGAGATCATTTCTCCATGAATTGTCTGACAAAAAAAATGTAATTCGAAGGATACCTTTTCCTTATCACATGAATGTGCTAAAATAGTGGTATTTAGAGGACCTGCCTTCTTTTAGGACCAACCAACTACTTTTTAAGATTTGATTAAAAGTAAAATGGGACAAACCTAGAGCTAGAGAACTAAAGAATATCTCGTATAAATTAAGCTGCTTAATAGTGAAAAAAAGGATGTTCTCGATCTCTCCTCCACTCGGCACATTCCCTGATTATGCTAATGAAGCATCATTTAGAGGGCTATGCAGAAATGAACCTAGAGATAGTATGATAGAAAGCAGGTTGGAGGGATTAACTATGTATCAAGTTTCTTCACATTGAACAAATTGGTGGCTATGATTTCCTCGTCCAAAATGTGAAACAAATATTTTCAATCTGAGTTGCAATTTTTTATATGTTCAGGTGAGCCAAGTTTATAATTTTTTGGCTGTTGCTGTCCACAAAGCTCTGTCCTTTGGTGGCATTCAGGGGTTTCAAACTGCTCTCCATGAAAATAGATTTGGGGATTTCAGTCTACAGAGTAAAATAAGGCCTTTGCAGTGAAAGAATCTTTATGAAGATAGCAAAATGCTAAACGTACTCTGAAATTATACCCCTTTATACCCAATGCTGATGTAGGTGTCATTTCATTGATATCTTAACTAAGTCTTGAAAGGCCAACCAATTTGATTTGCCATATGAGCATAAGGGTATAATTTTAGGGTATGTTTAGTAGCTCTCATTATTAAATGGTTGAATTCACTGTTTTTCTTCATTTATTTTCTTATTTGAATGAAAACTTCATAAGCTTTTAGAGACGGGATTATGACAAATCAATGTCAGAATCATTTTTATCCACTAAACAAGAGTCTGAAGCTTAGTTTTTTGTTCTTCATTTTTTCTTTTAATAAATCCAAATGATACCCGAACCAAAGCATCACAATCTTTGTATAGGAACTCCCTTCGTGGTTGTCCCAAATTTCTTCGACAATGTTTCATTTTCCATTTTTCCTGCCTATGATCTAACATACTTATTTGGAATGTGCTCTGCCTGTTTAGAATGGTCCCTGGGAAACTATTTCTGGATTCTAATCTTTATTCCGTGAGCTGGGTTAGATCTGATCACCTTCCTCAAATGGGTTGGTGCTTTCCATAAATATCCACCACCAATTGGTGATTGGAATAACTTTTATTTTTCCCAGTTAATTGAATCTGCTACAGACAAAACGTGGTAGTGCCCTAGTGGTTTCAACATTGTCATCATCACCATCATCAAAACCTTTATCCTAATCATCTGAGGTAGGCTTTCTGAGTTATACTTTTCTACTCAACCCTGTCAACAGTCCTGTTCTCCACTCCACGTTCCATCATGTCTAATCACTTCAATCATTGTCTTTCATGGCCTCCCCTCTCTCTTTCTGCCTTTTATTTGTAATCCTTTGGCTCTTCATACAGGGGTTGTTTCTCGTCTCTACAATGTACTGGCTCTTCATACTTGGGTCTTGCTGTTGCTTTGCCTAATTTTTATGAGTTATTTATTTGACTGAGAATATGTGACATTCATTCTGACACTGTACCCTGTTTCAATTTATAGGTCAGTTTATTATGCTGCGACAGATGTGGTCATTTTGAGATTCATGATTGAGGTCTGCTGGGCTCCTATGTTGGCTGCCTTCAGTGTACCACTTGATCAGAGTGATGATGAAACAATAATTTCTCAGTGCCTTGAAGGGTTCCGTCATGCAATTCATGTTACTGCTGTAATGTCCATGAAGACTCATAGAGATGCTTTTGTTACTTCACTTGCAAAGTTCACCTCTCTCCATTCAGCTGCAGATATCAAACAGAAAAATATCGATGCCATCAAGGTCCGTGCTCTTTTTATATTTTTTTTAATACTGCTTAGCAAGTTACTTTGTTTATTGGTGAGAGGGTGGCTTATGTTCTTTTGATTTAGTTGCATGTGGCCTGTTATCGTTTTCTTTCCCTCAATTTGCAACGGACTTTTGTTTTTGGCCCTTTCTATTGTTCACTTCTTGTCATAATTATTAATTTCGTTCTGTATCATTTTGTTTTGGCACGAGTCTGAAATGAAACACCCACTTATAATTTTTCAGTCTCTCTTTTGATCGAAACAGATGAAACATGTGCATTTTGGAAATAAATATATCGTGTTTTTACTGGACCTGGTGATGGGTCGGGTCAACAATCTTCAACTCATTATTTACTTGATTATTAAATGGGTTAGTTGGTTCGGGTCTATTTTGGGTTTGAGTCACAAAATTTTATTATGTACATCCATGCTTGCTTGCATAAATACATGTACAATTCTTCCCAAAAGTTTTGATTCCCACTTTTAGAAGTTGTCGAGTTTTATAAATTTTTGTTATTGATTTTGGAATCAAATTTCATAGAGCAAGTTCAGCTTCAGTTCATCTATGATCCATCATCGTCATCATTGAAGCTTATGCGATCCATTGAAAACCAGTTCTCTAAGTTCTATTTTTCCACTCGAACCCATCAAAGCTGTGTTCTTTGTCATTCAACATTTTATCATGTCATTTCTTGCCCATTCTAGGTCTTCTTTATTCTCCTTCTGCTAGTAACGAGATCTTCTAACCATTTCATTGCACTTGGGCTGTTTCCTGTCTTCTGTAAGCAGCCCAAACCATCTTAAATGACATTTCTTGAACAAACATTTCCTTACAAAAGGTTTATTGGCCTCCCTAATGTCTCAACATCCATGGACATGAATTGTCATCCTTGTGTTTGTGGTCCAAAGGAGAATGCTTAGACCTAGCTAGTTCTGGGCCAAGGTTTAATTGTGTGGGTCAGCAGTCATGATTGTTCCTTGTTGCAAATATGCATACATCCTGGGGTGGAGAGTAGGATCCTTTCGAATTTCTAACTTGATGTTTTTTTTTTTTTAGAATGGTTAATATATAAATAAAAAGAGGCACCAGAGGTGCAAATACAGAAGAAAGAAAAACGACAACAAAGAAACAAAAAACCACAACCCTGATACACCCACGGGACAAACAAACACTAGAAGCAACACTAAAAGGAGAAAGCTAAGCTAAGTCATCACATTCTTTCCAGGCATGTAAGATGTCATTCGCAGAGGTTCCTGAATTCCGCAAGAGAAGAAGCTCAAGAGGCACACATTGAAAAAACTATTCTCGAAACTGCTTCACTTGACTTGGCGCTATCCTTAAAGATTCTATTGTTATGTTTCCACCATAAGCTCCACATTGTGGCGAAGAGGGAAAGGCGCCACACAGAGGAGCATTTTGGGGAAATCGAAAAAATATCCTAAGCATAAGATAGATTGGCCACCGAAGAAGGCATGGCCCAAAGCACACCAAACTTACTAAGCACAGAATTCCAAACTACATAAGAGAAAGGGCAATGGATAAAAAGGTGGTTCGTTTCTTCAGAGGTTTGAAGACAAAGAGGGCAGGCATTGACAATGATTTTTCCTCTTTTGCGCAAGTTGTCTTGAGTCAGTGTTTTCCCCAAACCACCAGTCCAAAAGAAGCATATTACGCGAGGTGTAGCTTTGGAGGCCCAAATATTTAGGTTGGCAGCTGCAGTCCGAGCCTCCCGATTGTTGCCATTGAAGAATGACTTGACAGAAAAACAACCAGTCGGGTTAGACAACCACACAAGACTGTCCTCAGTAGAGCTTCGAATTTGGTAGGAGGAGATCAAATGGAGAAGCTCAGAAAAGTCATTAATATCAGAATAAAAAAGATTATGTCGAATGTGGAGATCCCAAACAACCTGGCCATTGCAGATGGAGTAGAACTCTGACACGGCCCTGCCGGCAATTGGGAGAGGCGATAAGTCGAAGGAAACTAGAATGCCAAAGTAGTGTTGTTACACCGGGAATCTGTCCAAAACTATACTCTATTTCACATCCTTGAGGAGAGTGACCCTACCATCGAAGGAGAAATACTTTCCTTTCCACGAAGTTGGACACTTACTAAATTTGTGAATGATGGACTCCCACTGTGAGAAACCTGGAACCCGATGCATAGAGGAAGACACAGATAAGTGGAAGGGAGCGAAGATGAAACACAACCCAAAATCACTGAAAGAGAACCAAGCTCGTTGTCATTCAAATTGATACTAATGACTTCACTTTTTAGATAGTTGATGCGGAGGGAGGATGACAATTCAAACCATTTGAGTAGAGTGAAGATTCTTAGCGGATTCCTCATCAGCCTCACAGAAGATAATGGTGTCATCAACAAACTGTGAGTGGTGGACCTGAAGCGAAGACTCACCGATTCTGAAACCATGGATCAGGGAGAAGTCAACAACTTTGGAGAGAAGAAGGCTTAAAGTCTCGGCAACCATGATGAAGAAATCCACTCATATATCCATAAACACCATCTTCGACCAAAGCCCATGCTTGAAAGAACAAAATGAAGTAAGTGCCTATCCACCATATCATACGCTTTTTTCAAGTCGAGTTTACAAATAATTCCTTTTTGGCGAGACTTGTGCTGGGAGTCGATACACTCATGTGCAGTAATGACCGCGTCCATAATTTGCCGGTCCTCAACAGCAGCAGACTGGTAAGGAGAGATAAGCTTGGGGAGGAAAGTGCTTAAGTCTGTTGACGAGGATCTTGGACAAAATCTTGTGAGGACTGCCAAGAAGACTGATAGGCCTGAAGTCCAAGAGATGAAGCACGTATTTCTTAGGCACCAAAACAAGAACCTAACTCCTTTGTAATTTGCCCTCTTTGTTGAAATTCCACGATGAAAGCGATGAGATCATGCTTCATAATGTCCCAAAATATCTTAATGAAAGCAATGGGGAAACCGTCAGGTCTGGCCCCCCTATCATCACCTAGGTCCCAAATAGCCTTCTGGATTTCATCCTCGGAGAAAGGTCGCTCCAAGGAGGAAGCTTCCAAGGGAGAGACGGACTTGAAAGGAAGCCTAGAAACTGGCAATCTGTCAAAAGAATTGGCAGAATACAACTGCTTGAAGTGATTGAGGATGGTGTCAATGATGTCCAACTTATTCGTCACATTCGAACCATCAACAATTAGGGATCTGGTTCTGTTAACTCTTCTGTGAGCTGAGGCCATGGCATGAAAAAACTTGGTGTTTTTGTCCCCTTCCTTGATCCACTTATCTCTTGACCTTTTCCTCCACTTACTGTTCCTGTAAACTTTGTCGAAGAATCATGTCCTCTGATATGGACCCGGCTTGATCACAAAGATCAACCTGATCGATGTCGTTGAGAAGAGAAGCAAGTGATTCAGGTAAGGACCCAAAACTGGATGCACTAAAGTGATTCTAACTTGTATGTTTAGGTTCTAAGAGCATCAAATAATCTTTCTATTGAGTGATAGACTGCTAAATTGTTGACAAGGTTAGTGCTTAACAGTTCCTTGAAGTATATAAATGAGCCTTGTGATATGCCATCATAACAAAATGTCATAAATTTCTTCTTCTTCTTCTTCTTCTTCTTTGTATGTTTCTGTTGGAGTTTATTTCATACATGGAATGCGCCAGATTATACTTAAAGCTGAAACTTTCATTCAAATTTGCAATTACAAGAATGCTGGTGTCATGTTGATTTTTTATGAAACATCGTTTGCATATGTATAACATTATTCTTACCTTTTGATTTCACTGTGGATTGTATTCCATAGGCTATTGTTACTATTGCGGATGAAGATGGTAATTACTTACAAGAAGCTTGGGAGCATATCTTGACATGTGTTTCACGTTTTGAACACCTGCATCTCTTAGGAGAAGGTGCTCCTCCGGATGCTACTTTCTTTGCATTAAACCAGAATGAGTTTGATAAATCTAAGCAAACTAAATCAACCATTCTTCCTGTACTAAAGAAAAAGGGGCCTGGGCGGATTCAGTATGCTGCTGCAGCTGCCAGAAGAGGTTCATATGATAGTGCTGGTGTTGGTGGCTATGCTTCAGGAGCTGTTACAACTGAACAAATGACCAATTTAGTTTCCAACTTAAACATGTTGGAACAAGTTGGGAGCTCTGAGATGAATCGAATATTCACACGAAGTCAAAGGTTGAATAGTGAGGCAATTATTGATTTTGTTAAAGCCCTTTGTAAGGTATCTATGGAAGAATTGCGCTCTACGTCAGATCCACGGGTTTTCAGTCTTACAAAGCTAGTTGAGATTGCGTAAGTAATAGACAACACCTTTCCTTTTTTCACATTCTATCTTAAATCCTTCATTTGGTTTTGGTATTCCTTTTCTGCTTTTATACACCATTGAAAAATATTTTGGTGACTTGCTCTCCTTTATAGGCACTATAACATGAATCGTATCAGGCTTGTGTGGTCAAACATATGGCATGTACTCTCTGAATTCTTTGTGACTATTGGATGTTCTGAAAATCTTTCAATTGCTATTTTTGCGATGGATTCTTTGCGCCAATTAGCCATGAAGTTTTTAGAACGTGAAGAGTTGGCAAATTACAATTTCCAGAATGAGTTCATGAAGCCTTTTGTCATTGTTATGCGTAAGAGCAGTGCTGTTGAAATCAGGGAACTGATTATCAGATGCGTATCTCAGATGGTTTTGGCTCGTGTCAACAATGTCAAGTCAGGATGGAAAAGCATGTTCATGGTACTCAGTTCCGTCTGTATATCTTGTGTTTCTTAACTTCAATTTGTATCTCCTTTTCTTTTCTCCAGTTGTTTCTCCCCTTAATTATATTTTTTAGTTACTCAAAACATAAATGTGTTTCTTGAGTTTTTTAACATTGGTTTGATTTTGTAGTTGCTGTTTTGCTTTAGTTACTTGCTTTGGTAAACCATTATTGCTAAAGTTGTGATAATTCTTGCAGGTCTTCACAACTGCAGCTTATGATGACCACAAAAACATAGTACTTTTGGCCTTTGAGATCATTGAGAAGATTGTTCGAGACTATTTCCCATATATAACTGAAACTGAAACAACCACTTTTACAGACTGTGTGAATTGCCTCATTGCATTCACTAATAGTCGGTTCAACAAAGACATCAGCCTGAATGCAATAGCGTTTCTTCGATTCTGTGCTTCGAAACTCGCAGAGGGTGATCTTGGTTCTTCTGCAAGGAACAAGGACAAAGAAGGGTCTGGAAAAGTTGCTGTATCTTCTCATTCAGGGAATGATGGAAAACAAGATGTTACCCACTTTACAGATAAAGATGATCATCTATATTTCTGGTTCCCCTTGTTGGCTGGTGAGTTTTGTTAGCATGGGGTTTCTTTAGACAGTACTTGAACTTATGTCATTGATATCTTAGTGAATGTTCAATTTTGGCTTTTATCTACATCCATTTGAAACCCCCACCCCCCCACACACACACAAAAAAAAAAAAAAAAACCTAATTTTTTGAATTCAATATTTTGTTATTTTGCAGGATTGTCAGAACTTAGCTTTGACTTGAGGCCTGAAATCAGGAAAAGTGCTTTGCAAGTACTTTTTGATACATTACGCAACCATGGACATCTTTTCTCATTACCCTTGTGGGAGCGAGTATTTGACTCAGTCCTTTTCCCCTTATTTGATTATGTCAGGCATGGTATTGATCCCTCTGGGGGAACCATGCCGGATCAGGGGCTTGAAGTTGATTCAAATGAAGATCAGGATGCATGGCTTTATGAAACCTGCACACTTGCCCTCCAATTAGTTGTAGATCTATTTGTTAAATTTTATGACACTGTCAATCCGTTATTGAAAAAGGTGCTGATGTTACTGATAAGTTTCATCAAACGCCCCCATCAAAGCCTTGCTGGCATTGGTATTGCTGCTTTAGTTCGCTTAATGAGCCAAGCTGGTGGTCTATTTTCTGAGGATAAATGGCTAGACGTGGTCATATCATTAAAGGAAGCTGCCAAAGACACTCTTCCTGATTTTGCACCTATGTTAAATGAATTTGACAGCAGTATTGGAGCTAAGAGCCATGGAGATTCTTCCATGAAACCTAGCAGTACTGAGTCTTCAACCTCAGTTGTGGTTGATGAAGATGTGGAGAGCTTGAGAGCTCAAAGCTTATATTTTGCAATCAACGATGCCAAGTGCCGTGCTGCCGTTCAACTTTTGTTGATTCAGGTATGGAGTTTCTTTTCCTCTATTTAGTAATCTTTTTAACAGCTCATATTTCTAATAGCTTTCCACTTTCGCAATTTATTCTCCCTTGTGAATAAAGATTACTAGTATTTGACTTTTACTTGACCTCCTTGAGTTAGAAACATAAAATTGTTGAGTTCTTGATAGTATTGCTTCTCTTTAGGCTTCTTTTGTTGTAGGTAGCTTTATTCCAATGTTCAAATGATGCTTGCTCAAGTATGAACTTTCTAAAATTCGTAGAGTTGCTACTCACTATCTTTTGCTCAAGGCAAATTGCTTTATGATGAACAACATGTTTAATCTTTTTTGTAAATTTGAGGAAATTGATCTGTTGTTTCCTGGAACAGATTTTATGCCACTTATTTGGTCCTATGACATTTGCTACATGCTTTTGCAATTAACAACCTATACTTCTTTGATTGTTAAGAAATTTCAGGAGATTGGCTTTGTGTTTTGGTGTGCATATCACTGTTTTGAATGTGGTTCTTGTTGTTGTCCTAGCTGTATTTGTCTTCAGAATTGAAAAAGTATGAGGAGAAAGAATTTAAAGGATGCAAAATCTTGTTTGGTAAATGTAAGTAGGGGAGACTTGATATTTGTTATTTTCATGACAATTGATAATATTTAATGACTCATGTAATTAAGAACAAAAAATCAAAATTTACATTTTGGCACAAACATAATTATTGAATAGCATCTGCCAAATAAGAAACAACAATCCACCCGATGAAAAGATCTACACAAATGTTTGTGGATCCCATCAAATACAAAATAGATGTAAGGACCCATAATTATAAATGATCATTCATTTTTTTTAGTTTTTATAAATGATCATTATGAGCATTAGATAGTTATTATTAGGTATATCAAAATTTGCTAATCTAATTTATGATTACCAACTTAAAATAAACAGAATAATAAAATTTTAATGATGACTAGAAATATATTATATCTTCTACTTTTGAATCTTCACAATAAAAAAATTATTTCTAGATACCATCCTTAGGTCGTTCCATCATCCATGGAAGGCCATAAAAAATGGAAAATAATTTATTTTATCCATTTTTTATTGAGTAAATGATAAATTGTTTTTAGAAAATATGATTCTTGTCTCACATTTTGCTGTTTTGAATAAGCATTTAGAAATAAAAAATAGGGTCATTCCTTGAGTATGAAATATCAGAGAAATTGAATATTTTGAGTTTGGGTTGGGCCAATGAATATTGGCAAATATCTTTGTCATTTTTGCCTATTTTGGACCTTTCTTTTTAGAGTTTTTTCTAAAGAGGCCCTATCTTTTGAATTTATTTGAAGAAAGCTCCTACGGTTTTTATAATTTAAAAAATGCCCCTAACTTTTTGTAAGAATTCTTGAAAAGCCTGTTCACTTTTAGTTCATTAATGATAAGTCAATTTTTCCTTTGAGATTTTTTTAATGCATCTTGTAAGGCTTACTTAGAGTCAATACCACTTAGTGAGTAAGGTGATATTAGATTTTAAAGCTAAACAATCAACTATGATAGTTCATCTCAATTTGAATCCACTGGCGAGAGAAGTTGCGACCAATGATCAAATTAGGTATGTCAAGTGCACAGCATATAATGAATGTAAAAGAGGACATGGGTGAGATAACTGTATCATTAGGACTTGGTCTAATACTTCACATAGTGTAAACTATTTGCTACAAGCATAAACAATTTTCAAAAGGAAGTTGAACTTTAGTCAACATGAAATTTTGTATTATAAGTTAGGGGCTTTTTTGGAACTATGAAAAGTCCGAGGATTGGCATGGGTTTTCAACATGGTTTGCATGTTCATGCCCATTTTCTCAATCCTTTAATAGATTAATGGTAAATATTCATTTGATGAGTCTTGGTCGCATAGATGGCACCTCATCCCATTTCTTATTTTTTTTTCAAGCCATAAAAATCAACCTTGTGATATAAAACGTGATTAGATATAATTTGGACCTAATTTCATCCTTAAAAAAAAAAAATTTAGTCACTTGATCTTAATGTTCAAGATCACTAGCGACCTTGATTTAAGGACGCTTCATGATTTTGACCATTTAAAATCAAATGGCTAAAATTTGTTTTAGGGATGAAATTTGATATGCTTTTAGCTCATCACGTTTACTTTCAATTCATATGATTGGTTTTATTATGAGATGATAAAAAAATTAAGAAGAAAAGGGAAAAAGGGCCGGGTATGACTTGTTGAATGGAAAAATGTAGAAAGGAAAATAGTGAAAAGAAGGGACGAATGCTGAGAGAGATTAATTCTTTGTATTGTATTTCTTCTTTTCTAAGAAAGGATGATACATGTATATAAAGAGTACAAGGAGCTTCTGTGAAGTCTTTTTGCAAAAATCTCTTGAGGTCAGGAGAGGTTCCTCAGGTGCATCTGAAAATTTGGGTGAGTGTTTCTCCTCTTTAGGTAAATGTGTTTGGGTGGTTGTTGGTTTGCAGAAAATTTTGACTATCGATAATTTGCAGTTATGGAAGATGATAATTGTCAATGCTTGTCCGTTGTGTTTAACTGATGTTGAATCGGTAAATTATTTGTTGGTTCTCTCATCAAATTTGGATGCACTTTTTTTAGTTGCTGGGTATTGGTTTTTGTCTTCCTCATGCATGGAGTGAGTTGTTCAATGAAGAGGTGGTGGTCACAAGTAGTTCTTTTCGTCGCAGTCTTTAGAATGCGACAGTTCTGAGTATTGTTTGGTTCATTTGGTTAGAAAGAAATAAGAGGATTTTTCAAGGCAAGAAATGCTTTGTTTTGAATCTTTTTGATGTTATTAAGCTAAAGAGTGGTTTGGTAGTTGGTTGGGTTGATGAAGTTCCGGGGTATATCTATTTTGGATATGTGTAGGGGTTGGGCTTCAGTGGATTCCGTTATGCAGAATTTGGATTCTAGGCCTCAAGTTTCTTGGTCTCCTCTAGCAGTAGGGCTTCTCAAACTTAATTTTGACGATAGCTGTATGCGGGAGATTGGTCTTGCAGGTTATGGTGGGGACTACAATTCTTTCCTTTGTTGGTCCAATAACTAATGGCTCGGTACTTGAGGTGGAATTGTTTGCTTTATGGAGAGGCATATTGGAGTTGGAAGAGTTGGGGTTCATAGGAGTTTGGTGGAGATGATTCGAAGGTAGTTGTTGAGTGGGCATTGGGATCTCTATGTCCATGGATATTCTTAGATAAAATTGAGAGGATTTGGCATTCCATTGTGGCTTATGATTTTAAGATTGTTTGGGCTCCTCAGTTAGCTAACTAGGCTGCTGATGGGATGGTACGTCAGGGGATGTCTCTATCTATGGAAATTGTAAATAAATTCTTTTAATGGGCGGGGTTTTTTTTTGTGGTTTCTACTATGTGGTCGGTTCCTTTTGGCCTGCCTTTCTTTGTTGTTCTTGTTTCATTTTTTTTATTAATGAAGTTATATTTCAATAAAAAGAGAGTAAAAAGGTGAGTAAAAAAGGAAAGATAAATCAGTTACAATCAATCATATGTAAGAAATCCTAAAAGTCAAACATGTGTAAAATCTGATGATACATTATATCCTATATCACTCCCCCTCACTCTGGCATAAAGATATTAATCAAGCTCAGCTTGCTGAAAACATCATCAAGTTGAGATCCAGAAATGGTTTTCGTCATCATGTTAGCTAATTGATCCTTAGAATTCAAATATGAAGTGACAATATTCCAAGAGGATACATGATGTTGAAGAAAAGGACAATCAATCTCTACATGCATTGTACGCTCATGGAAAACTGGATTAGAAGCAATATTAATTGCAATTTGATTATCATAGAACATGATTAGTGCCTCTGATGAAGGAAAGCCCAATTCATCCAGAAACTGTTTGAACCACAGTAATTCACTTGTTGTGTTGGCCATGGCTCTGTATTCTACTTATGCATTCGAATGAGCAACAACAATTTGTTTCTTGCTACGCTAAGAAACCAAATGAGATCGTAAAAGAATACAATAGTCTAGGGTAGATTGTTGATCATCAAGAGAACCATCCTAGTCAGTGTTAGATTACCTACGAATGTTAAACTCAGATTGATTCTTATAAAAGAGTCCACAACCAGGGTGGGCCTTAAGATAACGTAAAATGCAAAAGACCGCATGAAGGTGAGCATTTGTAGGAACATGCATAAATTGACTTACAACACTAACGACATAAGCAAGTTAAGCCGAATGTTGGTAAGATAAATGAGCTTGCCTACCAATTTATGATAAAAGCGAGGATCAGGAAGAAACGTCCCATTAGATTCAGAATTTTTTGAGTTAACATCAAGTGGTGTATCTACAGGCTTGCATCCAGAATATCCAACATTATGAAGAAGATCTAAAGCATATTTTTATTGGGAAAGAACAAGTCCTTTAGATGATCGAGCAACTTCAATTCCCAAGAAATAATGAAGTAAGCCAAGATCCTTAATATCAAAAGACTGTTGTAGATAGGCTTTTAAAGCACTGATAGAGGACTCATTATTCCCTGTTAAGACTATATCATTCACATAAACTATAAGAAGTATAACACCTTTAGCACAATACACAAAAACGGAATGATCTGATTGACATCGGACATAACCATAAGTTAATAAGCCAGTGCTAAATTTATTAAACCATGCCCGAGGAGACTGTTTGAGACCATATATTATTTTTTTAAGCCAACATACCTTCCCTTGCTCCCCCTGTCTAATAAAGCCCGAAGATGGTAGCATGTAAACTTCTTCTTTCTGGTAACCATGGAGAAATGCATTCTTGACATGAACTAATGAAGAGTCCATTGCTGAGTAGTAACAATAAAGATAATAACTCATATAGAGGTGATCTTTGCAACAGGAGAGATAATATATTGGTAATCAATGCCATAGGTTTGAGTGAAGCATTTAGCCATTAGACGAGCTTTATATTGAACAATGGATTTGTCTGGATTGTGTTTGAGAGCAAATATCGACTTACACCCTACCGGAGTCTTCCCCTACTATGGGGATAGCATCTCCCAAGTCTAATTTTTTTAGCGCGCCAATTCTTTTTCCATAGCATCCTTCCAGGAAGAATCTCGAAGAGCACTATTTTAGAGAGAAAGCTGCGATACAACGAGAAACAATATTATAGGAAACAAATTGATTTATCCGATGATTAGTACGTGCACGTTTACCTTCCCTCAAAGCGATGTGAAGATCAAACTTCTTAGATAATGGATCTGGATAGTCCAAGGATGATTGGGTGGTAGGAGGTAAAGCATGGGGCCTGTCTTTCTTCCTGTGATAAACGATGAGAGGCTTAGAGGTAGACAGATCAAAAGAAGTGTCAATTGTATCTGTAAGAATAGGAAGAACATGAGGGGAAGAAGAACACTTATGACTAGATGGTTGAAAATTTGGAGTATTAAAAAAAACATCAATAGAAACAAATCTTTTACCAGATATCGGATTGAAACATTTATATCCCTTTTGTGTGTAAGAGTAACCCATGAACACACATTTCATAGATTTTCTTGCAAGCTTGTCAACAGAAAAATCATGAACATCAAAAAACACACAACGGAAGTGTAGAAACAGACTGATAGGTAGAAAGAACATCAATAGGTGCTTTGTTATTTAAAACTCTCGTGGGCATACAATTTATTATATAACAAGCAATAAGAATAGAATCAAGCCAATATGACTTAGGGATATTCACTGCAAATAATAAAGATCGGGCTGCCTCAAGAAGATGATGATTCTTCCTTTCAGCAACTCCATTCTATTGAGGTGTATGGGGCAGGAAGTTTGAGATTCAATCATATGTTCCTGAAGATGATGTAAAAAAGAGCGAGACATATATTCTTCCCCATTATCACTTCGCAAGATTTTTAGGCAACAATCAAATTGAGTAGTAATCCCTTTATAAAAAGTGCAAAAATGATTAAAGACTTCAAATTTATTTTTCATAAAATAAACCCAAGTCATTTGAGAGTAATTATCTATGGATGTAACAAAATAATGAAATCCCGTTGAAGAACTAACGGGTGACATCCAAAGATCATTAATGTATTAAGGAGAGAAGAGAGGAAGATGAATGATTGGAAGACAGAGAAAAGGTGGGTCGATGTTGCTTTCTATGCTGGCAACTTTCACAAACAAAATTATCAATTTTCAAGGAAGGTTGTAAATACTTTAACACTGTATTGGATGGATGACCAAGCCAACAATGCCAAAGCCAAGTATCCTGATGACTGGTAGAACAAATAACATGTTCTGAGCCAATTTATAGATGAAAGAAGTACAAACCCTTTTCTTCACGACTACCCCCAATCGTCTTTTTTGTGACCAAATCCTGAATAGCACAATGAGAAGGGAAAAAGTCACACATCAATTTAAGGCCTTAGTGAACTATTAGATAAAAGATTATTAGACAATTGGGGAACATGAACAACATAAGATACATCGAGAGTAGAAGATATATGAATAGTCCCTTTACTATTGATGGATGTGATGGTCCCATCAGCAAGTTTAACATATCCAAGAGAGAATAGAGATGAAAAAAGATGAGACGTACCTGACATGTGATCTGTAGTCCCAGAATCAATAACCAAGAACTGTTGGATGCGGTCTGGAAAGCAGATGAGATAGTACCTGATTGAGCTACGAACGAAAGTTTGTGCGTAGCCAGATAATTGAAGGTCTTAAGTTGCATCCTGTCTTGATGTAAGGAATCAAATTTGTTTTGAGATACTTGAATAACATCATCTCCAGGAGAAGTAGGGGTACAAAATGCCATTAGGATTGACACTAATGAGATCACAAAAAAATACCCCCAACTAACAGTTCTCTAGTAGATCAGCCCACAACTGGTGGGTGCAAAAAACTGAGATAAGTGGGCCCCACGAAGTTTGAAACCAACATCAATCCAGTGGGATTGATAGAACCACCACGAGCGACTATATTTGTGAAGTTTTAGGCTGAGAGGAGGTCTACAGGAGTAAATTGAGCCAAATCTTTGAAGAAAAAAAAAAACAGGCCTTTGGAGGTCACCGCAGCAGATCTGAAGAAGAGGTGAAGTTGGCCCCACCATTAACCAAAACCCTAGGTCAACTAGATGGAAAGGGAGGTGGGCCAAGGGCGAGTGTGCCAGTGGTGGTTTGAAAGTATACAACATTACATAAGTCAGGTCGAGGCAAAAAACCGAAAAAAGGAATATTGTCGATGTCCTAGATACAGATTCAGAGAACTGCATAACAATTGCTCCACCGTGGATCAAACCCTTGTGAGATCCGTATGGATGAAAAGAAGGGTAAAAATGGCAGAGGTATTGATGCAGGACAACTAATAGGGTAACCCTAATTGCCTAACGTGGTTCCCAAAAAATTAAAAGGGATGAAAATAATACACCCTAATACTAATATGGGCTGAAATTAAATGAAAATTAATATTAACAATTAAATAATATAAATTTAACACAAATAATCATGCAAACACTAAAAATCTAGTGTGTTTAGAGTATACGATTTTTTAATGATGTATGCACATGTGGACTTAAATGAGTTACTGCTGGGAAAAAATAGGGCTGGAGAAAGGCTAAAGTGTAGGATAGAAGGGCCAAAGTGGGACAGCTGTGAAATAGGAATGGAATATGGGTTACGGCGAACAGGTTGGGCGAATTTTTGGACTTGCGGCAGATCTAAAGAAGAATATTTTGGGCTGGCGACACTAGCTGAGGGTGTAGGGAAGGGAACGATGAAGGTAGAGGGGATTTTTAGAGTTGGCGGCAATGGGATTTGGATCTAAGACAAGTGGTGGTAGCAGATCTGTGATCTAAGAAGGGGCAGCAGCAAATCTAAGGCCTGGAGAGGGGGCAGTAGCAAGATGGGAGGCAGGTGGGGTGGATATGGAAGGGGCGACAACAATAGGATGGTGGTCCAAAAGCGGCAACGGCAAAGGTTAAGGTGATTAGGGGCTAGATTTAGGGCTTATTTAGGATGGGAAAGGCTTAAGGGTCAAGAGAAAAGAAGAAAACAAAGAGAAAAAAAAAGAGAGAGAATAAGAAGAAGAGATAGATAAGAGAGAGACGATGTGTACCTGATAGAAGATGGAAGGATGGTAGCCTCACGCTAGGTTTCACACCAAAAGAAGGGCCTCATGCCAAAGGAATCGCTCCCTACAATCAATCGCACCAAGGTTGCGAAGATCTCAAAATTTTCAATTCATTCAATCGTGTGTTGCTGCCCTAATGGGCTTACAACCTATTTATTCAGATACATAATGCACAAAGACCTAAATACCCTTGCATGGAAAAAGTCTAAAATACCCTCAGATAATAAATAAAAAGAAATTACATCAAGGAAAATAAATAAAAATAAATAAATTTGGTGAATCATATGCTCCAAACTGCTCCGCATCAGGTATATTGGGGTTGCAGGTCAAAATTTGTAACAACCCGACAGATCTAGGGACGACAAGATTGGGTTACGAAAACAGACATGGTTTCTGCAAGAAAGAAAATCGGACCTTATGCTACTGCAGAAAAACCCTAGAAGGTGGGGAATGGTGGAGAAGAAGCCACAAGGGTTGATCACGAAAAATTCAAAGTTGCATTGGAGAAATCATTGACTGAGTGTTTTGGCTAATACCATGTTGAATAGAAAAATGTAGAAAGGAAAATAATGAAAAGAGACGAAAGCTGAGAGAGATTAATTTTCTGTATTGTATTTCTTTTTTTCTAACAAAGGAGAATACATGTATATTAAGAGTATAGGGAGTCAATTAAGATGAGTAAAAAAGGAAAAAAAAAATCAGTTACAATTAATCATATCTGGCGAAAACTAAAAGTCAAACAACATGTGTAAAATGTGATGATACACTATATCCTTCAACATGACCTATGGACACCTAAAAGTATCTTATTTGGTGAGTATCGGAGAAATTTGTTCCTCCTACTTATTCTTCTTTTCCAGTTTGGTATTGTGGGGAGGATTACCTCGTGAGAGAGAGAGACGCTTGTGATTTTGACAATTTAAAATCAAGTGACTAAAAACTATTTTAGGGATGAAATTTAGTCTACTTTTAGTTCATTAAGTGTACTTTCAATCGATATGGTTGGTTCATTATGAGATGATCAAAGATTAAGAAATAAAGGAAAAAGGCCAGGTATGACCTATGGAAACCTAAAAGTATCATATTTGGTGAGTATCAGAGAAGTTTGTTTCTCGTACTTATTCTTCCTTCATTGTTTCATACTGTTGACAGATGAAATTTGGTCTACTTTCAATCCATCTAGTTGCTTTTCATAAATTAAGAAAAAAGAAAAAGAAAAAAGGCAAGGTATGACCTATGGACACCTAAAAGTATCATATTTGGTGAGTATTGGAGAAGTTTGTTACTGCCACTTAATTCTCCCTTTACAGTTCAGTATTGTGGGGAGGATTACCTCTTTAAAAGAGGGAGAGAGAGTTTTCTACCAATTTTCTTGTGACTTGCATATGAAACATGAATTTAACTTGGGCCAATTTATATTATAGCTTATGACATGAGCCTGAGCTTGTTCCTGTTATGACATTTGTCAGGCTGTGATGGAGATCTACAACATGTATAGAGCTCAGCTTTCAGCAAAGAATACAGTGGTACTCTTTGATGCTTTACTTATCGTTGCAACCCATGCACACCAGATAAACAGTGACAGTAGTATGCGATCGAAGCTTCAGGAGCTTGGCTCCATGACCCAGATGCAAGATCCTCCATTATTACGCCTTGAGAATGAGGCTTACCAGATATGCCTTACATTGTTGCAGAATCTCATAGCCGACAGACCTTTCGGTTACGATGAAGTTGAAATTGAGGCCTACCTTATTGACCTCTGTAAAGAAGTCCTGCAGGTTTACCTCAACACGGCTCAGTATGGGAGGTTCAGTGATCCCTCAATTGGGGTTCATCAGAAGCCTCACTGGTTGATTCCACTTGGTTCTGCAAAGCGGAGAGAGTTGGCAGCTCGTGCACCCCTCATTGTGTCAACTCTCCAAGCAATCTGTGATTTGGAGCGTTCTTCATTTGAGAAGAACTTATCTCAGTTCTTCCCACTCCTAGCAGGCCTAATAAGTTGCGAACACGGATCAAGTGAGATTCAGGTGGCCCTCAGTAACATGCTTGGTTCGCATGTGGGACCTATATTGCTTCGGTCCTGTTGAATGTCAGGAAATTTAGGCAACATACGTAGGGGTGTATGATATTTTCTTGTCTTGCTGATGCATTTTATTTTTCATATTTCTGTCATCATCTTTCTTGAGGATGTGTAGATTGCTAATGTATGAAGAGCTAGAGTTGGTCTTGGATTGAAAATTTCTATTCGACATTATTATGTAGTGCAGAAAGCTAGCTCTCTATTGGGAAGAGTTACATGATAGGAGTTTTCTAGGTTGTATGCTGAGTTCATTTCCTTTTCCCCCATTGGGACGTCATCTTTCCTTCCCCTCTCTGCTTCGAGTTCTTTGCATTATTTGCAATAGTAAAGAAAAGTGTTGTTTTCACTCATGCTTACAAATGGAATGGCACTTAAATTATTACTATTATTATTATTATTGGGTTTTTCACACTGCTTATACGATAGGAATTGCAATCTTGGAGTTTTTATGGTTCTCCTTGGAGTGAGAGTAATGTTATTATTGAATGCTCAGAAGCACCTGTTTATTGTTATCTTTTGTACCAACAACACTTACAATGGTTTCACCATCTATTACATTTTCCACTTCACTGTCATGAACTTGTATGACAGAGGCAAGCTTTTGTGCCTTGGCAGCTTCCCCTACCCAATCGATTCTCATAACTAGCACTATCAACAAAACAAAACAGAGTGTCATCCCGACCAAGAAGCCCAACAGCAGGCCACCAAGCCCTAGCCCTATTTTGAAAGCCAAAACAACACCCAAGGGCAAGGCGAGCAAGTAAAACCCACAAAGGTTGGCATACAAACCTAGTGAAGGCCTAGCGGTCCCCCGAACTATTCCCCCACAGACGGCTAATGGGAAGTTAACCACCTCTACCAAAGCCATCAGCAGCATCATCTTCTTCACTCCTTGCACAATCCCCTTGTCATGGCTATACAAAGAACCCCAAGCTCCTCGTGCGCATACCATGATTGATCCTCCAAGGCAACCCATTACAAGACTTGCACCCAGTGACACGCATGCTGATACGTATGCGGCCTGGGGCTTGTTTGCACCGAGCTCATTTGAGATGCGTGTGGATGCACTTGTGGCTAGAGAGAGCATGATAGAATATAACAAATAATCGAAGTTCATCACAACTGCAAGCACTGCAACTGCCTGCTTGGCATTAGCCAGATGCCCCGTGAGCAAGACCAAGATCTCGAAGCACCACCACTCGAGGCAGGTTGTCAAACAACATGACCCAGAGAGCTTGAGCAGCTGGATCCAATCCTGTAGCCATTGATCCCACCACCCACCCTGGTCCCATATGTTCCTGTTCCTCCTTCCAAGCACCAAGACATATAGGGCCAACGTAATTACAACAATGAGATCTGTCAACCAAACAGCCATAGCAATTCCCGCAAGGCCTTTGGCCTTAGAAAGCAAGATGTTGAGAGGGACATGAAATGCCAGAGCTAGAGTTGAGCTCAACATTGTTGGGACAGTAATTCCTTGTGAGCTCAAGTAGGCCTTGAGCGGACAAAGGAATGAAGTGACTACCAGGTCCGGTAGAAGATACACAATGTAAGTTTTTGCAACAGCAGACATTTCTCTGTTTTGGCCGAAATGGATGAGAATCTTGTCAGCTTTGAGCCACAGGAAAGAGATTGGCAGTGTGGCTATGAGCAGCAGGACGATGGCCATCAGGAGTGTCTTGTGGAGGAGCTTGTAGTTTTTGGCTCCAAAAGCCTGACCGCAGATGGGCTCCATGGAGCCACAGAGGCCGATCAGGACCGAGAAGCCTGTGACATTGGCAAAAGTGAAGCCGAGCATCCCTCCTGCAAGTTGGAGCTCCCCCAATCGACCAAAAAAAGCAGTTGTAATAGCGATCTTTGCGAACCACACCAGGTTCATTGCTGCCAGTGGAATGGTGATTCCCCGCTGCATTCTGAATTCTCCGAAGATGGCTTTCTTGACATTGGTCGGCCATGTTACTGGTGCAGGTGGAGAGGATGGTCGAGATAAGTCGTGAGAGGTGTCTCTAGGTGTTGTAGGCATGGTTGAAGGCTCTAAGGGGTTAATGTGTTTGTCATACTTAACTCCCTCCTAAGCAAGGGTTGCATGCATGGATTTCGTGAGGCTTGTTGGCCAAGGAGAAGGGCATTCTATAACGGCAAGGCAAGGAGGGTTTGTCAGGTCGGTCACGTTGCTCTTTGCTTCTTTTGGGTAATGGTTACCTTTGCTTGGCTTGAAATTTGTTAGAAGACTTAAAAGAGAGATGATGTCCATCTTTTTGAGTGAGAGATGAGAGAGTGCAAGATAAAAGGCGGAATTTGAAGGGGAAAGGAGAGAAAAGGAGAGAAAAGGAGAGAAAAGGAGATTACTACTTTGTTGAATGGCCACTCGCCAAAAATGACACGCTAGGATCCACCATTGCTAACATAATTTAAAGGGTGCATCAGCTTCCACTTGTTCCCCATGCCTAAGGCAATCAAATCTTATTAAATGGTAGTGCCCCTTTTGAAAAAAATTCTCCTCCATGATTGTTCTAGTTTTTATCAGACCCTGTTGAGACAATGATTGATTGATGGAGGAGTCTCTCATGCAAGTTTGGTTGGTCCCATGCAACACTGCAGTCATGTATGGAAATTTCAGGCCATCATCCATTTTCTTACATTACAATGGTTCGTGAGGGAGAATTGACATGGGTATCTCTACTTTTGTTAAAATGAAGACTTAGGATCATTTTGCACAGACATGGATCTCATGAAAATCCAATTGGGATGGATTTCCTTAGGGGTCGAAATCTCAGTATCAGCCGATATGAGATTTTGGCCGATATTTTTCTCTTATTTTTTTTTTAAAAAAAACCCACGAATATCGGCCGATATCGGCAATATATATCGAATATTGGCCGATATCTCCACCCCTGGATTTCCTAGTCCATATGTTTAGGGTTTGTTGTTAATTCTTAGTTTTTCTTATTCCTAAATTATCCTTAGATTTTTGTATAAAAGGGGTCCTTGGCTGCCAAATTCAGCGGCACCCATATTGGAAAGAAAGTTGAGACCTTGAGTCTAATACGAGGCCGAGAGCCAGATTTTGGAGAAAGCTCCATTTGTTTCACAAATAAGTATAAAAAAAAGTGATAGGGATCTTGACTTTCTTTGTCATAAAAACAGTGATAGTGTTACCGTTTTAAGCTGATTTGAGTATATATCTGATTATTTATTTATATTTTTGTAAGTTATGTTGACATAGTTGATATGACTCGATGAAGCAATTTTCAAAAGCATCTGTCTTTTTCAAGGAATTTAATCTAGTGGCCAATTACCTAAATCGAGATAAGTATGAACCAAACTTCTTTTCCATTTCTTGAGTTCTTATCTAAAGATCTTCATGTCCTCCTTTTATAGGTTGAAATTAATGCAGTAGAAAGTTTAAGGAATCATTAAAAAGCAAATCCCTCAAATGGCAAAGGAAATCTCCTCTTGAGTAGCGTAGCTTTTCCCTTCTTTTAATAGAAGATCACAAATAATTTCAAAACAAGCAAAATTACAAGAAGAGAGAAATGTCTCGGGAGCCCAACTATCTTGAAATCTCAGAAGCACGTAGGCACAATGCATTGTTGTAGGCTCTAGACCCTGACATCAGTGCATCTATAATCTATTGGTCACATTGGGGAACTTTAGGCGGCGGCCTAGTTGGCATAAAGCTAGGGTTGGCCCTGCCCAACTAATAGGTGGTAAGATTGCCTTGCATGCTGTCTACAGAGATGATTCAATACAAGTTGGAAAAGGAATCATAAACTTAGACATAAATACAAAATGGATGTAAAATTACCACGGGCATGATGTTTGTAAGGAGATGAGGAGGTACAATTAGTTTGGGAGAGCATTGAGGTTTCTCTTTATGAAATTCTTCCTCAATGAATTGTAATTTTGGAAAAACAAATAAACTACGATACAACAAAACACACAAACAGTCACACAAATAAATATGAGATTTATGTGATTTGATGTGTGCTTATGTCTACACAGAGACGGAAGTGATTTCACCATCTTCAAAAATAAGATTATAATCTCTCTTCCTTTTACCTCTCTTAGTATAGATGAATATTCATAGCTTTAAAAATCCTTCAAAGATATAATAAATAAACGACACCAAATATAAGATTACAAAAAATTTATTATGTTCTAAAAATTTACAGTAAAATGGAAAAATATACCATGTTTCTAGTGAAATCCTAATCCCAAACAACTATATTAACTGAACTTGAGTTACAAAGTATAACCAAGGAAGTTCACGAGGTGAATAGAATCCACTTTACACTTCTAAAAGCAAAAGATGGTAAAAGATCATTTGTACATGATTCTCCACCTATTCATACTTGTTAGATTCACCGGTGTAGCTGGTTCAAATTCTTGAAAGAATTCTATCATTAATTTTTTCTTCCAACCAATGAGTGAACGCCACATTACCACAGTATTTATGCCACTTACAAGTAATAGTTGTTGCTAAGTATATAGTAAGGGGACTTGCTTTTGCATATTCTCTCAAGCTACTATATTTTTTTTTTTTTTAAGAGAAAGAACCCTAAAACCGCCACCTCTTCTCGGACACAAAAGCATTTGAATAAAATTCCAGATTCACAAAACCTCAAGGAATCTTAACATCTTATATTTAGCAAAGCAAATCAAATTAATTTCATTCACACAAACTTAATTACCCTACATGAAGTTCAAATCCAGAGAAATCTTATTTGTACACAAGATTTTCTCTCACTTAAATTGTTTAGGAAATTGTTCAAAGTTTCAAAATTTCATTTTACTAAAGTGAATATTCTTATCCCCGAAAAAGACTAGTTTGTACTTTCTTAGGCTTAGAGTTGCTAGACTATTAGATAGCTTAATTGATTTGTGGATAATTCTACAATGTCAAGCCAGCTAGGGCGCACCATACTTTAGCAATTAGGGATTGAAGTATGACACATGGTTGGCATTAAATGTTTTTCGGGTCAATATAACATGCAATAGCATATGCTCTAAAGGCAGTGAGATCATCCGTAGAGATTTTATGCTGGTTTTCTGCACGTAAATTCAAAAAAAAATGTCATTGGTGACTATTTTCTATAAAAAAAAATTGTAAATTCTTAATTATTCATATGATAATGATTTTCACAACAACAATTTTGATAGTTGCACACCATAACAAAAGAAAATCTCATTATTACCCTTTTTCTTCCCCTCTTTTGAAAGTAAGTTACACCTTAAATAACAAAGGGTAATAATGAGATTTCATTTTGTTATGGTGTTCAACTATCAAAGTTGCTGGTGTGAAAATCATTACCCTTATTCATATTTATTTTTCATCTTTCAATTCTTCTAATGATGTTGAGCTTCAAAGCCCCAAACCCCAACCAGAAAGAGGAAAAAATAAAGTTGCTTTTGTCATCCGTCGCAATCCACAAATTTTTTTTTTCATTCACTATAATTCTTCTTTCAATTTATTTAAATATAGTAATTGAGAAACTCTTATTTTTTTAAATTGATTCTACAATAATGATTTTCCTACTTGCATCAATTTACGATCCCAATAATGAGGATGCAAACTATAGAGCCACTTATATACTAAAATAAGCCTCAGCTCGATTTAGTGGATTTAGATCTTATTTACTTGAGTTGGGCCATAGGGGCTCACAAAGCTTACTAATTTTGATTTATAAAAAAAAATTAACAGTCAATAATTCCAAAGGTAGGAGTGTTTAACTATAATATTAGCGAAAATACGTGGCACAAAATGAATTGGATGTCTGAGTATATGTCCACCTTAGACCACATGGTAAATATTCTCATTAAAAGTTAAATTTTCATGATTTTAATGATTACTTCGTGATAGGCTAAAAGTAGCAAATCACACCTAATTCTTGTGCGGCAAGTAATAGAAAATAATATCTTTGAAAGAGAATCACACCCATCATTCCAAAATTCAAAATTTTCCTTCTTCCTTTTGTATTTTAATCTACAAAGGTGCTATCTTTCCATATTGCAATGCTGAGTGGATCTCTTTTCTTCTTTTGACTTGGATATTTCATCTTATATTGGAGGAGATACTAATCTCACGAGCAGCATCAATCTATACACACTGGGTAAATCTATGAAGAGTAAACTCATGAAGAGTAGTCCAGAGGTTAAAATAAAAATGCATCGCTAAATCAATGATGCATATATCATAACAAATAATTTCACAGACTAGGATTTATGGTGTACGTTGATTTATTATTTTTAACGTCTCCAATATGAATTTTTAGTTTCATCATACTCATTTGTGAAAGATGGAAAAATTCTCAACTGACTAACACGTACAAAAACCTTAAAATTTTTTTTTTGAAGTATTGACAACCATTTACATCTCTATCTTTTTCTAGATTAATATGTGGGAAATTCAGATACAGTCCTACTAAAATCTCTACGGATGAGTGTATTACTCCGAAGGCACATCAAGGTTAGACCATGGAAGCTTGAACTCGTAACCTTCCACTTGCGGGAAGCAACTAATTAAGCTACATCCCTATCTTTGATCAACCCATTAAGCACATATTTGGGTCTGAAAATAAGATCCCAAATGAGTGGACTGAATCTAGTAGAAGTGCCACAGCAAGAGTACTCTGAAGTAAGAACCACATGTTGTGATCCTAGTTTAGTGGATTGTGACGCTACTAAGCCTGCTCTAATCCACGAAGATTAAGAGAATTTTCAACATCTCCATTGCGGTTGCGTCTTTGGCCGAAACACAATGATGTGTACAGGACAAGCACAAACTCTTTATTCAAGGCCAATCCATTTCATATTTCCTATTTTCTTTCGGGTACCCGTTTACACACTCGAATTTTCTGCTTCTACACATCCATTTTCGGATGGAGGTGACTAATTACCATTTTGCCCCTGTATTTTCATTCGTTCGAACGAATTCTCAGGTCATTTCGCCATTCGTTCGAACGAATGGACACGTACCCCATCTAGTTTGATTCGTTCGAACGAATCTCCCATATAAATCCATTGGTTCGAACGAATGAAACGGGTGAACAGTAATGCGGGTTACTGTTCACCCGTCTTCGAATGAATGAAACAGGTGAACAGTAACGTGGGTTACTGTTCACCCGTGAATCAGTGATTCATTCGAATGAATCTATTTTTTTTTTAATTTCAAAGTTATTTTTTAAGCACTGTGTATTTTTAAAATTTCTCAAATTAAATATCCGGACTAATTACTATAATATGATAAAAATACTTTAAGACTTTAAGGTCTTTTGACACTCCTAAATATTTAAAACACAGTATTTTACAAATAAGGGTATCTCTAGGGTGTGTAGGAAACACATTTAGGAGTGTCAAAAGACCTTAAAGTCTTAAAGTATATTTATCAGGTTATCGTAATTAGTCCGAATATTCAATTTGAGAAATTTTGGAAATACACAGTGCTTAAAAAATAACTTTGAAGTTTTAAAGGAGATTTTATTATTTAATACACTATGCACATCATTTTTTAAGCACCGTGTATTTTCAAAATTTCTCAAATTAAATATCTGGACTAATTACGATAACTTGATAAATATACTTTAAGACTTTAAGGTCTTTTGACACTCCTAAATGTGTTTTCGGCATACCCTAGGGATACCCTTATTTGTAAAATACTGTGTTTTAAATATTTAGGAGTGTGAAAAGACCTTAAAGTCTTAAAGTATTTTTATCATATTATAGTAATTAGTCCGGATATTTAATTTGAGAAATTTTAAAAATATAAAGTGTTTAAAAAATAACTTTGAAATTAAAAAAAAAAATAGATTCATTCGAATGAATCACTGATTCACGGGTGAACAGTAACCCGCGTTACTGTTCATCCATTTCATTCATTCGAAGATGGGTGAACAGTAACAAAGGTGAACAGTAACCCACGTTACTGTTTACCCGTTTCATTCGTTCGAACCAATGGATTTATATAGGGGATTCGTTCAAACGAATCAAACTAGATGGGGTATGTGTCCATTCGTTCGAACGAATGGCGAAATGAACTGAGAATTCATTCGAACGAATGAAAATACAGGGGCAAAATGGTAATTAGCCACCTCAGCCCGAAAATGGGTGTGTAGAGGCAGAAAATCCGAGTGTGTAAACGGGGACCCTTCCTTTCCCATATGTGACAACTTTGAAAGCAACTCATTTGGGATGTTGATTTTGGAGAATTTGAATGGTGTTGGATTGAATGCTCGTGGTGGTAGAGACGTGACCAATAATATGTCTAAAACTTTAGAGATGATATAAAGCAGTAAATTAGGCTTTGACAGGTTGGGCCACATCTTAAGTTGACGCCGTCTAACACATGATAAGTCATCGATGAATCTCAATATATCAATCACATCTCTTGTTTTTAATTATTGTTGAACTCCTAGACAATGAGAAAGCTTCCTCATACACCATTGATAGACTGAAATCCAAATCACAAAAGAAAAGAAGAAAATAGAGAAAAGGAGAGGAAAAAGATACACATCAATTTGTTAGGACCTGGACTTCTATCCCAAAAGACTAGCATATAAATCCCTAGGTCTCCTTCTACACTTTCAATGTAGGACTCATTTGCAGCAGCTCCAAACACAATTTAGTGTGGTTCAACACATGTCTGCATCTATAAGGCACAATATAAAAGTATTCTCTTCACTAGAAAAACAAAGCAAAAATATAATAGATTGACTTTCCTCTTAATTGATCTCTCTCTTAACACAAAACATCCACACTAGATTCTAAGATTGGAAGTCCTCATCCACTTCATCATCATTATCTAAGTCATTATCTCGTCAATCTGAACTTAACCTTTATATTTGAATTTAGTAAATTATTTCTATAGATCAATTGCTGACGCCAAGGCTTTCAGATTTGAAGTGATCTCCAAAACTCATAATTCATGGGTATTGGATTTTAGATGGGTTAAAAAGTACCCAGACATGCATACAATTGTCCATCACTCCATTGAGTAAAGGGAAACCACCTTTCTTTAGATGATATTTTTCTTTACTCAGATGAGTGAACTTCTCTAGATAAAGATTTTGAGTTGAGATCTCGACTGAGTTTAGCTGAGACTGGGACTAGTTGGCCTAGACGTGGATGTAAAACTCAACTTAATTCGATCCCGAGCCATGTGCTAACTTTAAGTTTTTTAGTTTTAGACATAATTGAACCATGAATCACTTAATATCGGAGTAAAGTCTCGTAAAACTCAGAGAGTCTTGAGTAACTTTTTCCCATGCTCACAACGAAATGTGTTTCTATTAGAACCAAAATCAATTAGGGCTGCAACTTGGACTGACTTGTTAGGTACCTGATCAATACTCTAAAAACTCTAGAGCTGATAGAACGTGAAAATCAGACTCTTTAAACCTATTCTATGCTCAACCGACTGCAGATACTAAAAAGTGAGTCCCACCAGACATGTGGAAAGTCAATGATGATTCTTAATAGGCCCAGATAATTCTACTAGAATAGGTGGAGAAAAATTCCGTGTCCAGCCCAAATTTGGGCTAAAGAAGGCTGGGCCTAGTCTTTGGATGTTCAGCGCAAGGGTCAAAAAATGGTAGATCCGAGATCTCGACCACATCTACAAATCGTATCTTGGATCTGGCCTGGGTGAGTCAAGTACTCTATGCAGCCCCGAGCCCGGGCAAGATATTTTATCATCAAGATTCAACAGACATTTTATCAAGCGAGTCACCTCAGTGAAGTGAATTTTCAAGCTGAATTAGCATATTGAGTTCCTACCAATTTGAAGGACACGTTTTAACCGATATTCAAAAATCAGGGCTAGCAATTGGAGAATCTGTTAACAACACGTAGGGTTTGGGCCCAGGATTGACTCAACTAAGCAGTCCATTATCTTCTTAGAATTGATGACGGATGAATTTTTTTTTTTTTCTAAGATCGAGGTGTTCAGACCTCTTAGAGCAGAGTATCAATGTTTTAAAACCCAGCCTGTGGAGCGACCCATCTTGGAGGAAGGGTGGGTTGAATAAGGTTCAACCGTATTGACCCATAATCAAACTCGGTCAAACCTGTGCTATTAATATAATATTATAAATAATATTTAATTATTAACTAAGGTTATATTTCATAAAAATATTTTTCTTCTTCTCACAAACCCAATTGTAAATACTAAAAATTTATAATCCAAAAATCATATTCTCAAAAGAACCAAAATCTTCATCTTCATTTTCTTCATTTAAAGAAACCAAGGATTTTTAAGGGCCAAGGGTCACATGTTTATTAGAAAAACCAGGTTGACCCGCTGGTCGCAGAGGGTTTTTAAGGGTTTTTAATCTAGAAGGGTCTTAAAATGACCTGACCTGTGTTTCAGCCGGGTCACGGTTGACCTACGGGTCGGGTCAGGTCGGGTTTGATAACATTGGAGCAGACTAATCTTCGTGCAAACTTCCTTATCCACGCAACAACATTATTTTCTGAGAAACATAATAAAACCACGTGATTCAGTTGAAAGGCCCATTTATAGCTGTGAGATTTTATGATACTGTGCCAGTTCAAAGATTTCAATTTCGTCTAATACAGATATCTAGACCTATAGCCAAAATTTACACACATATATATATAGTAATAGTTCGGGTAGGATAATTTGGGCTTGGGCCTCGTACTAAACATTGACATTTCATCTAATAATTATGTGTAGACGTATCTTTTAATTCTTGGCCAACTGCTGACTTAATAAATGGTTGGAGTTTAGTAAAGTTTAATGCAATTTATTAGTGCTATATTCAGACATTAATATTGGATTTTAACATGTATTCATAGCAAACTGTTATAGACTACAAAATATAGATGCTTGTGTGAGGCTGTTCTTCACCTAACGCAAGCGAGACCTATTGACTCACTGGGTTAAGCCCTTAAGTAATTCTTACCTTTAAGATGGGGCAGATAATGATAGTGTGGGTTAAAAGTAAAAGAGAGAGAAAGGAAAAAAAAAAGAAGAAGATATATTTTGTTGATTTATTGTACTCAAATGAATGTAGGAAACATTTTTTTTTGTCAAAATTTAAGAAAGCATTTTAAATTATTGACTATAATTGAATTTGAATTTCAAACTCCTCACAAATTACTTAACTCCAATATAATGATTGTCTGACTCACTTTAATTTCTTGTCGAATTTAGACATTTATTCTTCCCAAAATAGTTTGGATTTGTGATTTGGAAATTTGTGGATGAGAGACTGGATGGCTGAAATGGATAACTAGGATCTTTGAGTAGGTTATATTTGGAAAACGTTTATTTCTTTTTTTTTGAAAAAAAATATATTTATAAAATGATGTATCAAGTATATTTTATTAATGTAAAAGTAGTGATTTAGAAATTAATATCTATCAAAAAATAGCCTAGTGTTAACTGATATGTGTGGATAGAAAGGTTTGCACGTGCTCTAAAGATTAATCAAGTGCTCTAAGAGGCATGGACTAGGGGTTGAAATCACATCTCTCTATCTTATTTTTTTTATTATTAAAACCACCGATATCTGCGATATATATCGGATATCGTTCGATATCGACAAATATCGGACGATATTAAAATCCCTCTTGACAGTAGTTGACACCTTAGACTTCAAAATTTATATGCAATCTATTTTGTTGAGGAAACACTAGTGCTCCTTTGTGGACCAGGGATATAGAAAGAAAGAAATTATGTCCACTCGAGGTGGCTAAAATGAAAAAAGACTTCAAAGTGGTGGGACAAGCTAGCCTTTGATTTGGACAGCCATATAAACATGGCAATGCTTGGATAAATGGATTAGAGGAGAGATAATTTGAGAACCCAATGTATTTAGCTGCACTAATGAGGGTTTTTTTTTATAAAACTCTTGTAAAATGTATACTTCATTTTTATACCTTTTCATCACTAAGACATATTCAGTTTAAATTTTTTTCACAACCTTTAATTTTAATAAATTGTTAAAGGCTCTAAATCAACAATCATTAAATTGGAATCTACTTGCATTGGTGTTATTATTTTACTATCATTGGTCAAAACATCAATATAAACCTTTGTAAAAAGGGTTAAAAACTTAGAATGATCACTTAGTATTGTGATACCCTGCACCAAACCAATGTGAGAGTCCCACATCGGTTTGGAAGGGAAGGGGCCTTTGATATATTTGAGGCCACACTTGGTACTCAAGCAGGACGTGTTTTGGGTCGGGCCATGTGGGCCCTTGCCCAAAAACAAAACCATGGGGGCTCGCTTGTGTGCGAGGCCCAGAGTGGACAATTTCTTGCTGAATCAAGCCCTAAGCCCTGTATTCTGGTCGGGTCATTACAAATTTGGTATCAAAGCCGAGTTCAACACTCGGACTGTGTGGGCATTTCCTCCTTTCCTGGAGTTGTTGAGCTGGACTGGGTCGAGCTGAGGACAACTCGAGGCTTTAGAAAGGGTGATTGTGATACCCTGCACCAAACCAATGTAGGAGTCCCACATCACTTTGGAAGGGAAGTGGCCTTGGATATATTTGAGGCCATACTTGGTACTCAAGCAGGATGCATTTTGGGTCGGGCCATATAGGCCCGGGCCCAAAAGCAAAAACGTGGAGGCTCGCTTGTGTGCGAGGCCCACAGCGGACAATTTCTTGCTGAGTTAAACCCTAAGTCCTATATTCGAGTCGAGTCGTTACAAGTATAGAGTTTTATCTTTAAAATAATTTAGTCTTTGATTTAAATTACATCCAACATTATGATTTGGGTCCCCTACCATTAAAAGAAAAAAGAAAAAAGCACTACTTAGAGATGTGAATGAGCACTTTGTATCAGTGTATCACAGCTCTATGTAAACTGTAAACGGCCTGTCATCATCAATAGAAAGAGAAATCATATTTATAAAGAAGACCAGTTTTTTTTTTTCTCAAAAAAAAAAAATTGTTATTTTGCCAATACACAATAAAACAATCACTTTTCTAAAAGTCAAAATTAGATTCTCACCAGAATTTCATAGAATCTTAATTGTTTGAACATGTTTGTGCAGGGAAAAATCTATCAAAGGATTACTTTGTGATAAAATTCAGAGGGATTAGCCTCACATTGAAGAACCCACATAGAAAATGGGGGTTTTGTGGTCGATTCATTTTCAATTTCAAGGGTCACTATGTGGTTTTACCCAGTGCATGCGGATAGAGAGGTTTTCATATGCTCCGAAGAATTAGTCGGGTGAGACACCTCGACATCTTCACTCATTAAAAAAAATTACATGTGATAATTCTTAAGTTATAAATGCAAAAATTCATAATTTTTTCCCTATATGATAAAATCTTCTATATGTTTAGTCTATCAAGGCATTGTTAAATTTCTAATTTATAGGGATCGAAAATTCTATATTACAGAAATAAAGCATCCTTTTTAAATAAAATTATATATTAAATCCCTTGGAACTAAAAGTTGTCAAACTCTTTCCAGTATATTTTTTCATCTGCAAGATATATTAAATTTAAAATTTTCACACACCTTCCCTTTTAACAAATTATTAAAAATTCTAAATTAACAAGCATGCAATTGAAAATTACTTCTATATTAATATTATCATTGGTGAAAAAGAATTATGGTTTGTGTAACATACAACAATCAAATAAGATACATTTCACCTATTTAAACTCATTCAAAATTCGAAAAAATCCAATAAATTTTGGTAAATAAATAGAGAAAATCCAAAACTCAATTGGCTACTCTAGGATGTAGTTCTTTCACAAAATCAAATAGATCTAAGGCGAAATTTGTCACTGGCATGGAAATTTGAAGTTTCTTACCCAAAGTAATAAATTATGAATTCTTAGAAGATAAAATTATACACTAATTAAATATAAAATTAAATTCAATAAGAAAATATAAAAATATGATAAAAGTCACTTTGAATGAAGATTCTAGGGCTGAAACTCGAGTCGGGTGTCAATAAATCCAATCCAACAAATTATTAAAAGTCACTTTCGAAAAAATGGAGTTTTGTTTTATCATTTTTTAATTTAAAAATAAAATAAAATCACTCGATATCTTTTACTTGTATAAAATCCTGGGCTGATCTTGGATCTAAAATCTCAGTCGTTGATATGCATTCTTTCCTTTTGTAACTGTTAATCCCAATCTCCTGCTGGATTTAGGTAGCCTAAATCTGCCTCAGATAAATCCGTGCTTACAACAAATAATTTGGTCAATGATTCCTCCAAATTTTGCATGAAATACCATACTACTGAGTCTGAAAATCAGACCCATTAAGGATGGAAAACCAGCCTGGGTTTTCTTTTTGTAGCCTGGGAAATCAGCATGAGTTTTCTTTTTTGCAGCATGGAAAATCAGTCTTGCTATTTTTAATAGCTTGAAAATTAGCCTCGTTGTCTTCAACAGTCTAGATCTATGAATAGTGGACCCCACTTGCGTTGACTAGCTCCATGATCTAAGAATCCCATTTCAACGTATCAATCAATTATTACTAACACATATTGAATCAATTACACACACATTGACTTATCTGCGAGTGCAAGTGAAAGGCAATAAAATAAATTAGAAGACAAAATACCAAATCTGCAGATGTATTAAGAGGAAATTTACATATTTACATTAGTTATTATTAATTGAGATGTATTAATTTGAAATATATTTACATATTTAAATTTACATATTTCCATAAATATTTTTTTCCAATTTTTTGTAACTTTTCATCATTTTTTAAAAACATTTGAAATTCTCGAGTTCGTAACTTAAAAATAATATTTGAATATGTGAATTGCCGATATTTAATAAAAAAAATTACATATCCATGATCCCCATAATTTTCTTGATTTTATATATTTTTTTTTGGAATTTTTTGGAAAAAAAAAAAAGGTAGGAGAGAGAAAAATATCAGCTGATATATCGGTACCGCCAATATTTACATATCGACTGATATATTGGCCTGGCCGATATTCTTACCCCTGGTCCAGAGGCTAGTGCTGAACTATATTTCGGGTTGAAAATGTACGTATGTTGGAATTGGACTTTGTTCTGATTGGCAGAAGTCGTAGGTATCAACTTTAAAATTGATATTGAGGAAGATTAAAGGGATTGGAGTAATAGATAGAAACCCGCTTTAAGAAGCAAGAGTTCTGAGTTCGATCCCCTCATTAAAAAACGATATTGAGGTTGAGCCCCGAAAATGTATGTATGTTGGAATTGGGTTCTGTTCTAATTGGTCGAATGTCGTAGGAACTTTAACACTGAGGCCGAGCCCAAATTTGACCCAGCCAAATTTTAATATGTACACAAATTTTATATATCATATACAGTATCATGTAAAAATGTATAAGTTTCTAGCTGTGATTGAAATACCATGACCAGGGATCAAATCTCGTTCAGCCCGAGATATCGCCGATATCTTAGCGATACAATTCTCTCTCTATTTTTTTATTTTTTTTTCAAAATATTGGACATTTTTATTTTTTTAATTAAAAAATAAAAAAAATAAAAAACTGAAATAAGAACCAGTTTTGAAAAAAAATTAATCAGAATTATCGGCTGATATTTGCCGGATATGAGTGAATATTGGCCAGATCTATAGCCGATATATGATTTTTTTTTTAAATGATAAAATTAAATATCGGCCAATATTTGGCCGATATATATCGGCCGATATTTAATTGGTACGGCCGATACGTATTGGCCGAGATTTGTACCAGTGACCATACCATCCAAGCTTGGCCCTAAAAATGTAAATTGGGCTTTAGTTTTGGGATTAACTAAATTTAACCAAGTTGGGCTCGAGCCCCATAATTGCAAATGAAGTCTGGATGTAGTATTTAGAAACAGAACATGTATCACGGGTACAAAAATTGCCTTTACCGAGATATCGGCGTCTCGGCCGAAATCTTGGTATCTCGGATCTTGGCCGAGATATCGGTAAATCTCGGCCAATATGTTTTTCTCTTTCCTAAATTTTTTGGACAAATATCGACCGTATAAATGTGTATCGGCCAATCTCGGTCATATTGGTCAGTATCTCTCAAGTACGACTGATACGGTGTGTATTAGCCGAGATATCTCGACCGTAAAAACTCGAGATATCTCGGCCGATATGTACACTATCGGCCGAGATTTATACCCCTTCTTGCCCAACTAAAGAAAGTGTATGTTTGATGTTCAGCAAATTCCAGACCAACAAAGTTTCTTTGGCATCTATTCAAGGCTATCAAATAGACAAGTGTAATTTATGAGAGCCTAAGATCCTATATTTTGCTGAAGGAATATTTTTGAAGTATTTTTTTAAAAGGGATCCCAACAATACATTATATTTTTTTTTGGATAACATAAGTATTTTTACTCTGTTTTAAAGTGATGCTAAATTTTTTTTTTTTTAGATTGACGTGTGGGAAATTCAAATATAGTCTTAATGAAATTTCTACAGATGAGTCCACTATCCTTCAAACACATTAAAATAGAGGAGCTCGAAACCTATAACCTTTCGAGAAGAAAGGCAACCGAGAATGTGCTAATAGTTATGAGAAAAAGAACAATGAAATCATGATACCTTTTGAAAAATTGGATTGATTCCTTAACGAATAGAATTCCACAGAAGAATGGAAAAAGAAATATAGGCGCCCACAAGCTGATTAAGAAAGTTGTGGCTCTTTTCTTCCGCCCCCACACACCTACCACACACCTATTGCTTTGTCTTTGACCCTTCCTGCTCGTGGACATAAGCTGTTAAAGTACCTCTCTCACAATCATCACATGTACAGAGCCAAAGCTCCTTTAGAAAATTCAAATCCCTCCTATTAAGTATTAACAACTTACTACTAATCCTCATTATCTACCTTATATCTTACATTGACATTAACAATACTCATAAACCAACATACACCCAAACCAAACCACTTTTTGATTCCAAATGTAGCTAATTGCACTTCCAATACTGATGAAGAATCATAATTCTTCTTCATTGATCAAACATGGATCGTCGTCCCGCAGATCGGGTCATCATTGATGTAAATTCTTCAAAATCGACGAGCCCATCGCCGTTCATGTCGACACCTCTTATCATTAGAAAACACTCCTTGAGGCTGCACTTGTTGTAACCAAGGCTAATTAGCACTCTCTGCAGCTCCTTTGCTGATATGAAACCATTTCTATCGGTGTCGAATACAAGAAACGCATCCATCAGGTCTTCCTTGCTGCCCCAGCCACCCTCGCTTCTCGATCCGACAACATCCATGAACTCATCCAAGTCGATGAATCCATCGCCGTTGCAATCCACCTCTTTTACAATTCCCTCTGCTTCCTTGGTGGCCTTGGACTCGTCGTGCCCCAGACACATAAGCAGTTTCCCAAGCTCTACCGGAGAAATCTTCCCGTCCCCGTTGGCATCAATGAGCTTGAAGACCTGCTTCAGTTGGGTCGATATTTCCATCGCTGCAAATGACGAAGAAATCCAATCGAAGCCCGTAGACAATCTCTCAGTCCTTCTACTCTTGCACCCATGTTTCACCAATTGAAAGAAGGTTTTAACCGATCGGCCTAATTGGCTCGCACGAAGGTTTTGCGAACACAACATGAGAGAGAGAGAATTGAGAAGGAATGGTGGGAGTGGAGGTGAAGGTGATAGTTATAGTGACTGTTTGGTTAATTATTGCTGGCAATGAGAGGCACATGAGGTTGATTAGAATAGAACAGTTGTTTGATAACGTTGTCCTGTGAAGTGAAGGGGGAATTGCATGTGCCAAGTCCTCTTTAGGGTACTTTGTCATCTTGCAATAATTCTTAGGGGTGGAGGCCCTACAAAAGAGACCCACCACCATCTGATGTAGGACTGTCAATTCTGCTCTGTCCTCACCATTTGCAGAAGCTTACACGAGAAAAAGAGAGAGACTAGTGAGTTCTAATGTCCGTCTCTCCTGATGAGGTGAGAGAGAGGGAGAAATAAGAAAAATTGAAAATCGATATGAGTAGTTCAGCTGGTCTAAATTTTTAGGATTAGATTAGAGATCTTGAGTTCAATTCCTCCGAGTCTTATCTAATACACAAAGTTTGCAGATAGTTTTGCGTATTCGTGGAATTAGTCTCATCTCCAATTTAAGGTGATGATACCCATGTTATCGAAAAAAAAGTCTTTGGATGAGGGGAGTCTAAGGAGAATGAGGTATTACCTCTCGTTACTCTTGTTTGGTAACTAAAAGGTAAAGGTAAAAAAATTCAATTTTAGCCTTATGTACTTCTTTACTTTCACTTTTGAAAACCCTCTCGAAGAAAGGAATTCATAATTGGTTATCCACCCTTGATCACCCATTCCTACACGATTTAGCCCTCATCCAAACGCAGACCGAGTCTCTTATGGTTGTAACCAAGGGAACAAGATGGGTCATTTAGATAATTAATCAAAGATACAAAGACGGCTTTTCAGCAGTTTCTATTTGGTTTATATGGTAAATTCCGGCAGGGAAGTGAATCTAGAGTTGGGTTGGGTGCCGGCACTTAGTTTTTTGTGGAGATTTTGTGGTCTCTGCAAGTGGGGAAAAAGGGACTTTGTCAATGAAGGAGGGGAAGACCGGCACTGGATTCTAGCATGTGGCCGGCCGATGCCGAGACTGTCGGGATTTAATTAGATCGTATTATGGATTTGGCTATGTCAACTTAAATCTCTAATTATTTGTTTGTTGGTTGGTAAGCAGAGGATTATATGATTGTAGTAGTTAAATGATAGGATTTCAGTTTTAGTCCATAGGAGTATGAAAGCACAAGACCGTTGAGATATTTTCAAAGATTTTTAATATTTTTTTATTTTAAAATATTTTAGCAATTAGTTTTCAAATTTTTTATAAGTTGTTGAAGAAGCTCATTCTATCTCTATTTAGTTTAGAACACTTGCAAATTGCAAGAAATAAGTAAGACTTCTTAGCTAAATTATCAAAATTCAGACTTCTATGAATTTATTTTTTCATCTAATTTGAGCCTCGAAATAAATGGATAAAGTTGAAATATTAGACAATTTATTTTAGGGCACAATTTGTGTTTCCTCCTAATAACGCCTCTCTATGGGGGTGCCCGAGGGAATCCAACTCTCTTTTTAATGGAAAATGTGTATAGCATTGTAGAAAAAATTAGAACTAAATCTCACCATTAATACCTCCTAACTTTGATTTATTAATCCTTGAAAGCTATTTGTCTATTTCATTAAGGAAAGCAATTACATAGAGACACATGTTTAGACTCAATTTATGTCATCCAACATGTTGATACAAAATCTAACCTCATTTTGTATTGTGAAAATGTGTGGTTTTTATTCTTTACATCAACATCTTTATTTATATTAAAAACGACTGAAGTGTTGCAGTGACAAACAAGAAAATTCTCCATCATTTTTTTTTTTTTTTAATAATATGAGTATCCTCGTTCTATATCAAAGGTGTGACTAATCTCATGGATAAACAAAACTACCCACAAGTCTTGTATATCGGATAAGTTTGAGAGAAGATGAACCAATATCTTTAATCTAATTCTAAATGTTTAGACGAATATAATTACCCATAGAAATAAAAAAAACCATGTTTTCTCATTAAATTTTTCTATTCCTTACTACTAAAAATGAATTACTTAGAAAAAATAGAAATATCTCTTCTTTGTGCTTATTCTATTGGTTAAAAAAAAAAAGATGAAACTTATTTTTCATACACTTTATTGTCATATTAAAAAATAACAAACACCACTTCAGAGTTCAGATTTCTCAAGGCTAATTTAACAGAGAAATTGTAAGGTGAGTTAGTGACTGATTCGATCAGACTTTTTCTGTGAATTTCAAATGCTTAATGCATGCGTGAAAGGCTGGCATCAAGTGGATGGGGCCAAAGACAGGATCTGTCTCCTCTTGGGTAAAATCCACCGCAAGCTTCCATCTGATATGATCAGGGTCAAGATACCGGCCGATACGTATTGTATCGACCGTACAGCCTTCATATCGGCCGATATGATTAATATCGGTATTTTTTAAAAAAAATAAAAATAAAAACGCTGATGGGCCCGAGTCAAAATATCGGCCGATATCAGCCGATATTTATATTTTCAATTTTTTTTTTAAATAGTTTCTTTTTCAGTTTTTTTATATTTTTTAATTTAAAAAAAATAAAATAATATCAATATTTGAAAAAAAAACAAAATGAACAGAGAATCATGGGCCGGGCCGTTTTTTGAACCTCTGGATATGATATTTCATAGCAGGGTAACAATCTTATGGTGTCTCATTTAAGGTCCATCACTGTCGACTCCTGGTAGATTAATTAGTTGGAAAGATTTTAGATTAAATAATGTATTTATAAAAAAATATTTTGACCAGATAAATAAAACTATACTTTTATAGTCTCAAAAATTCAATTTTACTCGATAGTATAAACTCCAGGAGAGGGGGTTTAAAAAATAGAGTTTGATGTATATCATCGATAGAGGCATAGTGGCAAATATGTACTGTATCGACCATTTTATGCAGGGATTCAAATCTCGATATAGGTTGACATTTTGGTCGAGAAATTTCTCTCACTTAATTTTCTTTAATTAAAACCTAAGATATCAGCCGATATATCAAAGTATTAAAATCCGAGATATCCGTTTCGGCCGAGATTTATTCCCCTGGTTTTACGTATCCTTTAACATAAAAATTCAATATGAATGATTTTTTTCTTAGATTTTTTTTTTTTGAATTTACGTGTGGGAAATTGTGGAAAACTCAACGTAAAATCTCCACGGATGATACACATTGCTCTCAGGGCACACCAGGTGACGTCATGGGGGCTCAAACTTAACACATTCCGATACCTGAGGTGGGAGATTACCAATTAAACTACATCCATGTGAACAAAAATTAGATTTCTATTACAAGAATGACTAGTAGTGAGATTGATCTAACCCAGTCGGCTTCAACAGTTTTGTTAGGTACTTGGTGGAGCTTTTCTTGGCTCAAATTCAGAGCAGGGGTTGAAAAATCACCTGGCTGAGATTTTTTCTCTCGCCTCAATTTTTTTTTAAAAAAATCTCAGTGGCTTTTTTTTAAAAAAAAATCATATAAAAAAATTAAAAGGCTGTTTTTAAAAAAAATTAAAAATATAAATATCGGCCGATATTCGCTCGTATCGGATGAATATCAGCCTAGATATTGACCAGGCCCACCACTAATATTTAAAAAGGAAGAAGAAATCGACGGGTTTTTTTTTATCTATCGGCTAAATTTTATTCCCCTGGTTCAGACTTAATATCCGACATGTGTTGATCATCTTTTCCTTACCCAGAATCTGGAACATCTTGTCCAACTTTTAGCCCTATTCCATGTTTCTATGCACTATATATATATATATATAGAGGACTCGAACATTCAGTGTCATGGAAATGATCAACTAAATAAAAATATAATATTTTCTCTGTTTCAAATTAGTTGTCTTATATAGATTTTGAAATTGTTTCAAAATAGTTGTCTCATTTATGTTGGAATAGTATAAAATGTGTTGAAAATGAATGAAATCACATGAAGTGCTAGTCTTATATAGAAAGTTTCTTAAAAATTACAAATATTTCAAATAAGACAACTAAAATGAGACGGAAGGAATAGTTATTTTTTGAAAAATTTAGTCATCCTATTAAAGATTGTTACTTGTAATTAAATTTGATAATTTTTTCCTATGTGTAAATTACCCATCCAGTGCCCACAATATTTGAGCCTGCCATCTTAAAATGGCAACAATAATTTGCTGGTTATAAATACACCTTTTCATCTTTTTAGTTTTTTCTTTTTTAATTTTTTTCAAATTTTATACTACTATGACAGCATTCTCTCTCTCTTTCTTTCTCAAGGGAATGGAAGAGTGGCTTTCCAAGTGGGCCCCACAGTGTTGTCCAAAATGGGCCCTGCCGAAATCCATATTTATGCAACTTGGACCATTTATATATGAAATAATCGAGGCATAATATATCCGATCCAACAATCTTAACAAGTAATTGCTTACAGGCCTAATAACACAAATGTGAGATAAATATGCAAACCGACCTTGCTATTGAAACTTGAAAGTGGGCCTGAAATGGTCCATTTTCCTATGGCCCATTTATTTCAATCATATGAAGCCCATTTGATGTATAGCAATGATATATAAAGTTACACGGTGTGGTCTACTTGTTTCACAGATTAGCTTGACCACAAAAGAGGGGTTCGAAGATTGGATCTCACCACTTGAACCCAGCTAAATTTGGGCCTTTTGCAGACGACTAAAGACAAGCATTGACGGGCGTAAATTGGACCTCTTGCAGACGAACTAAGATCGGCAGTTCCAGACAGATACAAAAGTCCAATAATACAACCCATTCCAGCTTGACTTGTATGAAAAGAAAGAGAAAGATTTGCCACCTTAACAACTTCATCTGTGTTCCAGTAAGAAACTTTGCTTACAACTCTCTCAAAAAATTAACATTAATATAAAAAAGTATTCTATGCATCCCAAACGAGCTAACATTTTATTACCAGGTACTGTATGGGCCTTACTTTTAAGGTACATAAGGGCCTTAACTTAATTAGGTCTAATAATTGAATGATCAAATGAGGCCTAACATACTTGCACAGGCTTTAGGTTTTACAAGTCTTGACCAGGCCCTTTTGTACACTACGTTTTGAACTTTTGATATATGGTTCCAATGTAGGGCTTTCTAAAGAGTGACTCAGTGCGACGGAGAATTCCAAGTCTTTTAGGGCCCATGTTGTTTCGGGCACCATCTTGGCTGAGTCAGTACTGATTCAGTGACCAACTTTATTATCAGAAAGATAAATTCTTTTAGATATTCTCTTCAATAATTGACGATACTCAATAAGCAGGAAGAATATGTTACAAATCTCTAATGGATTTCTAGGGCCCAGAAAACAACTATACAGACTGACTTGGCACGCCGAGAACCCTGATTGAATCTCAGATTTCTGAAAAATCAAAGATGCATTACCGAATAAGGTACATATGGATTAATTCTTTGTCCAAATGAGATTAACACTAGTCATTTCTGCTTCATTTGGCAGCTAGCTTAAGGTTCTTCTTACACAATATTTATGGGCCTGAGACTTGTGGCCGGACTTTTGCCATGGGCCTGGGAAATCTTAAGAGACAGTAAATGACATCAAACCTTTTGGTTCAACATCTGATATACGTTAATTTCAGAAAACAAGAATCCATTTGGTTAGTGTACTTAGTTATGGATCCAAACTATACAAACAGTAGGCTACTTGTTCGGTGAGCAATATGTCACGGGGGTCTTTCTCCATCACAAAATGACTAGCCAATGAGGAAGGTGCCACCCCCTTTTTTAAACCCCAAGATCATCCCAGCCTCTTCCGATGTGGGACAATTTTTTTCTGTGACAAGCACTCTCACCAGGGGGATCTACATCTCTTTTATATAGGGTCCACATATCAAGGTGAACTCCGAACTCTACACGAAAGTAGTCTGATTTTGCTCTGATACCAGTGTCACGGGGACAATTTTCCGTTAAAAAAATGACTAGCCAATGGGAGAGGTGCCACCCCCTTCTTTTAAACCCCAAGATCATCCCAACCCTCTTGTGATGTGGGACAAATTTTGTCCGTCACAAATATCTCCCATGAAATTACTTATGTTCTAGTTTCCTTGAAAATGGCGATGAAAAATATTATCCTATGAAATATTAACTTTATGTGTTCGCTTAAAAAGTTAAATGTGGTCATGAGAAAATATTAATACATGATAATACTGTACACATTTTGATCCATTTCATCATCAAAATATAGATTATAGACTAAGTGGGTCGTGTCAATGTCCATAAAAAAATGAATATTTATCTATTCAAGTAACTTAAAAACATGAAAGTACTAAAGTCTACTAAAATACAACGCCAAACACCAATAAAATTGTTGAGTCACTTCAAGTTTGGATTGGGTCAAGTGACCCCATTTTTAGTCTCTTTATCGGTTTAAGTATAGAGAGATAAGGTGAACCCATTTGTTGAGTTGAAATTTTATTTCTTTAAATTTTTTTAGCACTATTTAGTCACAAGTTGGATTTGGATTAGGGCACAAGTTTTGGCACAAGTTTGGTCATAACATATCATATTATCATTGAGAAATTAAATACATAAAAGATAAACTTCTTTTCTCATGTTTGCGAAATTGATTTCCTATGAAAATACTTGAAAAACATGTATACACTCTGCAGGAAGTGAGATGGTGCGAGTTCGAGTTCCCATGACTTAACTCGATGACTATCCTGTAGGAGTGTAGGACGTCACCCGAAAAGGGGGTTTATTAGGGTTGTACTCGAGATTTTCACCCTCCGCCCTAAAAAATCATTTTCACAAGTGAAATCTAATTTTTCTATAAAAGACAATGCAAACAAAAGTAATATGACTGATCATAAACTTCTTTCATCACAATGAACAAGGGCTTTTCACCAAGAAAGTTATTTAGGAGGAAGTGCTGATTTCTTTAAGGTTGGGATAAAAAATAAAACTGCCATCATCATTGGGTAATCTTACAAGTCTTTTTGAGCGGCTAATATAGGATTATATTAGATTATGAAAGACAGCAAGATGAATAGCCCTAGTTTTATAAACAAAATGCTACACACTACCATTATTTTAGCACATCAACACGTTAGGAGCAATGATTCTGTAGCTCTCCAAACTCCCTCTACTTTAGCTTTCTTCTTCATTATCTTTAGTTATATCTCAATTAGAATAATCATGTAGCTCAACACTTAACAAAATATTTTAATTAAAAGATGTTAGGACCTAGACTTACAGCCAAAAGACTAGCCTATTAAGTGGAGTGATCCAAGTTCTTTATAAATCTCTAAATCTCCTTTTACACTTTTAATGTGGGACTCGTTCGCGACAACTCCAACAATAGATTACGTAACTCTTTTGCCAAATTCTTTTACTCTGGTTTCACGTGATACACTAACGGTAAGAGCATATGCATACACTTTTTATTAAGATGGTGAACTAGGACCAATTTATCCTTCAATTTATATTAAAAGTGATTAAAATTTTATTTTACTCATTTTATTTTTAATTTATTACATCAAAATGAAAAACAAAGTAATCATATCTCACGATTTTAATAAAAGTATCAATGTACAAATCAATTCTCTTATTTGTATTTCACTGAGGCATAAACTTCAAATGCTTGGAGATACTAACTTTAATAATAGAATGGAGCAGAAATTTTGTCTAGTCCCTATCTACCTTTACACCCATTTAACATACACGTATTAATAAAGTTATGCTTAGTTTTCCTTACTAGTAATTACAGTGATTATTGAAGAAGCCTACGAGTTTTCAAAGTTTTTTTTTTAAAAAGCATCTTCGACTGTTCCTCTCAAAGAAATGTAAGGTCTATCTGCAGTCATTGTTAACTTAACAAGTAGAATTCAAGGAAAAGAATTGTACATAGATTACTAATGCTTAAAAGTTATTTTTAATAACTTTTATGCTTCAAAAATCAACTGTTGTATATAATAAAAAGTTAATTTCAACTTAAAAGGGATGTAACTACAGTCATGATCAAGTTTGATAAATCTAATATTTGATATTGGGTACGAAGATGGAGCTAAGTAGAAGATCTACGAGTTGGGTTATAGTGAAGTGCAAAAAAAAAAAAGTGAATAGGGATCAATTTGAAAAAAATTGTAATTTGTGTGAAAAAACTTTGTCATTTCTATTCATCGCATCTTTATTTTTCTTACATATTGAAATGTGATCTTTCAAAATTAAGATTGGATTGTGTGAAAGTGACAAAAGTCCCATATCGATTAATTTGATAAACCAACGACCCCATGTAACATTTGATACACTCTCCTTTCAGAGTGAATTTTACCTAAAGAATGTTATCATGTCAAAAATTTCTAAGAGAATAATCCAAAATTATTATCTTCATAACATGTTTTAAGAGAACAAGAACGGTTATAAACAAAGTAATGGCATTAAGAGGGCAGGTGAAGCAAGTGTGGCATAACTTCACATCAATCACTATGGATCACATGGGACCTAAATTTGGTCGGTTGTTAAGCTATAAAGTAATCACAAAGCTCAATGGAGTAGGATTAATTAAATTAATTTGAAAGCTTTCAGTGGGTCTAATCTTAAAGTCGAAATGGTTTTTTTAAGAACAGAAAGTGGACTATTGAGAAAGCTGAAACATGTAACATCATACCCATCCTTGGGTGAACTCGGTGCTGTTCACATGGACCATTTTTAAAGCAAACGATGGAGTAAGTAGTCTGATTTCTAGCATTTGTTTATGATTAGATGGTTAGGAGTAAATTTCATTAACAAAATATAGAAAGGAAAGATATGATTAAAAATCACCCTTTTTAATATAATTTGTGTCACTTCTGTTGTGTTGAATCATTTTCTAAGCTTTTTGAGCTTTCTCCTTGCACAAAGGTTGGTGGTTATGGTCGAGCCTTGTCGCTTCATTAAGGAATTGTTTGACAATTTTCTCAAAGAGATCAATTTCAAAAAACAAAAACAAAATATTGAGTAAAATTCATTTCATCCAACAAGCGTTGTGAATTCTAATGTTGTGTATAATTGCGAAAATCTAACATTTGTTTGTTTATATCAAAATCCTTGTTTTTGTTTTTTAAATGAACGAGACAACGTCTGGTTGAGCATGAAAATCCTTTCTTCTCTTTTTCTTATTAAATTTTTTGAGATCTTCTATGAGATATAGATTTATAAGAAAAGGAGAAAAGAATCTCGTTTTTATTCACTTGGCAAAGTTTTCTTGATCTAGGAGAAGGAGAGTACATTAAGAAAATCATTTTAACATTTTTAAGATAGAAGTCACTCTCAAAGACTAACCATTGAAAGAAGAATGTTTCAAATGTTAAATAGAGTCATTGATTTCTTGAATTAAGCTATGTGTGACTCTCTTTCCACCCTCATGTGCCACTGCTCACTCTTCTTTATGTCTATAAGTTGTAAGCAGAAGCTACTCCGATACCATCTTAATATGATTTTCTTCGGTACAATCTCATTTTCTTTATTAATTTTTTACTGAAAAATGACAAGTACCTTCCAGATGAATTTAATTAGTATAATTAATGGGTTGGAATTAGCTTAATTTTTTAACAAATTATAAACGGTTGTATGCAGTCCATTTGTAGTTTCAGGTCTTTTGTGTTGATTATTTCATAATTTGAATTGATAGATTTAGTTATAAACACATAATAGTATATATTTTTATTATTATCGTCATTATTTGATTTAGGTTTTATGTGTTAGAAAATTTCGTAATTTGATACTTGTGTACAAATTGTTTAAAGGGCTAAGTAAAAACTGTTAGAACTATGAATCTATGATTGCTCATATATCCATTTAGTAATTGAGTTTAATGAAGTTTGGAAAATGAGCCATGTCCAACCTCTTCGACATTGAAATATCAACCTCAATAACCAGAGTGCAAAATGATCAGCTGTGGAGATTTTATGGAAGAAGGCCAAACAAGTAAACGAGGAAGATGGGGGTGTGGAGGGGAAGTGCACGTGTAAATAATTGAGCAGACCTTCTCAGGCCAGTGGGCATCTATCTACACTTTGTCGACATGCTGAGAACAACCGAGATTCGAGCCTCTTCTGTAGACAACCTCTGACCTTGTAAGGATTTTCCCGGTCAGCACCAATTCCCCACGACCACCTCCCATGCTCTTCATGCTTTTCCTAGTGTTTCAATCGTTTCAACTGGGTTGAGACTTGACAGTATATTATTATATACTTCATAATAAAGGAATCCTCTTACTTTTACGTAGCTCATTATTTTTAACTGATGGTATCTGAATAATAATAAAAAATATTTTTTTTACTGACTAAGGTGTTGGAGACTTCTTTTAAACATTCAATTACTTCTTATAATGTGTGCAAACTTCTCTAACTGACACACGAGATGAAATTATAAAATGATTTTTTAGAATGAGATGAGGTGGTTTTTAGAAATTATCATTTATTTGATTTATGATGTTACTTCTTTTAATATTCTAAAATTTGATTATTTTAAATTATTTTTCATTTCACTTTGTTGTCTTTAAAATATAAATTGAGTGATCTAATTAAAGTTGCTCTTAGTGAATTTCATATGGAATCAAAATCTCATAAATGAATATATTGGATAGAACTAATGTGGACTGCACAAGGGGTTTAGGTATATGAGCAAATGATCGAGGCTTTTCGAATGAAACATGATAATATTGCTTATTTCAAAATATCCATTCTTATTTTAATTCTATAAATATTTCTTTCTATAATACACAAAATTTGAGTTTCATACCTTTCATAATTCACCTCTTAATTATTTAAGTATCTCTAATTCTAACTTTTCTTAGAATAATCTTATCTATACACAAAAGTACAGAACTGCATTAGATTTTTGTCCTCTTAATCAACCTTATTTTACCTTAATTGAAGTTCTCTCACAGTTTACCTTCATGTGATTTTTCAACATTTGGTGTCAACTCATTGGATGCCCATTTCCCATGCCGAGAGAGAGAGAGAGAGAGCTGGGATGTTGGGGCCCGCGGGAGACAAAAGAGGGAAAAGTGGGGCCACTCACCGCCCATGTGCACGCTGTCTTACACTCTTCCCCATTATCGATCCCCTCCCTTCACCTAACCCTAACCCTAACCCTAACCCTAACCCCGAAACGAAGACCTGTCATCAAACATTTCTCCTCTCATATTCTTGCTTCATCTTCTCTCTCTCTCTTCTTCGTTCTCATCATCTGCCATTCAACAACAAGACCCATATGGCCTTGAAACATACAAAGGCTAGGAAATTGGTGGGTATGTAAAAAGTCCACCACTTTTGTTGTCCTTGTGAAGACTAGTAGTGATTGATTGATAGGAACAATAGTTGGAAGAAGACTTCATTTTCATTTCTTTATGATTTTTTCTCCTCTTCCTCTCTTCCCCTCTCTTTCTTTCTACTGTTTCATTTCCTAGGATTCAGACCACTTGGATTTGTAAGATCAAACAGATAGAAAATACAAGAGAAGGAAAGAGATAAGAAGATGGATCCAGTTACAGCAACAGCACATAACCATCTTCTCACAGTTCCTTTCCTATCCAGAGACCTCCACCACCACCACCGCCACCACCTGAACCAACACCAACTCCACCACCCTCAGAATTCAGAAGATGAAGAGAGAGGCAGCAATCGAATCAATCTAGGGAAGGAAAAGGACGGCGAAGGATACGAAAGCAACAAGAATAATAATAACGACGAAGATCACAGATTTGAAACACCCCCAGGTGCTGAAGGTGAGACTACAAGAAGGCCTAGAGGCCGGCCGGCTGGATCGAAGAACAAGGCTCAGCCACCGATCATTGTCACTCGTGACAGTGCCAATGCCCTCCGAGCTCATGTGATTGAAATTGCAGATGGGTGTGATATAGCAGAGGCAGTTGCAACGTTCGCCCGCCGGCACCAAAGGGGAGTCTGCGTTCTCAGCGGAAACGGCACCGTGACTAATGTCAGACTGAAGCAACCGGCGGCACCCGGTGCAATTGTGACTTTACATGGGAGGTTTGAAATCTTGTCACTGTCAGGGTCCTTCTTGCCGCCACCGGCACCGCCAGCTGCAACCGGGCTGACAATTTATCTAGCAGGAGGGCAAGGTCAGGTGGTCGGCGGGAGCGTTGTCGGCGTACTCTTAGCATCGGGTCCAATCATAATAATGGCAGCTTCATTCGGCAACGCAGCGTATGAAAGGCTTCCGCTCCCGGAGGAAGAGCCTCCACAAATCCAAGTTGGAGGCCCTCTTGGCTCTCCTGAGTTGGTTTCTCAACAACAAGAGGAGCAGCAGAAGCACCAACAGCTTCTGCAAGATCCTAATGCGCCTATCTTTCACGGACTGCCGCCTAATTTTCTCAATTCTATTCAATTACCTGCCGAGTCTTATTGGGCCACAGGTCTTCGCCCTTCATTCTAACTAAGATTCTGATGGAGAAGAAAAGGATGATCCTCATGTTTATAGAAGTTGGATTGATAGTTTGTTGTAGGGTTTCTCAAACTCAAAGTGGATAATATTGTGTTAGAGGGGACGGGTCGCTACAAATTCACTCTTGTCAGTATCTACATCGACTTGCCAAAAAATGCTCTTGAAGAAGTTCGACTAGAAAGAAATTTGAACTGAATCATACTTGAGACAGGTTGGAGTTATGGAGAGTGATTTTTAATAGAGTGGAGTGGAAACATAGAACTAAAAGCCAGATGAAATGATGGCTGTGATGATGATAAACATTCGGGTTTTCTTCTCTTCGGTTACTTGGGTTTTTCATGTGTTTTTAGATTGAATAATTCCACCTGGCTCCTGGTTGAAGAAGAATTAGCAAATTCATGAGTTCTTGGTGAGTTGTTTTCCAAATATTTATTTTCCAACCTGACTGACTGGGAAAGAAAATTTAGGGAAGAATGAAAGAAAGGCTTTTCTTTCTCTCTCTCTCTCTTCATCAATTCCTTTCTTGTTAAGATCTTTTCAACTTTTTTATAATGTTTCATCCTTCTAAAATTGATGATTCTCACCTTCTGGCCTTGCGGATTTATTGCTTTGTACATATATTATTTGCTTCCTTCGTTTTAAGCTTCCATTAGATTATTCGAAGTCCCTGGAAAGAAATAGAAAGGCAAGCCCACAAAATTCTCGAGAAAATTTATTGTTTTCTGGAAAATGAAAAGAAGGAAGAGAAAAATACTACTAGAGTTCAAACAAGGGCTGTTATTTTAATCTCGTCCGGTAAGGTCTGGAATTCATGAATTCTTGTCTCAACTAGTGAGCCCATCTTCTCCATCAGTTCATCAAAGCTACATAAGTCGTTTGTGGGACTCCTCCCAATGGTTACATGAAGTGGAAAATCACATCTAAGATTAGCTTAGTTACATATTACCAGTTCGGAATCAGTAATAGCCCTCTCCAAGCAAGTACTTTGTTTGCTTCCTTGTTATTTTCTTACTACTGGTTTTGCTTCAGGGGAATGAACAAACTCCTTCCCGAGGCAACACTTCCATAAAAAAGTCTGCTGCATCAATCAATGGAAAGAATTTCTCTCTCTCTCTCTCGCTCGGTCTTATATGCCCTGAAAATAGAGACAGAATGAAAGGGGGAGTAAGTAAGGCAGAAAAAAGTACCGCCACATGTGTCATTTCGGATATTCACCTTCTCGACACTTCTCAAGCGGTCTTGTATGCCATAAAAATAGGACACAATGAAAAGGGAGAGTAAGGAAACTAAGTAAAAGAAGGGTGAATGCAGATCATCTAAATAATTTAATGTGTCACCTGTCAAAATTACTTCTTCTCTTCATTGCAAAGAACTCTTTCTTTTGCAACCATTCTCCTTTTCCTTGTGATGCACCTTATGTGGGGGGTGCGAACTAGAGTTCCACATCATTTGTGAAGAAAAAAATCTAATAAACTAAAAGGGATTGGGTCACCTCTACCTATCAGACTAGTCTTTTGGGGTAGAAGCTTAGTCTTAATAGTGGTATCAGAGGTGGAGTCAGAGATTCTCTAGCCGAACGGAATGGTTGATGACGTTATATCCGCTGGAAAGACTTATTCTAAAGGGAGATTTTTTGGATGCGAACAAGAGTCCCATATCGGTTTTGAGGGAAAAAATTTAAAGACTTATAAGAGACTTGATCACTCCACCTATCAGATTAGAGTCCTAACACCTTCTCACGTATCTATTTGCCTCAATAACATCCTTTCTCAGGGACGATGACCGCAAGAGGATTCTTTATTTGTAGTGGACTAGGGTTGGCTTGCTAACTTCATCTTCTTTTTTCCTTCTGCTATGTACTTGGATTTATTCTTTTAATATCAACAAGTTGAGAAACTCTTTTTTCTTTTTTCTATTTTTTTTTTTTTTTGCAAATTAGTTCTTTGTATCGGTCTTTCCTGAAGAATTTATATAACCAAAACCATGGGTTAATGCCTCCTCCAATTTTTTTTCTCTATGCTTCACCAAAGCTTATCAAGCCATCCATCTTTTGCATTAGCTTTAGTTTATTCTGGTTAAATGTATATAATTTTCCTATTTAGCGTATTGGGTCCTAATTTCGTAGTTTGTGTTCTAGTGAAGATATTTGTTCCCAGTCTACATTGCGATTTGATAATGCAAGTTGATTTTGTTATTCATTCAGTAGATATTCTAATTCAATGGCTTCGGTTTGTGATGTTGATCACAGGTTTGGGTGAATTATGAACATAAAAACATCCAGTAAAGAGTTTGATTAGAGTCCCGCACACAGAAGACCTTTGAGGTAACTCATCCACCAGACATGGTGCTTGAGCACACCAAGCCGAACTGTCTAAATTGCTTCTTAAACCATGGGTAAAGCATATAATACTATGAAAAAGGAATTGATTTGGTTACCATCACCAGTCCAAATGGAATCCATGAAATGGATGGTTTAGGCAATCGCTGCAATGGTCCTAATTCAATGATTATGAAAAGATAATCAGGTTTGTTTAATCAGAAGATTTCGCTGCTACTGCTGTTTCTTATTCTTCTTCCTTCTTTTGCTGCTTATCAATGCCCAGCAATGTTGTGTGCATGTCTCTTACTTGATTTCTTCATATGAACCAAGGGATCCTTACAATCAACAATAATTTGCAGTCTAAATTTCCTTGTGTCTTTTTCCCTACACTTCTAATGTAGGACTCGTTCGCAGCCTCAACAATCTACTCTCAAAAGAGGCTAGCCATCCCGTCCACTTGGGGGATCTTTCGATTCCATATGAGGTAGTCTGAGAGTTAGTTCTGATACCACTTGTTAGGACTGAATATCCATTTTAAAAGACTAGCCTATTAGGTAGAGTGGCCGAAGTCTTTTATAAATTCTTAGATCTACCTCTACACTTCCAATGTGGGACTCATTCGCAGCCCCAACATTCTCGTTATACTTTCAGTTGTCCAAGTGAAAACCCTGAAATGGGTCTTCACTTTCTCCAATGGATAGTCACATTTCTAATTTTTTTTGTTGGAATTTATTGATCATCAAAAGAAAAGTGAGTTACTAATTCATGACTTGTTTTGAATTGGCTTTTGCCGAATTAGAATGAATGTTGCAACTTCTTGTTATGATCCAAGTTGCTTGCTTTTAGTGAACCCTTTATTGATTGCAGTTCTATTTCTACCTTAGAATTATGTGCTGAAATTCCAGATGAAAAACCAAATATCAAGAAAATTTTGAAAAGCAGTAAGCATTTTTTTTTTTTTTTTAATTCAAGGCATTGGCAAAATTAATTAAAATTTCCTTATATCTACACCACAAATCACGAGAGTCATGTTGTTCCTTTCTGGTTTATCTTCATATTTTTAGTTTTATGTAGTCACTAATCATTCAAACAAACCACTAAAATGTGGGGCTGTGAAGTGAAATTCATATCATGTAATATATTGGTTTTAGTTCTTGATCAATACAAGTCTTCAAATTGCCTTCTACCTTAGAACATATGAAGTTATTCTGATCTAAACCAAATTCAAAGAATCAAATTATGTATTGGCATCTTTGTTTGTTTACTTATTAAACAAATGCAAGTGGAGCTTGGACCAATGGGGAAAGATCTCATTTTCAACAACTACAAGATGCCTTAGATACCCCCATCAACTTCAATCATGGTCAAATATATAATGAACGTAGTGTTTGAAAACTCAAAATTTAAATCAGTTCAAAATTTTATTGAGTCAAAAAATTTAGAAAAGCTTTCAGACTCACTCGACATCAAATTCTTTTGAGTTTTTAACTAATGTAATGAACGGTAAATCACTGCCTTGTATTTATTTGTCTGCATCAAGGCATGCTTGGTTGCAATAACAGAATGAATGAATAAGATTTGACTGAATGGACCTAAGCTTGAGGCTGAATTGGTCAAAGTTCATTAGTTCCTTTCTATTCACTAGTTCGAGCCTCCATGGTCTAACCTTGGTGTACTCTATGGGTAGTGGGCTCATCTATAGGTATTTTACACTGGGTATCCCCCGATTTCCCACACGTAAATTAAAAAAGAAAATGTGATGGTTTTATGAGCCCACCAAATCCAAATGAATTTCATGAATATTTCTAATGCAGACCATTGATCATTTCTAACTTTAGAATATATGGTGATAAAGTTGTTATTGAATTCAAGGAAAACAAGGAAGGAGGGAAAAAAGAAAATTATAGGAAGTTAGGGCTGACGGTTAAGAAGCACCTCTTCATGAAGAGAGGTCTTGGTTCGTTTCACGCTCAAACTTCTTTGGGCCAGGGAGTTACTTTTTGATGACTTACAAAATGTGTGCAGATTGAGGTTTATACATGTTCGTGGAATTTAGTCTCACCTTTAACATGGGGTGGGGTTACCCATGTTACAAATACATAAAAAATCAAGCTTTTGATGGCTTACCATTGTCACTCGATTATATATTTAGTGTTGACCAATTAGACTAAGTTCTATTTTTAACTTCTAGAATATATAGAAGCTTGTATTTGGTAGAGGCAAATAACCTTAGATCATGTTACTTGTAAGATTTTTATGTCAATCAAAATGGAACATTTTTTTTAATTGATACGTGTCTAAGGGTTTGGTGGTTTTATTTAATTATTAAGATGTTTTAGTGTGTGTTATATATACACGCTGATGCATCTTACTAATTAAATAACACCACCAAGCCTTTGTTAAACCCCAATTCTTATAAAAACTATTTTCTTCCAAGTATGAAACGAAGTGGGATATCAGAAAGATAATTTCAAATAAATAATAAGAATTTTTAACTGATGATGATAATGACGAAGTATTAATAGAGAGTAGAGAACTTCATAACAATATTGCGATTTTTGGCTCTCTTTCTAGAAATTATTATAGAATTTTGAGATTTTAAAAAATATATATTACCATATTATACCTAATTCCTCTCTTTAATGTTTAATCTCATTGAAATTTTCTCTCGCACACACCAAAACCATCATTAAAAAGATTCTTCTATACAGTTTTCCCCTCATTAGATACCCATTACCCATATTCTTGTATTACAAGGGACCTAAGGCCAAAACTCCAGAGCTAATGGAACGCGAACAATTAGATTCTTTATACCAAGTCATGCTAAGTTGGTTTATATCCCAGGTTGAGACTCATTAGACATATGGTAAGTCATCGACAAATCTTAACATTCTCATTCATTGATGACTAGTCATATAACTGCCATGCTTCCCTATGGACAACTTTTGGCCCACTCTATGACTACTCTCACTATAAACTAGATAGCGATTTCTGCCATTAGGGTAACTTTCACAATGGCATCAGGTTGCCATTTTCCTAGATTGCTTTCACCAAGATTCAAATATGGGACATAGAACTCGTTCTAATACCAAATATTAAGAAGCTAACTGATATGCTAAAAAGCTTTAGACCTAATGGAATACAAAAAATCAAATCCTTTATTATCTTATGTTCCATCTAAGACATGACAAGTCATAAAAAAATTTAAAAGTGATTGTTTAATGGGTAAGGTTCACTATCTATTTATACATATACACAAGGATCTTAATATTGGCCGACATATATATCGCCGATATATATTGCCGATATCGGCGATATAGGTGTTTTTTGTAAAAAAAAGTAGGAGAGAGAAATTTATCGGCAGATACCTAGATTTCTATACATAACAAAAATAATATTATTATTCTCACACAGTGACGTGTCTGAGTATATTAGATTTTTTTTTAAAAAAAAGATGGAATATATTTTCCAGACTAGCTAAAGATATTTTCTAACCCCAAGAAAAACTTAAAACCCACTTTCCAACATGGGTGATTTTTTAAACTGTAGGCTAGGATTTTGGTTCTTGCCTTAGAATGTAGCTAATTACCTTCAATTAGCAACTAATCAAGGATAATTACTTATGGGTGATTGCCACCCACATTCTATCACTAAATGGTGATAAGGTTTGACAGGCACTAAATCTGCCTCCAAAATGAGAAATCGAAGTTTTTGTTGCCCTAATCATAACATAGGTGTTGGATTAAGGGTCCATCAACCATACATTCGACCCCATCATCATGATTAATTTTGCTCAAACAAGAAACAAATTCAATCTCATCCATTCCATTATAAAACATGATAGAACTAGTCTGATTCTCTTAAAACAAATAAACAAGACCAAAGTAAAAAGAGAGACATCACTTCGAATGCAAAATCAGAAGATCTTAAGCAGTAAATTTTCAGATGATAAGATCCTAACTAGTCGAATAATAGATAGATACGTAGATTAAGGCTTGTGTTTCAAGGCCTTTTTCAGCTATCCATAAGCTCATATCAAGTTAAACAAGTGACGTAAAAGAGAGATCATCCATACACGGGTGTACAGCGTATTATATCGAGTACTTAGGGCCTAGGTCATCTAAAATAGAGAAGTGATGGGTGTGTCGGAAAGGTCATTCGTTGAATATTTAGCCCACCAAAAAATCGCCTTGATTGAATTAATCGAGCTATATTTTTTAAGCTTTCTAAAATTGATCAATTTAAATTATTTTTTAATCTTTAAATTTTACAGCTTTTAAAAATATGATTTTATATAGATTCAATCATGATAGTTTTTTCTGACCACATATTCAAAGAATGAACTTTCCAACGCATCCATCACCGATCAAGGAAAAGGGTGAGAAATGAGGGGTTTACTCTCATTTTCCCCCGTTTGCTAATGGCATTCAAGGGGCAAAACCATCTCTGATTTACCTCTACATAAGGGGAAATGAAAGCCCCTCCGCCCCGCCCCACGAGGTAATCATCTTAGCTCTCTCTTTCATTGCCCCTCTGTACCCCCTCTCATCCTCTCCTCTCTCGATCACAAGATATATTGTTATTTTTATTTGATGAATATTATTTAACAATTATATTTATGTCAATTTTTAAATTTTAATTTTTTATATAATATGGGTCTACTTGACAAGAGCTTGTAGTATAATTAGTCAAGACTTATGATTGTAGTCTAGAAATTGTAGATTCAAGTCCTGTTGACATCAGATAGAACAGTCGATCCAAAAAAATTCACTCATCCAAACGCAACCTAGGCGTTCAATGCAACACGTGATTTAAATCCCTTCATTCTACTACTAAGATGCAATGAGCCTAATCTAGATGGATTGGCTTGAGAAACATTTGTAGGGGCAAATATTAGGGTTTGTCTAATATAGGGCTTTAAGGTCTAAGGACCTAAGCGAATCACTTGCCTTCCTAAGTGCAAATAGAAACCTTAAAATTAAAGTAGCGTACATTTCAGGGAAAACAATAGAAAAACCAAAAACAAACTAATGTAGGCCTTTGGCTTTTAAGCCCTATGCTGGCTTAATGGTTAATTTCTTATTAACCATTGGCCACGCATAAATACAAACTAAAGCAGAGAAAAAGGAAAAAAAAAGTAGAACAAAATGGTAAGCCATTAAAGGTGGAGGAAGAGATGGGATCTCCAGTCTCTTTTGCAGTTGGAATGACTCTATTTATGGATGCTGCCCTTGATTAGTGGGCCACTAATCTTTGTTTTATTTTGCTAATAATTACCTGATTATCATCTTGAAATTTCTAGAACGAACCAAATAACTTCGCATTATTTTGATCTATTTCAAATGGTTGGGCTGCGTTTGGATTGGGGGTAAGAGAGGGCAACCCCGCGTTACCCCTTGTTATCCTTGTTCGGTAACAAGGAGATGAGGGTAAAAATTTGAAAATTTAACCCCTCTCATCCCATTTTTTAATACCCCTTTGAAAGTTGGGGTGTTCACAACACCCTACCCCTCAATACCCTTGCCTTCATCTCTTTATCAATTTCAAAAAATATATATTATATAATTAAAAATAATAATATATTTCAAGTAATTTGCAATTTAATTATGTTTGAAGTTTATTTTGAAAATGTGTCAACATTTTTAACATGTTGCATTTGGATGAGGGGTAAATTTTACGGGGGTTCCCTTGAGTAGGGGTAACTGTAAGTAGGGATAAACTAACATATTAACAATTTTATGAGAATTAATATTTGTTATTAAATCTATCTAATATAAATAATAGAAATAAAATTTTATGAAACATAATTATCAAAATATCCTATTTTTAAGGGGTGATTCTGTTCAAATTTCGCTAGGGTCTCGAAACTCCGAAAGAGTTTGAAGTTCATGGTAATCTCTTTTGGGGTAATTAACAATTTATTATGTTGGAATTTTATTTTAAAAATGTCAATATTTTCAACTTGATACATTTGGATGAGGGGTAAATTTTAAGGGGGTTACCTAGGGTTACCCTTGAGTAGGGATATCTGTAAACAAGGTAACATGACATATTAATAATTTTATGAGAATTAATATTTATATTAAATTCATATAATATAAAAAATAAAAACTATAAGTTTTTTTGAAGAGATATGTTGATATTTTTATCCATTTATTGGGATTTAAAATAAAAATATCAAAAGAAATGTTTATTTTTTTTTTTAATGTTAGAATGCAAGTGTTCATTTTAAATAATATTTATGAAAAATAATTTATAAAAAATAGATAATATTATTATAAGTTATATTATTAGGATTTACTTCATGAATATTATTTAATAATTATGTTTTATAATCAGAAAATATTAATATATCAGGTTATCCTTACTTGTAGTTACCAAATAAGATTTTTTACCCTTAAAGTAAGTTTTTACTTTACCACTGTAATTACCAAACAAGATAAGGGTAAGTTTTTATTTTACCACTGCAATTACCAAACAAGATAAGGATAATCACAGTTAAAGAGTCACCACCCCTACTCGGAATAACCCCTGTAAAATTTACCACTCATCCAAACGTAACCTTGGAGTTTGAATTTGTTAATTTAATATGTAAAATTAGTGAGTTTCAGTCCCTTCAACAAACTCAGAACAAACAAAATAGATAGAGGATTATCTTTTTAAAACAATGTGCTTAAAGAGATTGTCCAACAGCCTTGTTGATCTATAGCCAATCAGACAATGACATGTGGCCAGATCCCAATATTCAAACCCAAGTACACAAATTCAAAGGAATCAATCCCTCAACAACAAAACTCTCCTTTTTTTCTTCTTTTTTTCTTTACACTAGTTTAGAACTCTGAAAATCACACTGACATAAAAATAGAAGATTCTTTTCTCTTGTGAATTATCAATTTTTTTTTTGAATTAATGTGTGGAAAACTCTTACTCTTAAGGCACACCAAAATTAGGTCATGGGAGTTCAAACTCGCAACTTTCCACCTCCTAAAGCAGGAGGCAACTAGTTGAGCTACACCCATCAACAACACTTGGTATTTATCACAGAGAGTCGACGGGATCTTTGGCTTTGAATAAAGCAAGAAAGGTGGTAATGAAATTTATGCTTGGGTTAATAAACAAAATGTTTTTTGTGATCTTTCGTGAGGACAGCTCCAGAATGCCCAAAATACTGTCAATACAAAGGCAAATAAAAGATTAAAGATGATGGATACGTTCTCTGCCATTGGCAACAATAATGAAGTTGGTGATGTCTTAAAAGACAATGAGCTAGAATGACGAAGAAAGCATTGAATGGTCATGATTTCTGTGTAATAAAATATTCATGTCACAAATCTAGGTTGTACAAGTGGCACGATTACATGCAACAATTTACATCTCGTCTTATTGCAAAAGAATTTGAATTATCTAGGAGTGGACTTCTAGAGGTATAAAGCACCACCTCTCATTGATAAAGACCATCCTCTCTCATTCATTGTGTCTTAATGCAATGGATGGGAGAGAGTGCTCTCCACCGAGAGAGAATCCTCTCCTCTATGTGGAAGTCCACTTCTCCTGGATTTGGACTCTTAGAGGGACCATAAATTCAGCATAATGTTTTCTGTATATTATTCTATTGAAGGACACTCATATATGTATATAGAGTATATTAAGATATTACTTTCTTAACTGAGAGATACTCATAATATCTCTCACAATCTATTAAATCAAATCTCAATATATCTTAACACCCCCCATGAACTTATTTAACTTGATGATCCAATGGTAAAATGAAGTCATCTAATGAAGTGAAAGCAAATCAATAGTTGAGACGTGTCGGTGAAGCCAAGAATAGAACCAACGTGCCACTTGTGTAGAACAAACTGGGGATGAATAGAAGCAAACATAGATTGGCATTCTGGCATATTAGATCATGATTTCAACAACTGGAACCACGATCGAAGACAGAAGTAGATAGATCTGAAGCAAATTAAATTGGACACAAAAACAACATATCCACATAAAAAATGAACTGAATCGTTGCCACAAAATGATACACAGTACCATTGGCAATGGTTAGCAAAGATGACAACGACATCAGAGGATGCTGGAGATGGCAATGGTGATGATGATGAATCATCCAAACCAATGGTGGAGGCAAATACAAATAACATACGGATAACATTAAAAAAATTAAAACACTAACTAAGAGGACAATGGTGGGGGAGTTTGTTGAGGTGGAAGCAGATGGGGCAGACCAAGATCTTGGATTCTCTGAGCTCGGATCTTAGATCCGACTGTCACGGCTCCTCCATCGGTGGAGCAGAACGAGGAATGGTGATGATGGGGCATGTTGGGCGAAGTACCGCCTGGACTAGCTGTTCTACTGAGCAGAAACCGGCCTTTCCAGACTCAGGTTGGAGTGCCACGGTGCTGCAATATCAGAGAAGCAGAGAGGCAGAGGATCAGAGTTGGCTCCATGCTTAGACCTATGGTGAGGGCTCAATCCCACTATTGGGCCAAGTTCAAAGCAGACTATGTACTTATATGGCCTATTATTGGATCAAGGCCTTACCATGACGCCCAATAAATAAACAGGCTTTTGGCATACGTAGGCCCAACCTGCCCATGTGAGGAGCAACCATTAACTCATGACGACTTAATCATTAGTATATGTATCTTATAAAATGGAAGGATCATGACTGGAATGTCATTTAGAAGGATCATCCATGCAGTCATCTCTTTCTTTAAACGTATAATGTTTAATAATTTTGTAATATTGTTTGCTTTCATGAGACATTCATCTTCCTTCTCTCTTTTTCCCCAGCTCAAATCATCTCATTCAGGCCCCTCTTAGGATTCAAAATCTTAACGGGATACTAATGTAAAACCTCCACAGGTGAGCCCACTACCCCTAGGGCACACTAAGTTAGGTCATGGGAGTTCGAATCTACAACTCCCGCTTTCTGAGGCACGAGGCAACCAATTGAGCTACACCCATGTGAGTATGAGTATTTTAACAGAGTTTTATTTTTTAATTATTTATACAATCTTCTCTCGAACAGCTAGAAAGCCAAAATATTTTGGCTATGGAGGCAAAATCAGAATGAGCTCCAAAATAGAACAACTATGAATCATTCATTTAAAATATTTTTTTTTTTTTATGATAATTGTTGAATAAAAAAGGTATGATAAGGGTCAAATATTAGCCCATTTGTAGAATGCTTAAAACTTCATACTATGGAATGTAAATAAGGCTTTTGTCCTTGTGCAATATAAAGCCCTTCATTTAACAGGCAGCCAGCCTTGACCTTAAGACCTGCAAGTCCTTTTTGGTTCTGTATTTGTGGGCCTAACCTAAAAAGTTAGGTTAGACCAGCAAGCTCGAGACCAAGCCAGGTCAATTGATCAACTAAGCAGTTCAAAATACAGAGACCCCTCTTAGGATTCAAAATCTTCACAGGATACCTAATGGAAAACTCCCACAGGTGAGCCCACTCAAACCCGCAACCTCGGACTTCCTGAGACGCGAGGCAACCAGTTGAGTTACACCCATGTGAGTATTCTAACATAGTTTTATTTTTAAATTATTTATACAATCTTCTCTGGAACAGTTAGAAAGCCAAAATATTTTGGCTGTGGAGGTAAAATCAGAATGACCTCCAAAATAGAAAAACTATGAATCATTCATATAAAATGTGATTTTTTTTATGATAATTGTTGAATAATAAAGGTATGATAAGGTTCAAATATTAGCCCCTTTGTTTTATATTTCCCTGTAGAATGGTTAAAAACTTTTATAATCATGCAATGTAAAAAAGGCTTTTGTCCTTGTGCAATTCATATAAAGCCCTTCATTTAACAAACAGGCAGCCCTGACCTTAAGACCTGCAGGTCCTTGTTGGTTCTGTATTTGTGGCCCTAACCTAAAAAGTTAGGTTAGACCAGCAAGCCCGAGTCCAAGCCAGGTCCATTGATCAACAAAACTCATAATTGGATCAGGTTTTGATCCATCATTTAGTATTTTATTCATTTATTAAATAGATTATCTCGAAAACCCACGCCCCTTTATAATAAACAAGCTGGGTAGGGTCTATTCAACTCATTTATCTATTAATTTAAATACTTTTTTACTCAATCCAAAATCAAATCTATTTACTTATTTAGGCATTTTGCTCATTTTAAAAAATACAAATTATATAATAAATAAGTATTGATGGTGTAGTATGACTTGATAATAGCTCATTAACAAAATCACAAAAAATTGTTGGTGTTATCTCATTGAACCACACTTGAAAAAAATTTCCACAGAGACTTACCTACCATTTACAAACAAGTCTGATCAACTTAATCTATTTAATAAAAATGTCGACGGGTTTCCTTTTTAAAATGTCAAGTCCAGAGTGAATCAACAAAAAAGCTCTATTGATTAAGTGGGCTAGGCAAGGATTAGGGTTTTAAGCACCAAGCGCAAACCTGGGCCTGATTATTTTTAGACCCAGTCCAGTTAGATCCAAAACAATTCAAGAAGTCCGCCCTTGTGCTGGTCTAGGCCTTTGAAGAGATTAAGTCCACCAAATATCTCAGTTAATGCAAAATCATATTGTTATTAAGTAGCTAAGGAAGAAGTTAATAGCTATAAAGTATGAGAAGAAAAACTCATTAATTTACTTCTTCTGTTTTTTTAAGACCAAAGTGTCTAGGTCTTTTAAAGCACCTGATTAGTCATTGGGGCATGTGTAAATCTTTCTATCCACACCTTGGATATTTTTGTTTCTCTATATAAATGAAATCAAAGGCCTCTCCTTGATTAAAGAGGACGAGGAGAAGGAATAATCCTAACTTAAGAATGGCTTCTCTCTCAATCAAGCAGATTGTGGGGTAGTGCATAATATTAGGACTCCATTTTGCAACTCTTTTCAGGAAATATCAAGAGGCGATTCTCCCACGGGAGGTTTGTGTAACTAGATACGGGTTTTAATGTATTGTTAATTTTACCTTTCGTATAAACAGTAAAATCGGCTCGCCGAAATTTTATCCTTACTGGCTTGCCAAGTTTACCCTTTGCATAAATAGTAAAATTGGTTCACCAAAATTCACATGAACAGTAAAATCGACTCGCCGAAATTCGTATAAATAGTAAATCGGTTAACCAAAATTCACATGAACAGTAAATCAGCTCACCGAAATTTTACTGTTCATACGAAGGGTCTGATTTTTTTTGTTCATTAGAAGGGTAAAATTAATAATACATTAAAATCCTTGTCGAATTAAACAAAATACACATAACAAGACTGCCGCCAAATATCAAATATTAGAGAATGAAGTCTCAATCAGAAGAAAATCCTCTTAACCAAATCCTCTTAACCTATCATATTAATAATGATAGCGTTAGTCTCAAAACTTATAGACTTTGAGAGTGACCACCCTTGACTTTCCAATTAGTCATTATCTTTAGCCAGCCAATGTGTCGGAGAAGGAACTAAGGGACAATACTGTATCTTTCACAACTTGAATGATGAGACATGGACGAAAAAAATAAATTCAGTGTCGGGAGTAAAAAAAAAAAAAAGAGAGAGAGAAATGCAATGTTTTGAACATCATGACCAAGTTTTCTACCTTTTCAATGAGACCGAAAATAACAGAGTTTGCTTTCATAACAGTATGTGTTGGAGATTTTTGGGGTGTTTTAGAAAACATGCTCGATTGTTCGTCCTTCGATTTCCCCAATGTCTAACAACTGAAGGGCGACTATGTAACGATTCAATCTGCCCAATGTATTTTTCTCTTATCGGTGTTGACCCATCTCTAAGAAAATGGCATATGCTAAGTGGAGTGGGTTGTAATGCTCTGTCCTTTTTCACTCGCTTTTTTCTGATAAATTAGAGTCTATTTTTTTTTTTTTTTATAACAGAGTAGAGTGATAGAGAGTGGGACGTCACGATGCGAGTTAAGTCCAAACTTCTAAAGTCCGACCCTTAACTGACCAACCCTATATGTGCATACACTAAGTCCATAAAAACAGTTCACACATACAATATCAACATGCGGAATAACATCATAACAGCGGAATCATAACATGCGGAAAAATAATACAACCAAGTTTTATTCCATTCGAATAGCAAAGTACGTCAAGTCCTTAACCATAATTAAAATATCATAGTTATCCAAATAAATATCTAACCATCTAAGTTATTACATGCCCGGAAGCTAGTTACTCAAATACATGTCCATAAGTAACTTTATTCAAAATATAACTAAATCATCTAAGCTCCTATGCCTAACCCTCCTTACGTTCATCGTTCCCTTGATTTCTTGTGTCACCCACTAGAGTAGAAGTAAGGCGTTAGAACAACGCGCCCAATAGGTATTCCAATTAGGGATAACACATGATTAGTACAAAACATGCATATAATAATATCATATTGTCAAAATCATATAAAACGATGCCATGCAATGATGACAAATGCAATGAGTCTCACCCATCACATTTACATAAAAGTACCCACCACATAGGTCTTTCGGACGCTCCGACGGAGTGTGGACCCTCCGGTTTCTTCCTGATGGAAAAGCACATCAAGGTACCCCACATAGGTTTTTCGGACGCCCAGACGGAGTGTGGACCCTCCGGTTACATATCCTTCACCCCATGCCATGCATGAGATGCCAATGAAACACATGTTATTTTATAGACATAGCATTAAAATCACATTTTGAAACATATCCAACACATGCTATTTTATCACATTTTGAAACATATCCAACACATGCTATTTTATCATATAAACATAGCATTTAAAACCCACATTTTGAAACATATCCTTTGCAATATAAATTCATCAAAATAAGATAAAAACAATGTACATCAACCCCTGGTTTCAAAGAGGTGGAATCCTACCAAAGACCGCTAACGTGTCCTTGCGTCTTTCGTCCGGTAACCGCTCACGATCGTAGACACCTTGTGAGGTCCCGTTACCTTATAATATAACAATCAATCAAAACCAAGTCCCACTTAATTTACAATGTTTTAAGTCCATAAACAAATCCCCATGGGGTTCGGCCATACACCATGGTCGAACCCATGGTCCCTTATTTTCACTTAATTACCAAATTGTCATTGTTCAAAATCATACCCAAAACATTCCTCATGTTTAGGTTCGAAACATAGATTCATAGACATCTAAGTTCACCAAATAATTCCCATGGGGTTCGGCCATACACTATGGCCGAACCCATGGTCTAGCACTTTCACTCTTATTTACTACTTTGCCATTGCCTCCAACAACTTATGCTTAGGTTCCAACACATAGGTCCATTCATTTATTTAAACATTCATAACACTCCCAATTACCCTTTTAAAATAATTCATAACCGATTCCTTTAAACATATTAGGTCCATACATGACCCATAAAAATTCCTTAACCACTTAAGTCCATAAAGGACCTCATGGGGTTCGGCGATACACCATAACCGAACCCATGATCTTTTATTTTAGCCTTTAATTACAACTTTGCCATTATCTTCATCACCTTAGGTTTAGATTCCAAAACATAATCCACCATTGATTCATGGGGTTCGGCCATGGTGATGTATAACCTTCCATTTTCATCAACTTCCATTATTAGAAATCCATAATTAGCAAGTCCATAATTAGAAGGTCCATATTTAGAAATTTTCTAAATTCAATATCCACCTTCATAATTAGAAACTCCATAAATACAAACTTTCTAAATTTAATATACAACTTCCATAAATAAACCCTAGTGGGGTTCGGCCATATACCATGGCCGAACCTCACCCATAGAGACAATCCAAACTTTTCTAAATTAATGACAACTTCCATGGGGTTCGGCCATACATCATGGTCGAACCCTATGGTTCAAGATCCTCTCTTTAAAAATTACTAATCATTGGTCTTCCATTTAATCAATCACCATATTAAATCCATCTATATTTTTCCATGTCTCCATTTAATCGCTTCAAAAATCATATACCATTAACATCAAACTCTTATTTAAAATTAACCAATTACCTTCCATGGGGTTCGGCCATGCACTATGGCAGAACCCTATGGTTCTTTCTTTCCATTAAAACTTAATTCCATGATCATCCATTAAAACCCTTTTAACATCATCACATTATTCTATGGTTTTCATCATTCAAACCTCCATTAAATGATCCATGTCCTTCTATTAAAAATTACCAAAGCTCTTCCATGGGGTTCGGTCATGCATCATAGCTAAACCCTATGGTCCATCTTTTCCATTAACACTCCATGATTATGTCCTCAATTTTCTTCCATGGAGTTCGGCCATACACCATGCCTAAACCCTATAGTTCTTTTCTTTTAAACAAAATTTACAAAATACTAACCGGTTCCGATTGATTCTTGCTCTTCCAATCCTTCTTCTTTCTTCTTGTTTTTTCAAAAAACTGAGAACACATCTTGCTGGCTGCCTTCTCTTCCTCTTTGTTTTGCCGAGATGAGAATTGAGATAGAGAGAGAATCTGGCTATGTGTGTAAGTCGTGCGCCCTTGTGTTGCCTCTCTTATATTAAGCTCCAATCGGCCAATCTTAGAAGGTGCTAAGATTGCAATTGCCGTGAGCCCTTGTCTTATAAAACCTTCCACACGATCCTATCTTATCAAGATAGCAATTCCCTTGTGCGCCCCTCTTGTTGCCTTAAATAGAAGTAGCCGACCTTCCAATCTAGTCCTTGTCTTTGTGCCGTGCGCCCCTTGTCTTTCTCTCTTTGGAGAGTCCTAATTAGAATATGACATGCACCCCTCTTGCCTTTCCTTTATTTAGATATATTCTAACACATGCATGCGCAAAACCTTGGATATGAAAATCCCTACACACGGCCAAGGCAATCCTAAAATCTTTCTATCCATACCTTCCATTTTAAGTATGTCAACGTGGATTGAATATCTTCATACACGGCCATGAAATCTATATTTAATCTTTCTTAGACAAATTGCATTATCATTTAATTCAAGCCCCATTTAATTTTATTGAAACAAATTCCACAATCCGTTGGGTCTTAATTGGGAAATGACCCAATACTTTACCCATATACGATCCATATCTAATAATTCACAAATTAAATGGGTAATTTTCATATATATTAATAAATTAAAAATCCAGGGTGTTACATGGGTGTTCCTCATTTATTCTGATCTATATACCCTCCTCCATGCGATATGATACTTCTTGCATCTAGCACTAACTACCGTGCACACCAATTCCAATCAAAGTGTCCATCACAATCCCTCAACCTGGAAACCGGAGCAATCCTCAGCTTTAATATCATTTTGTAACAATCAAGTTTGCCCAGCATATTTTTGTTCACTTTGGACTCTGACCCGCACGGTTTTATTTCCTTCGGACTCCAAGCCATTTTCGGAAAGACATCATATGCTAAGTGAAGTGGGTGTTCCTTATATATTCTTGCCTCTGGATTCTCCTCCAGGCGATGTGGGACTTTTTTTGCACCTAGCACCAACTAGCGTGCGCACTAGCTCCAACCAGTGCGTTCATCACAATCCCCCTACCTGGGCACTGGAGCCGTCCTCTGCTCTAATCCTATTTATATTGACCCGGTCCACCCAATACATTTTTGTCAACTTTGAGCTCCGACCAGTATAGTTTTGTTTCCTTTTGGGCTTTCTCTAGGAAAATGTCATGTGCTAAGTGGAGTGGGCATTCCTCATATTTCTCAGTCTCTAAACTACGATGTGGGACTTCTTGCACCTAGCTCCAACTAGTGCGTCCATCACAGACTAGGATAAAATTATCATTATTATCATCATCTACATCAAATGTCAAAAGTCCATCTATCTATTTGACGTTGGCTAATGTTTTAAAAAAAAATCTATCTGATGTTCGCTTTTTTATTTCTACTTCTCCATTTGACTCTATTTTGGATTAGAAAAATATGTTTCATATTCTCACCAGCAATTACTTAAGACATCCTTTAAATTTTGAAATTGGGATCAAACTCTCTAAGAAGAAAAAAAAATCTCCAGTCTTAACTATGGTTTAAAAACTCAATATTCGAATTTAATTCAAAATCTTATCAAATTGAGCAACTCAGTCGAGTTTGTGACTCGAGTAAAAACACTCGATAAAACTTATAGACTTATGCGACTCAAAACTCAATCAAGTCAAGTAATCTCAGAAGTACTCACCCTAAGTGTTTTTTTTATAATGATCTTGAACATTATCTCTATTGTATTCTCTCCCCAATTACATAAAGAACAAACATCTCGATCAATAGCCGTCGTACTTTATCAATGTTCTCAAGTCTTAATAAACAGCACACCATGACAATCCTTCCATACAGTTAACTTGAATCACTGGATGTACCTTGAGAAATCCATATCACCATCTTGTCGTGTTTAACCCAACAGATTCTGACATCTATATTACTAATTGTACCTGTGCATCCTATTGGTAACATTTTTTTCTCCAAATTTTGATAATTTTCTGTCAATCCTGAGATCGAGAAATCGAGTCTTTGTCTACCGACAGGATAATAGATAGATGGGTAACAATCATTTCATTTGAGGAGTTATATGTAATCGATGCGGATTTTACTGTATTTTGAATCGGCTCGTCGAATCCTCCAAATCACTGACCAGAGCATTGACCCTTTCATTGTGATATAAATCAGCTCACTGATCTGCTCGCCGGATCACTGAAATTTATCTAAGTGAGACTATTTTTCATATATAACACCAAATCAGATCACTGATTGGATGACTAACCAAATCACTGAATTTTTTTTAAAATGCTTTCGCACGGCAGTAGAGGGGTAAAATGGACAATACCTTAAATCCCGTGTCTCGTTACACAAAATGCCTGTGAGAGGATCGCTACCCTTAATAGATGTATATTAACCAACAGAAAATTTATAATATCTACTTTCAATGAGAATTTTGATGAACGTAACCTACTGTTAGAATGACGATTTATGTAAATCTTAGTTCAAAATTAATATTAAATTATTTTAACTCAAAGGGTTAGAGTGATGGTTAGGAATTTGCCTCAAGAAATAGACATCATGAGTTCAATTTTTATTTCACTTCAAAGAGCCACTCTCCATAAAATTACTCGGTGTGTAAGGATAGGAAGACTTGCATATACTCCAAGAATTAGTGAGGACAATAAAATAATTAGTGCAACCATTGGAAACATTGATGATGGCTGCAAATGGTGATTGATAGACAATCCGAGAGTGGGAAAAGTGAGAGTGGCATTCAAAGCATGAGTCATAAAGGATTCTGAAGGTGAATCGATGAGAGCTCCCTACTTATAGGATCATGGGTTGAATTAGATTTGAAAGACCTATTCTTTCATATAGTGAATATAGAAATTCTATTTCATTGAATTGATCTTGCAATGGATTACACTTGATAAATTTGTACTCCCATCTTTAAAACCTACTAAATTCATGATTTTAAGTGGACTCAATATAAAACTCTTAAGTTGAGTTCAAATGAGGGGTAAATTTTACATAGGTGGATAATCAGAGGTGGATAATCAATTATAAATACCCTTTGCCTCAAAACAATTCTCAAAAATGAAAGTAAAGGATAAAAAAGAGTAAAATTGAGATTTTTTATCTTTACATTTAAGTTACAAAAAAGGTGTAACACTTCGTTCCCCTTAAATCCCCTTCATCCAAATGCAGGCTCAGTCTAAACATTTCATGAGATGTGAAATTGAACGCTGTAAAAGAAAAGAAATCAAAATGCTCAAGAACAAGATGACAAGTCAGCAATTAAAGCCATTAAAAAATGATGTTGGGAGTTGGAACTGTAGACGACAACATCTGAAGATGGGAGGAAAGAGCACATGGATGCATTTGACAGATGAAAGAAAAGCCATAGCCATTTCCATGTTCTTTTTGAAAGGTAAAAGAGGCATCATCCATTCACAAACGAAGATGAATATAGGGTCATTTTCTTGATGAAAGAAAAAGAGAAAGTAGTCTACTCCTTCTGAATCCATTGGAGATCATGGTAGAGTTGAGGACACTCCTTTGATCATGTCTGTGGAACTCACCCTATCACATTGATACTTGAGAGAGAGAGAGATGAGTGTGGTCCATGTGGTGAGTGTAGCTATCCTTTAGCTTGTAAATGATTTAATACAATGAATAGTTCGGCCCATTGTGACCACCAAAGAGTTTTTGAGCAACATTTTTGGGGCGACTTGATTTATAAAATGGTACTTTTTTAAAGGGGTATCGGGTTCATTATAACTATTAATAACCCATCTCAGAAAATGGAGATTTTGTGACCACTCTCTTAGGAAGAATCTGGTGTATGCAGATTGCAAGGTCTTTACATACTATGAAGGATTAGTCGGGTGAGACGTCTGGACACCTTCGGGTCATCAAAATTTTTTTTTTTATCACAATAAATTAAAAAAATGAAACAGCAAAAAAGAAATATTAACAATTTATCACAATAAATAAAAGGGTAATGTTAAAATAACATTGTACTAATCAATTCCTTACTTTTGTTGGTTGGAAGATATATATATACACGAGAATCTTATAAATGTCGCAATCTACTATCATTCTTACCATTAAAATAATAGTGTAGAATCATTTTTTTTTAGATAAATGTGGAGAAAAAAAATTAACTTATTAAATTCAATTCTAAAATTCGGTTTTTCAATCTTTTAATAGCCTTTTCTGAATTTTTTATTTTTAAATACTAAATATACATGTACGAAAATATAAATGTATGGGGAATTTCAATTTTCTCTTTAAGCTTTCCCTAAATAAAAAAAATAAAGTATACTTTCTTATCTTGTTTTGAACAATCACTAACATTAATAGTTCTAACTTCTAAGGATTAGACAGTAATGATACATTCAATTGATTCAATAGAAAAAAGCATCTCACATGTCAATATCCGAAAAATATATAACAATTACCAACTCAGCTGTTGTGGACAGATGGATTGATTTTTTAGCAGGTTTATTGGAAAGTCAGTATTATAGTTTCAAAATTGTGGGCCATCTAAATAAAGGCCCACTAAATTGATGGTACAGATTCTTTGTTCCACAATCTAGTTTTCCCTTTAATGGTGTGAGTCGGTGGTCCATGCTTTTAATGAGAAGAAAGAGTAAAATAATAGGAAGTGGAAGAGTAAAATAATAGGAATTTGACATGAGGACTTCTGTTTTTTGAAGCAGGTTCTGAACTTAATTATTGAGAAATTATTGATCATAATATTAATTTATAACAATTTATTGTGAATATAATATTTAAGTAAAAATAGTCGTTGAAATTAAAAAGTAAAAGTTAATCATTTTTTCTTTATTTATAAATTTTAATTGAAAATTCACACTAATTTTTGTAATCAATTCCTATCAAATAATTTCTCTTCTTTTATTGGATAGTGTAGGAAATGAAGGTCAATTGACTTTAGCTCCGTTTCTTCTCCTTTACCATTTTAAGATGCGGAGAAAAGGAAGTAAAGGACACCAATTTTTTTCTTTTGGGATTTAAAAAAATCTATTTTAAATTAATAAAAACAAACAGACTCAATCAAATGAATTCAACTTAATTATATTTTCTATAATTAAGTTAAAAAAATTATTAAATTTATAAAAAATGAAAAAAAAAAACTCACCTAATTACTCAACTTGATTGAGTTTCTAAGTTAAATTCACATTTCAAAATATTAAATATGGTCTCAACACAATATCAAATAAACTATCGTTTTATAAAATAATTTTTTACAGAATTGAAAAGGTCTAATTCTCTATTAGTATAAACAGAAACTTGTTCTTTTTTTAAAAGAAAATGGAAAAAAGAAAATGTGATGTCATTATATTAAAACTTAAAAATAAAAAGCTTTACAAGCTTAGACAAGGATGGCAAATTCTAAGATACACCATGCCACCTCAATGGGGAAGGGATTGCCTTTGCCTAACATAGTTTAAAGTTTATAAATTTTTTTTTTAATATTAAAGACTTAATTCCATTAAAATAAGAAAGGAATACAAGAGAAGGGCCCAAGTACATGAGATATATACTCGGAGCCAAAGAGAAGGAAAAGAAACAAGAAAAACAAGAAATAAAATAAATGCATCAAAAAGAATCCACCCAACAACATGATCGAAAAGAGACCCCTACTCCCCTAGCTCTCAAGGTTGGTGAGATGGGAAGAAATTAAAAGCTGGTATTTGTATATAAACACCGGCTTTTGCCAAAAAGTCTACTACATAGTTTGTTGATCGAGGTGTATGAATGAAAGTGATGCCACCCGCACAACCTCCAAATGTCCCTACAAAAGGAATTTTCTATTACTAGTCCAGGAGATGATATTAGCAATTAATATATGTTTAAAAAAAATTATTTATGTTTTTAGCAATTAATATCTCTAATAAACTTATAAATGACCAAAATGTCTTATAAAATCAAAGATCTAATAATATCAATATATAATCTTGGGCTCTTGGCTATAATAAAAAGTCAAAATAGTGTTTTTCGTTGTTTCATAAAGAATTTGTAAATGCATTTATATTCATAAAAAAATGATAAGTCATATTTAACCTATATATATTTTTTAATTTATGTAAACACCATATAAAAATGAAGCGTATCGATTCAAAATAGACTTAATAAGATATAATTAGACCATATTTCAATTTCATTATTAATCACTTGATCTTAATAATTAAAATCACAAAATATATATATTTTTTAATGATGCATCATGATTTTGACTTTTAAAATCGAACTACTAAAAATTGAGTTTAGGGGAGAAACTTGGTTATTTTTAACTCATCAAGTGACATAAGATTAAATGTTTAATAGAACAAATGAAAATTGAAAAAAGAAAAAGAAAAAAGTAGTTAGATGGCATGAGGAGATTTTCTTCTGCTAGAGGTTAGTCTTTTGTTTCAATTTTTTTTCCTCATTTGTTATTTTGCTATATATTCTTGTATAAATTTATATATTTTTTCTTTTACATCTTCTCTTTTTCTTATTTTAATTTTAAATATTTTTATTTAGATGAAAAGATTAAGATTAGATCAACAAAAATTATTGAAGTTGATTTTTTAAATCTTTAATTTTTTTTACAGTTTGCATTATATTATGGGAAATGATTTGTGCACCCCCCTATTTTACCCATGGTGCACTCCTTCACTTATTTTTTCCAAATTTACCTCCCACCTAAAACATGATGGAAATGGAGAAAAGGTGAGTGGAGGGCAAAATTGAAAAAAAAAATTATAGGAGTGCACCATGGGTAAAATGGGGAGTGCACAAATCACTTCCCTATATTAATTTCATGTTCAATCGTACGAATCTATTTTAAATATTTATTTCAACACCTATACTGAAATTTGAAGTGATGATGGTCCAAAAGGTCCAACCAGTGATCAGAGAGGTGGGGCCCACTCAATTATCACAAAGGCAAAAGAGAGTGGGAAGGGTGGGAGGGAAAGGCAGATGATCAACCGCACCCGCACCGCCCCACGAGGCCCACGGCCCATTACCTATCATTTTCATATCCTTCAATCCTTCGTTTTTCACCTCCCATATCACGAGTCTCACCACCTGACCTGACTGCTCCTCCGCCTGTGGGGTTGCAGTCGTGGCCGCGGATCCGAGCTAAGAGCCAAGTTTCACGGACGTGGATTTTCTTTCAAAATGATTACTAATTTGGGAGGTCTCTAACCCCATCTTTAAAGGCCAAGAAATTGATATGAGACAACTTTTGTTCATGATATGTTCTCCAACTCAATCTCTGACGCTCTCGTCAAAGGATCTCACATCTCTTTTTGTGTAGGATCTACATGTCAGGGAGAGTTTCAAATGAAATTTTTTTGAGTTCACTCTGATACTAATTTCATGGGGCTCCCCAAATGACTAGTTATTTAAGAGGTATCTACCCTCATCTTTAAATCTCAAGAAACTTTTGAAGTAGGACAACTTTTCTCATTGACGCAAGGCTCGCTGAATGAAGGAAAATTTAATAGGGAAAATTCTTTCAGTAGATAATTTTTTTAGTAGGACTTTTTTAGATGGAGAATTTTAATGACTACGTTTAATAATAAGATAGAAGGGCTAAGCATGAGGAGAAAAAAACTCTACTAGTAAGAAATCTAGTCACATTTTTTATTTTTGAAATTTCAGCAAAAAAAATGTTTAAAACTATATTAAATAATTATATTGAATTTTAACCATAATTTTCTGAAATTTTAACTAAAAAGTTCTGTCAAAACTACACTCAAAATTTTAAGCTGAAAAGAAATTTTAGATTAAAATTTAAGATGAAATTCAACCAAAATTCCAGCCCAATTTTTTACCTGAAATTTTCCAAAGCTTCAGCATAATTTTTTTTGAAATTTCATCCAACACTTTCAGGCTTTCAGCTAAAGTTTCTAAAAATTTCACTTTAAATTTTCAACTGAATATAATACAAGCCCTAATTGTGATGAAAATCAATTAAATAACAAACGTAGTTAAATCTTTGTTAAATTTTCAACTAAATAATAAACTTCGTTTTACAGTAAATATCTCACTATTTTTCACGTGTAGATTAAAAAAAAAATTTTAATTAAATCTGAATTATTCCATATACATCCAATCACATCTGATACCACGTGAGTAAGCTCCTTTGAGTCTGACGAGTAACCAGCGCTGGACGTAATGCATTCCTCAGTTGACGTTGACACATCAAAATTGCACCAACATTCTTTCAATATTCTAAGAAACAACATTTTTATTATTTTGTGCAAGTTGATGGAGGGAAGCAATCATTATCCTACTAATTATCACAAATAATTGACATAAAATCATAAAGTTCTGTATCCTGCTGATCAATCTAGGGTGGGCCACACCCAACACACCATAGTTTTTAGAGATATACATGGGTTGAATTCTTTTGTAATGATAAAAATTAAACTGACTATTGAGAAAATAATGTCTCTAATGAAATCTACTCTTATACCATATTAGAAAATTATGACATGATAATATTTTTAAAGAATAACTCACTTTCAAAAGTTAGTAACTGAATGACAGATGTCTTAAGTGTTATATAGAATCATTAATTTTACAAATTAATCGATGTAAATTTTTTTGTCACTTAACAAAATTCTATAATCACTTTACTACTTTAAAATTTAAGTAAAATCAACTACTCTTAAACTATAGAACTAATCTATGTGTTATTGAGAGTTGAAAGGTAATACCATTTTATGGTGCCGTACTATTTCTGTTTGGCGTGTAGTAGGCAATTCTTTTATGCAGCAAAAGGTACAGATTTTGCAACTATTTTTTATGATATTAAAAAATTAAAAAAGTGAAGATCTTTTGACTCGTAAGAAATGCAAAAGAATGCAACAGTATAATTTTGTTGGCACTTTCCTCCCTCTCTAATAATAGAGATATGAACTTTATTTAAAACTTTTTCTACCTAGACTCAATATTAAATTAGTTTTTAAATAAGTTTTGGGTCTCGTATAATTATAGATTATATAAAGAGAATTATATAAGTAGAGTGTGTATGAAGTTCATCCCATTCAATCATTTTATTCTCTAAATTTAAATTCTTAAAAATCAAATATTTATATTCATCAAAATTTAAATGACTAAGATTACATGGTTTGAAGTTTGAACTATTAATTGACGATGAAACTTTATATCCTTGATATATATGTAATCAGTTGTAAAATGTACATAATTATATAAAAAATCTATGATTCATTTAATTAAAAATGTGATTAAAAGGTCTTATTTGAAAATTCTCACAAACCCAACAAGCAAAGCATACATTCCAACTCTTATATGTTTGAATTACAAAGGGGACATGGTATGATCCACCACAACATAGCACCACATACTAAAAAATATTGACCCTGTTGCCTTGTCTTTTCTAAATTCTAAACCTTTATTTAAAGTTGAAGCCCCCAACATATCACGATCTGCACTCTGCAGAAATGGTTGAGAATCTAGAGTAGACCCCTTATTTGAAGGCCTATCATGTGAATAAATAGAAACCTATTCAGCAAATGAATACAATACTAAAGTTTGAACCAAGTGATGCCACTGACATGTGACATATCACAAAATCTTTGGTATCATATATATGGGAGTTCCTCCTCTTAGAATATAATAGAGTTATAGTTAATATGTAATTAAGTTTCTAAGTTTAGATTAATCTCTTATTAAGAGATATGTTTAGATTAGATTTAGAGGTTGTGTTTTACTGAAATATTTTTAGTGTCGGCTAGAGACTATATATATATATATATATAAAATAAAAATCTGTGTCAAAACAAATGATGCAAGTAAAAATTGTAAAGTGCAAAGAGAACAAGAAATCAAATCCCTCACAACCTACAAGCACTTAAAATCCAGAGCTTAAGCAATGGTTTGAGTCGGCCTTGCTGAGTCTGAAAACAAATATATATATATTAAGAGGAAACTTGGGTGGACAGGTCATAGTATCATTAATGTACCCAATCAGATGATCACTATTTAGGTAAGGTAAGAACTGAGTGTCATAGAAGATGGTTGTGATTATTGAGTTTGATGGCCATGGATGGAGTGAAAAGAAGAAAGAAAAAGAGGAAGAAAGAGAAGTTCCAACATAGAAGACAAGGGATTGGAATGCCATATCATAGACTATGATAACCATCAAAGAATTTGAGTAATCTTACCTACACTCATGTTACTGGAAGAATTAATATAAACAAGAATACAATTATGAATGAGAAGAATTCTCAAAAAACTCTCCAATGGTTATAATATCACCAACAATATTTTGCAGTTTGAACAACAGTTGAGATGTTCATCTGCTATCAATTATGATCTACAATCCTATATGTGAAGCCAACTTAATAATCAATCTAAGTCATCCTATATATAAGGCTACTCTCTCCCCGAGGCCAACTCTTATGAATGTTACTACATGGAGAACTTAAATTTAAAGGATATTGAGTTTGTCTTTTTGTCCATTATCATAATCTAAGTAGTGAGAAGGTACATCGATATCTCTATCATTTTCTTAGACCTAAACTTTTTACAGGATCCATTTCGAATAATCTAATATTTCACACATGATTAGGATATTAAGTATGTGTTCATCATTTTGATTAGGACTGAAATCGGGTCGGGTCAGGTCAGGTTTTTTAAAACCCAATCCGGCTTGAGTTACTAATATATGGAACCTGAGCAGATTCGACCAGAACTTTTGACCCGGATGTCTTGACCCGACCCGACCCGACTTGACCCGAATTATAACCCGACTCAACCCAAAACCCGACCCAACCCGCATTTTGAACCTACTTTAGCCTACCTTTTACTGGGTCAAATCGGGTTTGATCGGGTCGAGTTGGGTTAACTTAAAAATCTCTCAACCCAACCCGACCCGAATTCAATGCGGATTTCTGACTTCTCAACTCGACTCGACTCTACTGATCCGACTTTCATAATCCGACTCGCATGATTTTCGGGTCGAGCCATGATGGTTCGGGCCAAAACCCGACCCGAGTTTCACCCCTAATTTTGATAATGCAACGGGTGTTTTTCATATTAGAAATAAACCATTAATTTTTTTTTTACTGATAATTAAATTTATTAAACTTTTTTCTAAGTCTTTTTTCTGAAGGAAAAATAAGCATGTTGAAAAAATGATCTTTAAAAATTAATTTGTTGTGAGCTTAAAAAATGTGATAGTTGACCTATTATAAGATTGAATCACTTTTAATTGTGTGAAGTTTTCTATGGAGAACATTTTGCCATGGTATTTTTAAGATAATGCTTCTCATTAAAGATTAACTCAAAATGATTTCGATACAATTTACGCAATAGATGGATTTAATGAGAATGTAATTTTTGAACCTTAGTGAGCTAGAAATTTTCTTATAACACCCATTTATTTACTTATCTAAAATGATTTTAAACGTCAATAAACCACCAAAGTCAAACCTACTAATGGCTCACAATTTTTTTCTTAATCATGGGATTATTATTGATTAATTAGATTATTTTTATTTTTAAAAAGTTCATAAATTTTCCTATAATCAATAGAGTTAATAAGTAGTCCCATAACATAGCTCTTTAAGGCTCTATTTTTTTTTTCACACACCCAATTTCAATCTCACTCTCTCTCCCCATATTTAGAGTTCAACTTGAGTTTATTGTTGCATAATTTTAACTTGTCAAGCAGATAATTAGTGTGAACTATTGACATATAAAACACTTAATAGATTAAAATTGCCATTAATATTTTTGTAGAATAGTTTTTTTATATTTTAAATAATTCAATTTAAACTTCAACTATTTGTAAAAGAAAATCTAAACTCACTATAATTTTTTTTTTATAATTTATGTTAATACGATAAGTCATTTGATTGATATATAACTAATTTTTGAAAGATCAAATAATTTTTTTTTACTTTTTAATGTAAAGATCATCAAAAGAATATAATTTAATATAAGAGTAACACTTACTTACGGGTGTAGCTCAAGCGGGAGGTTGTGGGTTCAAGGATAGTGAGCTCATTCAAGAGGACTTTAGTAGGACTATGTCTGAAATTTTCCACACGCAAATTTAAAAAAAAATTATTTAAAATTATTTTTGAAAAATCATTTAATATTATTTGTGATGTCTCAAATAAGTTTATAATCAAATCATTTTCATAAAGACGAGTGAGTCCACTATCTTCTAAAATTTTAAATAATATTTTACTAAAATAAATATTCAATTAATTCATTCTTATAGAAGTTTGCGACGAAAATAAAAACAGCGGGAAAATGATGCGTGGGAAGCGATAGGAACACCAGTGTTTGATAATGAAGGACTCTGTTTTAGCTTTTGATCGCGACAAGTAGAGAATGGAGAAACTACCGGTGTATGTTGCTATAAAAACAGTGGTTTACCCACTGGTGTCCCTATCATTTCTGTGACGTTAGAGATTTGAAGTACCTACTGATTTCCTCTGCTACACGGTTACGGTACTACACGGTACTACTACGTGACTGCCTTTCCCTCTGTGAAAACGGCTTTTCTCCTTCCCTCCCCTTTTCTTCCATTTCCATTCAACTTCATCATTCATATATTCGACATCCATCCTCTTTTTCTTACTTAGATCTGCACCTGCAGCTGCATTCATTTCTACTTTCATCAATTGAATTGCTGAAGGAAGAAGCTAAAGAAGAAAGAAGCTTACTGACACTCATTTTGTCTTGCTTCAAACTTGCCATATCAGCAACCTTTCTGCCTCATTTGCTATTGGGATTCATTCCTCTGTAAGAAGTAAGGTAATAAGAATAGAATTAGGGGAGAAATGGCTTCCGGAGGAAGCCACAGAAATGGGCCCACTAGGGCTTCAGCCAACGCCAAACCCTCCCCAAAACCCAAGTCTCTTCCTTCTTCTCCCGCCTCCGCCCTCCGCCGCTCCACGACCACTTCCTCGCACGGAAAAGAGGACGCCGGAGGTTATTCATCTCCCTCTTCTCTCTCTCTCTCTTGTGGGTGAATGTGGTTTTATAATTGATTTATATGATTCTTGTTTACTTTCCTTTTTGACATAGATCTCGTCCTCCTCTTCTTCTTTAAAACTTCTTGATCTGGATGAGGGAGGGATGCCGTTTTTGCGCGTTTTGATCTGGAGTTGTCTTGATCTAGCTGTGTTTGTCGTAGAATGTATGCGTGCTTTTTCTTAGCGTGGTTTTGAGATTTGTAATCATGATTGGAATGGATGTTGATGGGATTGCGTGTGCAGAATGGGGGAAGAATTGTGCAATTTTGATTGGAACTTGATTTTAATTTTGATAAGATGGTCCGTCCGGTATTTATATTTTTAGAGCATTGGAGGAGTAGGAGGAAAAATTCTGCACGGTGATAAATGGCAAGGATGGATACCCCAATGTTTCAGAGATTTGAAGTTTTTCCTGGCAAGGATGGATACCCATTCCCCTGTGTTCTTGTGGTAATGTAGGTTTTAGAAGGGACGCTATTTTTTTTTCTCCCTTGAAATGGTGACTAAATTGGAAAAAGGATCCTATGTTCTGATGGAGATTCCTTTATGTGCGGCTGGATGATTGCATCATGCAGAAATGGAGATACCTTCTCTGTATCTGGTACGGCTGTTTTCTTACATTTGGTGGAGTATATTGCTCCAAGGTTGAATTTAAGAGTCTGATAAGAGAGGGCTTTAAGTTTGAATTGCAAAATGACTATTGTATGTGAAATGGTTTTCTGATTCATATTCTCCATGTCTGCCTCACTGCCTTCTAGACCCTCAGCTTCATTCAAGACATGGAAAGTTTGTTTATTAGTATTTTTAATTTTTTTTTTTTTTAAATGACATTTGGTAGATGGAAGATAAGTTAGAAAATGCTAATTGTCTATAAGATGGGAGAGGGCTTCAGATAGTGTTCTTTGAGGTGTTTTTTCGCTTTCAACGTGGGAGAGAACAACTCCTGGATTTAAGGTTTTCCATTTTTAGAGGAAATTTTCATAATCAGAGATGTTTTGTTCCAAAATGGTGAGCCACCAAACATTGCCCTGATTAATATGTGGTTGCAGCTGACACAAAATTATGGTCCATTAGAGGTTAAATGAGTGATTGGATGTCGGATGTCAACTTGATTGTTGTACGAAGTTTCCACTTCAAATTGACATAGTCGTGCATGCTTCTTTGGGAGGGTATGTGCACGCTTCTTTGGGAGGGTATTTCGATACACTCTTTCCATTCATCAGTGAAGAATTCCTATCTGAGTAATGCTTTCATGTTATTTTTTGAAAACAAATTGGGCTGGGCCTGGCTAGCCATGGATGGCATGGCCCATTCGTTATCCATATCCAGCCTGACCTTTCTCCCCTCTTTTTGGCTAAAAAAGGAATCAGGACAAGGTCCTAATTGGACCAAATATATCTACCTCGACCTGTCTCATTTTTTTCATGCTCAGGTTGATCCCAAATCTGGGCCAGGTGCGAACTCCATATTTTTTTTTAAAGACAAGAGTTGATAATGATAGTAAATAGTAAAAAAATTCCTCCCAGACAGTGGCTTCTATAATGTCACAGCAAGATTCCAAACTGGGTCTGTGGCATGCCAAGGTGATACTAGGTCCATGATGAGTCTTAGAGGATTAGAAGAATCCATGATGAATTTGACATGGATATGTGTTCAAGATCGGTGCATCACACATTTTGAATAGTCCATGCAGCATAGGTTAGGCCTGATGGTGTATCCAAAAGCTGAGGTTTCCCAATTGTCAAGCACTTTTGGATTTAGTGAATATTATTCAAAATATTCTCGAAATGCAATGGCTGGTGGTGTCTTTTATCTATGTTTTTAGAAGGCTAATTCTTTTACACATACTGTTCTCCAATAGTGTGTCTTACTCTCAACTTTTATGATCATTCTGAGTTAAAAGTTTCATTTCTGTTATTTCATTTTTATCACTTATTTTGCATGTCTTTAGGTTCTATTTTTGCCTTCACATCCATCGCTTATCTTTTTCTCTAGAGCAAACATTTTGGGTATTTATGTATTTGTGTGTTTGTATTGCTGTTGATCAATTAGACAATGATTTTCTTGCTACCATGCAATCAGACATTCAACAAAAAATATTGTGCAGTTGAAATGATATTCATATGTTTGAAAGGCTGCTGTTCCTCCTTGCTTTTGTGCTTATCTATGGCAGAATAAAAGGTTGGGTTTTTTGGAAATGGTTAAACGGATTCTATAAAAAATAAAGAAAAAAGAAACCTGATCGTTATTGTATAATGGTTCTTCATGCAAGACTGCCTTCTAAACCTCATCTCTTATTTCCATGTTTCCCTTTCATCTCTTGATAATTTGTCTGCTTAATGGTCTTGTTGTTTAATTTTTCTGCTCAGAGTTATTCATTTTTATTGGATGTTGGGACAGTTCATGGACGGGTTCGAGTAGCTGTAAGACTACGACCTCGGAATGTAGAGGAGTTGGTTGCGGATGCTGATTTTGCCGATTGTGTAGAATTGCAGCCAGAGGTTTTCCAGTTGCAATTCTCTTATTGCTTGTACTTGTAGCTCTGTACATTCAAATGTCTTGTGCACCATTAAATTTATGTGTGGCATGTGAACTAAAAATTGTTCCTTCACATTTGTTTCTGCTTGCTCAGCTTAAAAGGTTGAAGCTCCGCAAGAACAATTGGGATTCAGACACCTATGAGTTTGATGAAGTGCTCACTGAATTTGCTTCACAAAAGCGTGTGTATGAAGTTGTGGCGAAGCCTGTTGTGGAGGTATCTGTCAATGCTATAAAATTTTTCGTTTGTGAATGGATTGGGTCTGTGCTTCCTAGCAGTTAGTTATATTGGTTTTTAAGACAGATTGACTTCCCACAAATGAAAATTAACTGAGTTATTGGTGCCTTTTTCTCTCAATAACTAAAAATAAATAAAACTACCATAAAAAAGAAAGAAAGAACGAAGGGAACAGGAAGAAAACCTTATTTGAATCAGTCAAATTTTCAGCAACTGAACAAACCAACTTCAGTTCTTCATCAGTATTTGGTTGACTCAGTGGAAATTTAATTGGCTTTGTCTAGAGTCAATTGACTTGGCCCCCTAGATTTGATTTTTCCCCATGTTATTTACATATTGAGATGCTGTTTACATGCTATGATGTCTGGATATAGCATGGATATGGCAAGGCTGTTGTCACGTCTTGGGATAGGGCGACATATTAATTTTATGAAAAAAATGGTGGAGCATGCATCGCCTATGTTTGAAGTAACGGAGCATCACAATTTATGAAGTATCCTGATTGGCCTGTTATTGCTCTAGAGTGTTTTGGAGGGCTACAACGGAACTTTAATGGCCTATGGACAAACTGGCACTGGAAAGACATTCACTCTTGGACGACTTGGAGATGAAGATACAGCCGCCCGTGGCATTATGGTGCGTTCAATGGAGGATATTCTTGCAGACATTTATCCAGAGACTGATTCTGTGTCAGTCTCGTATTTGCAGGTTGTTGGGAGTACGTTGTTTTGAAGTGTTTTTGTACTATCTTTATTGCATATGAAGCTTTTGGATCTATCCTCTATGACTTAAGACTGTGGAAGCTGTCCAATGTGTTCCACTTTGTTTTAAAAGATTTGATATGTATAATATGCAGCTTTATATGGAAACCATCCAAGACCTCCTTAATCCTGCAAATGATAATATTTCTATCGTGGAAGATCCAAAAACAGGAGATGTTTCATTACCTGGGGCAACCGTGCTAGAAGTTAGAGACCAACATAGTTTTGTTGAGCTACTTCGTCTAGGTGAAACTCACCGATTTGCAGCAAATACAAGGTTGAACACTGAATCATCACGTAGCCATGCTATTCTGATGGTGAATGCCTTACTTTATTTGTATTGCTCAAGTGTTTGAAATTTCAAGGGATCTTTTCATTATTGAAGATTAAATTTAAATTTATTTCGTAGTCACAAAATTACTCTTTTATGACAGGTTTATGTTAGGAGATCCGTCAAGGGAAGGCTAGACAGGGAAGTTACTTTCTCAAATGAGAATGGCAGTACCTTACACTTGACCAAATCTCTTAAGCCACCCATTATTAGGAAAAGCAAACTGGTTGTAGTAGATCTTGCAGGTTCGGAACGTATTGACAAGTCAGGTATCTAAATGAAAAATTCTGGGTCAATATTTCATATCAAATAGACAATTAGTATGCTCTTTCTTTTTGCTTTAGAATTTACTTTGTTGTTCATGACTGCATTGTCAGTTTTATTAGCTGTTTCTGAATTCAATTGTGAAACTTATTATGCTCGTGTCATCTACTTATAGTGTCTGGCCCTCCTTGAAATTATACTTTTTTTTTGAAGACCAAAATATCAAGGCGACCCACCTGACTTAGCCAAGCGTCTCACTTGACTAATCCTTGGGGCATGTGTAAACCTCTCTATCAGCACATGCCGGGTACAAACTATGGGGAGCGACCCTTTTTGTATCGAGGGGAGTTGATCCCAAGACCTCCCTCAAACAAGGGTGGGAATTGACCATGAAGCTAACCCCTCAGGTTTCCCTTTCAAATTATACTTGAAGTAGGAGGAAAATTAGTATTTCTTGTAAGAATGTGCTGTTTATGCTATACAAATCCATTGCATTGCCTCATGATTCAATTTATAAATTTGAGGAAATCAGCAATCGCTGAAACCATAGCTATCTTTAGTTTTTGATGCAAATGTCAGCATTTATTGCTTTGTCAATTACAAAGGAAAGGCTGTCTTGTTGTTGTTTGTTGTTAGAACACCTTGAGCCATCATTCAGATATAGCTGCAACGAAATTGAGTGTAGATTCTTTTGGCCTCCGACACTACTTGAGACTGCTCTCTCTCTCTCTCTCTCTTCAGATGGGGCATCCTCCAGTCAATATCTTGCACATGCAGTGTCATGTGAAGCACATGTATTTCAAAAAAGCTGGCTTATCTTGTTTTTAATTGCTTTTGAAAGGAAAACATCATTTCAACCTGTGACCAGTTACGGTTGCAATATTGAGCAGTTTTCATCTTGTGCTATAGGCACTTATCAAATTATCGTTCAAAAACTTGATCTGACACAGCTGAGATTGTCAGACTTGGATGCATGGTTGTGACTCCGTCAAAAAGCTTGAGTCAGTCTCCCTGTCAAGTTGAGTTTCGGTGCTGTGTCCAATTGGAGTTGGCTGGTTGTGAGTTGCGACAATCATATGGGTAGGGCATTTTGTGTCTTTATTCCTTCTGAGCTATCTAAGGTGCTAGAGTCCTTCGATCCTAGTTATTTGATATGGTTTGGCATTATGGTCATTAGAGTGTTGGTTCACACTTGGACACTCTCAAAGACAAGTCCCTAATGGCCAGTGACATAATTTACCTCAAAACTTGAGTTCAATTTGGTCATATGGTGGTGGAAATTGTCGTATAACCTGACTTTGTATCCTCTTAATTGTTTGTATAAATGTTGTTCAACTAGGGAAGAGTTCCCTTCATACTTTAAAACTGATTATCAAACCCAATGGTATGATCTGTGATATCCCAAACTTGGGTCATAAAAAAATTCCTGTTCTTGAGCTCCAACATATATATATATATAATATATATTATATATTATATATATATATATATATATATATATATATATATATTTTTTTTTTTTTTTTTTTTTCTGTTTGGGGGTTGGGGTGGAGGGATTGGTTGTTGACATGGTCTTTTATCATCCAACTGTGTCCTCTCAACCCTTTTTAGCTGGTGCTCCATTCTTGAAGAGTGGCATTTCTCCTTCAGGATGTAGGTTCATTCTGTAAGTAAAGAAATTGTTTTGAAATATATTCATTTTATGTGAAACTGATTTAAGAATTTTTTTTTTTTAAAAAAAAAATTCTCAGAACTTTGTGCCCCTTCGTAAGGTCTGGATATGTCAAATATTATCCTCCATCTCAGTTATACAAGCTTCATAGGTGCTTATGAATCATTACTCTAACCCATAATTTCTCTTAACTTGCGTGGGATTTTTCACTACTGAACTAGTTTAGAATTGATGTTCCTATTTTTTTTTTTGTTGATTGTCAAGTTGTTTATTCTCGCAAGTCTAATGATTTCTCTTTCTTACTAGAAAATTATTTTTCAAACCCCATTCATCTTTCTGAATTATTGGTAAGTTGCCTGTTTTTTTAGTAATGTTAAAAATAGCTAAGAATGAATGAAAGGCAAAAGAAATTAACCTTTTTTTTTTCTTTCCTTCATTCTATCTTACACGTTAAGTATATTGTGGTTGCCTTTTGATAAATCATCAAACTATTTTACTAAGTTAATGTTTATTTTTTGAAATAGTTACTATATTAAAAGGAAAGGAGGCACTAGAGGTGCCAATACAAAAGACATACAAAACAAAGCAAAAAAACAAGGAGCTCGACACCCCAATACACCCTTGAAAATAGCCCAAAACTAGAAACAACACTAATATAGGTACTTATGTAAGATCAGTACATTCTTTCTAGGCTCGTAAGATGTTGTCATAGAAATATTCTTGAATTCCTCGAGAGAAGAAGCTCATATTGTGTACTTGGCAAAAACACGTCTAAAAGCAGACTTATTTGTCTCGGCCAAATCCTTAAATTCCCTATTTTTACGTTCCCACCATAGGCTCCAAACGGTGGCTAAAAATGCAAAGTGCCACAATGAGGAACACTTTGGAGAGACCGAAACAATGTCCCAAGCATAAAATAACTGAGCAATCGAAGAAGGCATAACTCATAGAACTCCAAATTGATCCAACACTGAATTTCAAATAGCAGAAGAGAAGGAACAATGAATAAGGAGGTGATTCGTCTCTTCCGAAGCTTGAAGGCGAAAAGGGCAAGCACTAACCATGATTCTTCCTCTTGTGCACAATTTGTCCTGAGTAAGGATTTTTCCCAATGAGTGGACGACTTTGTTGGGGCATCTAAATGGTGAAAGGAAGAAGGCAAGAAGTGCTGTGAGGACTGACTTAAGAAGTGTGATCCTGCACCGAAAGATAAAATATTTTCCTCTCCACGATGCCAGGTGCTTGCTAAAATTGTCAATGATGGGCTCTCACTGGGAGCACCTAGGAGAACTAGTGCAGAGAAGAAGTCCCAAATAAGTAGAGGGAAGAGAAGATGACACACATCCCAATAGCCCAGATAGTGAACTAAGTTCAATATCGTCCAAGTTGATGCCGAAAATTTCACTTTTGAGATAGTTGATACGGAGGGAGAAGGACAATTCAAACTATCTGAACAGAGAAAGAAGGTTCATGACAGAATCCTCGATATCTTCACAAACAATAATGGTGTCATCCACAAACTGTAGTGATGGGATTGCAGTGCAGAGTCACCAATTCTGAATCCGTGAATAAGAGAGAAATCAGCAACTTAGAAAGGAGAAGGCTTAGAGTCTCCACAATCATGATGAAGAGTGCAGGAGAAAGAGGGTCACCTTGACGAATACCCCTGGAACTCGTTAAGAAACCTCTAGAAGGGTCGTTAATGAGGACAGGGAAATCAACTGAAGATTAGTGAGCTTGTCTAGAAAGCAAAGTGGAGACTTTGTGCTTGGCTCCTTTCAGACACCAAGTTTAGGGGCCTTAAACCTACAGATTTTCTATTGTCATGGGAAGGATGTATGAGTCGTAACAGGAGAAAAGTGTGATCTGTAGACATATGGGCTCCACCGGGACAGGACGTCATGAAATTTAATGTGAATGGGGCTGCTAGAGGAAAACCGGGACTAGCAGGGATAGGTGGTGTGCTTGGGAATCATGCGGGTTAATCATCAATAGTTTGTTTTGAGTCGGTGGGAATCAGAGGCTCAAATGAGGCGGAAATCCTTAACATATTAGGAGAGGTTTGACCATCTAGAAAATCCATAGACAATGCAATCAGATGGGCATAAGGACAAAAACAACCCCCTTGTAGATTGATCACTACAGTAAGGGAGATTAGGGCCTTGGTTTTGGGGCTTGACATCTCCTTTGTGCAGATTAGCTGAACAGTTAAAAGAGTGGCAGACTATTTTGCCAAGTTGGGAGATGATGACCATCACTCAGGCGTTTTTTTCCTATGAGTTGGGACGGGGCCTATCTGATTGTGCCCTTCACAAATTTCACAATGCATATCTTGTGGGCCATATTTATTCACTATAGATGCATATCAAACTGATAAAGATGCATACTGGGTGACAGAATTTATTGAGCAATGTAAAAACTAATATAAAAATAAAAGGTAAGAATACCACTCTTTTTTATTACCTAATGAACCCATACTTAAAATTTTGATCACGTTTTTTTTTTTCTTTTCTTAATGGTAAAATTTGATCACCATTTGAAAACTAAAATATAACATCTTGATTAAACTGGTCTCTAAAGTTCTATTATGAAGACTTCTGTTTCTTTCCTATGGACAGGAAGTCAAGGCCACACACTTGAGGAAGCTAAGTCTATCAATCTCTCACTTAGTGCTTTAGGAAAGTGTATCAATGCACTAGCAGAGAATAGTGCACATGTGCCAGTTCGTGATTCGAAGCTTACAAGGTTGCTTCGAGATTCATTTGGAGGTGAGGCCTTTTCTCACAGGTTTATTGGTATATCTTATGTCAAATGGTTCAAATTGTTTGTATATTTCAAAAATAAAGAAGTTTCAGTTGCATGTATTTTTGCTTGTTGGTTCATTTTCTCTTATCTTATTGGTTTTTAGTTTTTGTAACAAAGACTTCATCTTTGACTCATGGAATTGTCATAGAAATGGTTGTTTTATTACTTTTGATATCTTATTTGTTTTATACATGCGTATGATTGTATTTAAATTTGCATTTGTATGTCATTCCTAACTTGGTAGGCTTTTTCTGAGCTAGCTTTGACAGAATTTAGTTCTTGATATTTTTGTATAATGTCAGGCACTGCTAGGACTTCACTGGTTATAACCATTGGCCCTTCTCCGCGTCACCGTGGAGAAACTGCAAGTACAATAATGTTTGGACAAAGGGTGAGGTTCTCAAATTGTTTCCTTTTATGTTCAAGTAAAATTATTCATAAAACGCTTCCATTTTATTGAATATCCAGCACATGAGTTGATATAGGCTTATTCTCAATGATGGTTCCTTGTTGTTTTTTACTTTGTACTTTCCATCTGTGCCAGATGCTATGTTAATTTATTTTATTGTTGGGTCTTATTAATGAGGAGCATAAGCAATGGGATAAAATGATAACGCACATCTCCATTACTCAATCTCTGAGCCACAAACTGAACCTCTGAGCTGACGCTTAGTTTTGAGGAATTTGTCAATCTCTTTTCATTACACAATCTAGCCCTTGTATAAGTCTTTGGTACAACTAAAATGGAAAGTAATAAAATTTAAACAAATTCGAAAACAAATCCCTTTGTTTTAAGTTTTAACAAACTCTTTTTCTACCAAATATTGACCTGGATAAATTAAGAATTAATTCTTTTATTCAGTGGCACAAATCTATCATTACTTGGTCATGCTACCAAGTAGGTTCCCCTTGTTCAAGATAGCTGTGCATTAAGATTTCTTTGTTCAAAATGTTTTCTGAATGACCAATGTGGGCTCATATATTTCGTAGAAACCATTTTGAAGATGAAATGGAGGAATTGTTGATTCTGTTGGGTATTCTGAATAAGATGCATATATCAGCCTCACCAGAATTTTCATCCACATCCCTTAAGGAAAGTTTTATTTGGGGAAGAGTCAATATTATGCAACCTAAGGTTTGCACAGAGATATAATCTACAAAAGCCCTTGTGTGGGATTCTGGATTGAGCTGGATTTTACAAAGTTGAATCTTTCATCTCTGCCATTGTATTATTGTGGATAGCTGCCTGCTCTCTGTAAGAGTTGCATAGAGTATCTTCTTCTTATCCATTGTTGGTTTACTCAGAAGATTAGACTTTTTATGTAGCTTTTTCATGTGAATTGGGTTATGCCGCGATCAATTCATCTTTTTTCCGTGTGTATTCTTTCATGGTCCTCAAGATTCTTAAATGTTCTCATTACATCAAGGCTGTGTATGTTATTTTTTTTCTTCTCTGGAGTGTGTTTCAAAGGAGAGACAATAGGTTATTCAGGAACAAAGTGGATTCTCTCATGTAGGTGGCTTCTCTTGCAAAATGAAAGTCATTTCTTGGGTGGTGACTCGTAAATTTCTAGAATATTTCCAATCTCATATGTGGAGTTTGTTTAGATGATTTGAGAGAGGCATCATATTAGACATGTTTGGACCAAATGAGTGTATTTTTTTCCTTCCGTCATTTGTTTTAGTTCAGCCCAAGTTGGGTTGTTCTTATTATTGGTGTTTTTTATTTCTAATTTCCATTTCTTGTTTTGCAGTTGTTGCTCTCATTGTGCATCTTTGCCTTCCTTTCTCATCAATATGTTGAAAAAGAAAAAGAAAAAGAAAAGCGTAAAAAACTCTATTGATGATCAATTTGAGAGGTGTCTTGCACACGGGAAGTAGTGGGTTAAAGGAGAATCATGGGTTCCCAACATAACATTAGCTGTCTGCGAATGTCTTGAAATTCCCTCTTTCATCTCTAACCATTAACATGCCACTTTCCTACGGCAGAGCCCTCAATTGGGGGAAACATGGTAGAGCCTCAAGGACAAGAAACGTTATGTGCTTTACAAAAATGGAAATCATGGTGGATTCTTTTGAACGTAGGAACCATGGTGGGACAGACACAATAGTTTGAACTATCCAGTGGTTGGAATCATAGTTAGCCCCATTCGATTTTGAAAATTGTATGATAGAGCAAACCCAACTCTACAAATAACAAGAGGACCTACTAAAGATTAGAAATTGTGGAGAGAAATATCCAACAGTAAAAGCCATGATGGGACCCACATGTTTTTGATGCCATAATGTTTGTTTCTTTGAGTTATCTCAACTAACATACTCTTGTAGGCAATGAGAGTGGAGAACATGGTTAAACTGAAGGAAGAATTTGACTACAAAAGCTTGGCCAAAAGGCTTGAAATACAATTGGACAAACTAATTGCAGAACATGAAAGGCAGCAGAAAGGTTTTGAGGATGAAGTCAAGAGGATAAGAGTAGAAGCACAAGATCTCATTTCTGAAGCTGAAAGAAACTATGCAGATGCATTAGAGGTTAGCTCTTCCAACAGCTACTATATGACGGTGTCAATGACTTGTCATTAAGGATCCATGTGTGCAACTTAATGTGAGCATCATGTTAAATGCTATATGACATTCTAACTAACAGGTTGTGTGTTGATTTATGCATGTGAACACACGCACATATAATCTTTTGACATAGTATTTGTCTGTGGATACATTGTGCTATAGACGTTATTATACTGATAGGTAATATATTCTTTTCTTGACTGTTGCTTATTTGCTATAGACATTATCTATGAAGCTTTTCTTGTTATTATAGTGATGTGAGGACAATAATGTGCAACTTAGATTTTTGTTTATTGTTATTATCAAACCATTATAATCTTTTAGACTTACATGTTGTCAAGTTTCCAAAAGGGAAGGGATCAGTCTTTTAGGTTGTTGATAGAGAAAAGAGAGGAAAGCGGGATGTAAAGATCTTGAAGGTTCACACTATAGTTGGAGCACGTGCATTGTTTTTACAGGAGGGGGAGTGGCAAAAAGGGAAAAAATAAAAAAACAAGAGTTTGAGAGATATGGTGCCCATCCTAGTTGGTCCACTCCTATATCATTAATGTTTTCACATAGGTAAAAATCACAACAAAATACTCACCTTGAAGCACACCTTCATTCACTTATAACCTAGTAATTGAGTAAACCAACGATGCATAAATTTCCACAAAACCCTCAATGAGGGATATCTAAGTCAGGAATGCGATCTAAGAGCCAAATCTGGAGAAGCATCTTGTAAGCGAGACAAACAACTATTTAAGAGAGTCCAAATTAGATCACCACCATTGGTTTTTTTTTTTTTTTGAAACAGTAACAAATAATTTCATTTTTTTGAAGCAATGACAAATGAATTTCATTAATAAGAGAAAGAAGGTACAAATAATATGCTGCCTAGAATATGAGGGTTATTCAAAGCAACGAGATAAAAAAAAAAAAACAAAACAAAAGTGAAAAGAGCATGTGGATAAGGCCTCTAAGCTCGGGGTCCCGAATAGAAGAACAAGGAAAGCTCCCAATAGATAAAAGACCCCAAACCCCGTACACCCCGAGAACATCAATTATAAAAAGTCAGTGCTCGTCTCTGCAACTAATGCCAACCTTGGCCAGGAAGTCCACAATACTGTTCTCCAAACGAGCTGTATGTGAAAGGGTGGCTCCACCTAGACTACTTAACCTCCTAATGTCTCTAGTAATGTTAATCAGTTTCTATGGGGGTACCTTCCTATTGCTAGCCCAAGAGATGACATTTGTAGAATCACTTTCAACACAAAGATTACCATTTCCAAAAGTTGACCAGACCTCAAGGGCTCTCCTAATGGCTCTTAGTTCCGCCTCATTAGACTCCATAATACCTACAGGCTCTGAGAATGTTAACACCATTCTACCCCTATTGTCGTGAGAGAACACAAATGAGATATAGCCAAATATATTAGAGAGATATACAAGGCCATAAGAAAGACAACTAGAGTCAGTAAGGTAAGTCTATATGTACAATGCTTCACATGCAACATAAGATACAATAAGAAAACCCAATCACCCTATACACCCAAATCAAGATCACCATCAGAACAACTCCAATGTTGATCTTTGTTTTTGTACTCCCATCTTCACTAGAAAGTTTGCAACACTGTTCGTAGATTGAGGTATGTGTGCAAAGTTGATTCCTTCCCTCTTGCTCAACCTCCTAATGTTCCTAACAATGTTTACCAATTTCCACGCAGGGGGTGGGGTGGGGAGGGGTTACTTTCTAATTACTAGCCCAGGAGATGGAATTAGTCGAATTACCTTCTATAATAAGGTTATTGTTGAAAAACCATGACTTAATGACATTGTTGAGGTAAAACTCACTCTCAAAAAGTTAGCCATCGAAAGAAAGGTGCCTCAAGTGTTATATAGTGTCTTTGGTTTCACAAATTAATCGATGTGGGACTCACTTCACACCCGCCTTCACGTGCAGTTGCACCCTGCGGCTTTATGTGGAAATTTCACAACTGCCCTCACGTGCACACGAAACCTGCTCTAATACCATGTTAGAAAACCATGACTTGATAACGTTCTTGAGATAGAACTCACTCTCAAAAGCTAGACATTGAGAGAAAGATGCCTCAAGTGTTATATATAGTCATTGGTTTCACAAATTAACTGATGTGAGACTTTTTGTCACTTCATAATTACCATCCTCAAACCTAAACCAAATATGAAGGGCTTTCCTGATTGTTTTTAGTTCCATCTTATTTAACTCCATAATCCCTAAAGGCTCAGAAAATGCTAGTAACATCCTACTCCACACCACTCCCAGGACCCACGAGCATCCAAATATATTCAAGAAGGAACACCATACGTCCCACGTGAATCGACATCTACACAATAAGTGGTCCATTGCCTCTTCTTCTTCCCCACATAGTGGACACACTTTCAGAATCCCATCTGGGAGAGTACCCCTTCTCATGAGATTATGTCTCATTGAAATCTTCCTTTTTAAAGCCACCCACGTAAAGATCTGGATCCTAGGTGGAATTTTATTATTCAAGGTGAGATTACATACATGTAGTGGAATGTGGTCCGCAGCATATGTTGTTCTGAGAATTGATTTTACCGAGAAGGAACCTGACGGATCCATGGACCAAATCCATTTGTCTTCGTCCTCAAACCACATTTTAGTGTCCCCTAGGAGCCTAGTCACAGCTCGGTGGAGCTCCTCTTCAAAATCCCGTAAAGACTTTTTGAAGGAGATGGTCCACTGTGGAATATCACTATTTTCATTATAGTATTCTCCAATTAGATCATCACGATACAGCGCCGCTCTAAAATGTTTGGGGAATATTTCCATAAGTGTTCTCTCATCTGCCCAAGTGTCCTTCCAAAAAGACACTCTATCTCCTTTCCCTACCAGAAAGACACCATCGGTCCTTAGATCTTTAGAATACTCAAGGACGAGGAAGAGTGTTAGAACAATTTAAATATCTATTCAAACTATTGACTAAAGAGTAAAGATAACATTTCTAGAAAGATTCCCAACCTTCATCATCCTCACCATGTTTTTATGTTTGTTTAGGGTCGATTTTTTAAGTTCTTCCATTCTATCCTAGAATTTACCATGACCACCATCATTCCATGATATATCACTCGTCTTTATCCCTTCCTTTCTCGTTTTCAATGACCTCCCTCTTCTCCTTGTACGTTCTAATTGTAACCTTTAAATTTTATATACCAGGGTTGTTTTTGGTCTTCTAACATGTCCAAACAACCTTAGATGGATTTTCCTCATTTTTGATATCTATGATGCACAGGCTTTGGGCTTTTGTATATATTTTGGGGCTTCCCCTCTTTGTGAATGAAATGACTAACTATCATTCAAAAAAAAATGGTATTGAATCACAAATCGTCTAGTAAACTGTAAGATTTTTTATGATTTTCTCACAGAGTAAAATCTTTTAAAAAGATGTAAAAAGTAAAAAAAATAAGTTTTTCATATTCCATGCACTTGGTATTCAAAACATTATTGTTAAAATGGCAAAAATTGATGATAGTATTATATATAACTTGATTGTCATTTATGTAAACATTGTTTGAGATTTACAAAAGGGAAGTCAATTATTTGGAGGCATGAGTATGTAATACTCTCTTCCACATCATCCCAATCTCCCTCAAATCCCTCAACTGCCTCTGAAGCCTTCTTTCAAAATACCGTAGTTCTGCACCTTGCTCAGTTCCCATGAGTGGTGAAATTTTGGGCTCCGTGAGCATCTTGTTACCCTTGCAATAAAGTTGTCAAATTGTGATGGAAAATATTTTAGCTACCATGGCTTTGATTCTGACTTGTTAGAAAAAATATGCCTAGTTACTATTAAAGTGGGCAGAGGATAGTGAAGTACATAGTTGATTTAGAGAAATAACGAATTATCTCAGAGATGCTAAAATATAACCAGACTGAATCTGAAAATGCCCATTTCACAGGATGATTGTTATTATGAAACTACTTGGGTTGTCAGAGAGACAGCTGTCAGTCATTCATTCATTACCACAGGTCCTAGCTTTGATGCTATGATAACTACTGCTTTATTGCTGATGTCCCTAATAGTTAGTGTTGTTGTTTTCTATTGTGCATCCACTTGCAATTTGAAGCCAGATTCTTTTTTCACCTTCTACAAATGAATGTGAGTAGCTTTAGATTAATCAATTTCCTGATTGAGTGGGATATTTTTGTTAATTGATTCAGAGTTTTTATTTGCCTGTCATACTCTTCATCTTTGATTTGTCACTATATCAGTCTCTGTCAATACCTGTCTTTCATGTTTGAGATTCTCTTTTCTGCAGAATGAAAGATTAAAATACCAAAAGGACTATATGGAATCAATAAAGAAGCTTGAGGAACGGTGGATGATGAGTAAGCAAGAGAGTGAAAAGAGTAGAGTTGAACCCGATGATGAATGCTGGGATGAGACATGCAGTAGAGAGGTTTATGCTGCTTCCATGAAGTCTTTCATATTACATTTTTATTGCTTTTTTTTTTTTTGAAGACCAAGGTGTCCAGGCATCTCACTTAACATTTACATTTTTATTGCTTAGAAATTTTAGCTTATATCAGTAACTGTTTATGCATTTTTTTAAACTATATAGACTTTTTTCTTTTGAAATTATAATGTGACTCAAACCAGCAACGGCTATGGTTTCGATAAGTACCTACCAACTTGCTGCTTGTTGGTGCCATCTCCTATTCCCATTTTATAGCTATATTTTAGAAAAGTGAGCTTAGTGTTTTCTTGCCTGTCGAGATTGAGAGAGAGAGATTAGACAGAGGAGAATCTTAATCTTTTGCGAATCCACTTCTGAACTTTTAGACGGAGTCACTTGCCTTGTGAAAATTCATCCTCATTTTCCTGTCAGTAATCATGCTAAAGTTCTTTTGCTTTGTAATTGCTCTGTTTTCATTCTTTTGCTTTGTTTTATTCATTTCAACGTTCAGTTATCTAATTTTCATTTTCTTAGTTACTTGGTCTGTTTGGTTTTATAGCTCTTTATTATATTGGTAAATGTTTGCCAAATGATTATCTACATCTGCCACCACTGTACACTTCCTGATGCACCAGGAAATTGCTGAGACCAAGAAGTTGCTTCAGAATGAAATCCATTTAAGAAAGGCTGCTGAAGAGGAGGTTAATAATCTTAAAACCCAACTGGAACAATGGACAAGGTCAGAGGTATAATTACTAATCAATCAATGAGATATGTCTTATTGGTATTGCATGTTGAGGTTTGGTGGTAATATAAGGCCTTGTGTGTCCTAGGCAGCTGGGAATGCTAAGATTTTAAATCTGTGCAAAATGCTGGAAGAGGAAGCCCATCAGAAAGAAAAACTTGAAGAAGAAATTGCAACATTGAAAACTCAGTTGCTGCAATTGAGTTTTGGAGCTGATGAGGTACGCTGCTTTATCAGTTGAACTTGCTTGTAACGTATGAGAGAGAGAGGTGGATGTATTTACGCATCTGTCTTATTGATTGGTGACATCAACAATATATGCTCTTCTCATACAAAGAGTGTTCGTTGCTTTTGTGTGGATATACATACATCCACATGTATGTAAGAACGCTCCTATCTTTTATATAATGTTATTTTTTTTCGATGTATTAACCAGTACAACATATGAATTCCATCTACTAGACAAGGAGGAGTTTGGACAGAGGTGGAGTAAGGAAAACCTTTGCTGGTTTAGATTCCCTCGTGAACCAAGTTAGGCATCCTGAACTCAAAGATTCAGAAAATGGACAGAAGGCATCAGTTGCCAAACTTTTTGAACAAGGTAGTGAACTCTTAGCAGATCCATATTCAGAATAATAGTTGTTTTATTTAAGTATCTTCTAATCGACCAGATTAATATGGCAGTAGGATTGCAAAAGATATTGTCATTGCTTGAATCAGAAGACCCTGCTGTTCGGATACATGCAGTTAAAGTGGTAGCAAACCTGGCAGCTGAAGGTATGTCTTTCTTTTCTCTTCTTTTGAATTACAGAAATGGATAATAAGACAACCTGCAATATAGAGCGTAGAGCATGATTAAAGAAATGAACCGTGAGTAATTTCAATGTGCAGAAAATGATACTAATTGACTGCCCATGGAATTTCAATTAAGATATGTTGACACCTCAGCTTTTGTCAATTTGTTCGGGAAAAAAGATGATAGTATTTTTTGTTTGCTAGAGTTAAATACTAAGCTGTGTCCTCTGTTCTGAAATTGGACCCAAGGCTCAAACTGGACTTCATCATCCTGAATCGGTTTGTTCCCTTGCATGCTGAAATATAATGCAATTTCTCTTGCTTCAATTTCAGTTTTCTATGAGAGAAAAGTTTATTATTGTTCCATTGTGGACATTTGAAGCTAAAGTGATTAGTCTTCACCATGTATCTTCTCTTAGCTAACAGAGTTTTTCTCAAGGGCCTCACTTGCAGATTTCCTCTTAAAGAATTCCCTCTAGGTTTCAGATGACATCCCCAACATTCCACTATATAGTTTTCCTTTCTTTCATTGGTTTCAAAGGGAGAGTTTAGTGGTGAGGTTAAGGTTCCAAGTAGATAGAAGAATAAAGGAATAATGTATATGAGAGAGGATTTGGATTAATGTTTTACTTAACCTCAATGTGAGATTTGAAATTAATTTATCAAAGAAGCATTGTAATTTGTACTATTGTAGTTGGTACACTAAATCATTCTAATCTCCAAAACCCCCTAGCCCCTGTGCTGCGTGCCCCATCCCACACATTCATGCACTCTTTTTCTTTGAAATGATTACCAACTTAATAGTACTGTATCATCCACACATAGTAGTCAAAGGTGCACCTTAGTTGTAGGAAAATGCGAAAGGAACATAATTCTAAAATCAAAGATTGGGTCAAATCGGCATGTGGACCAGTGAACGAAAGAAAAGAGCCAGTTATCCGGGAGTTGGACGGATGGAATAGATTGGAGGAGGAAAGAGAACTGGATGAGGACGAACTTGAATCAAGAAAAAACAGTAAAGCCACTCTTTGGGATTGCCTGCGGTTGGAAGAAGTGGAGTGACGACAAAGATCTAGAGCCTTTTGGTTAAAGGAAGGAAACAAGAATACCAAGTTTTTTCATAGATACGTCAATGTACAGAAAGTGGCAAATAGCATTAGATCTATTGTGGCAAGTGGTCATCGTATAGTTGATAAGAATGGGATAAGGGAGGCTGTTAGACATTACTTCTCAGCTATCTTCCGGCTTTCTCCTGAGCTTTCACTTCCACCACCCACTCTCTCCACCCTCTCTCCGGTCTCCCCTTTTGCCAGCTCATCTCTGGCCTCAGATCTGGGTACTGTCTCTACACCCCCCTCTATTCCTTTCTCTGACCCCCTATCACATAGGCATAGCAGTGTTTTCTCCAGACTTGTCTTCCAGGTTGTAGATCTTGACTATCGGGATACTTTGGCTCGGTTGGATCTCGGTTCCTTCACAGATGGTTTCTCTTCGATCTTCGACATCAGGTTGTTTAGACGATTTTCTTGGGCTATTTTGGATCCAAACTCTATTGCGGCAAGATGTCTAAGACTCTTCTCCACCACATCAGAGAGGATTACAACGATCACAATTACCTTTGCGTAGGGCTGAAATCGGGTCGGGTCGGGTTTCTTAAAATCCAACCCGACCCGAGTCAATATTTATGGAACCCGACCCGAGTTATTGACCTGAAATTCTCGACCCGACTTGACCCAAATTCTAACCCGACTCAACCCGAATTCTGACCCTACCCGCATTCTGAACCCATTTTAGCCTAATTTTAGCCAAGTTGGGTCGGGTCTGGTTAACTTGAAAATTCCTCAACCCGACCTGACTCGAATTCCATTCGGGTTTTTGTCTTCTCAACCCGACCCGACTCACATGACCCGACCCGCATGATTTCTCGGGTCGGGTTTTCATCCCTACCTTTGCGTGATCTACTCCTCTTCCTTGGACTCAACACGATCTTTCCACAACAGATTTCGAGGACCACTAGTTGTGGATTTTTCACGTCTCTAGGACCTCTAGTTGTTCAGCTGACACTCACTTTTAGACATATCATCATATTCCAAGGTTGGCGGCCGAGGCAACGACTATGTTACTCTACAAATCGGGTACTATCTTCCCTGAACTCTCTTTCTCTTTCTTATCATTGTGATCCTCTCCCAGGCTTCGTCTTTCCACCTTTCCATCTGATTTGCATTTGCCTATCTCCTGAGGCGGGTTAATACTTGACCATCTGCCTAGTTGCCTTAGATCCCCTTTTTCTAAGTTTTTTTCCACCTCACTGTCTAGTAGAGGTTCCTATAGACCCAATTTGGATGGAATTCAATTTAGGAGGATTAGCAGAGGGAATGCCACAGGGTTGGAAGCTGAGTTCACTATTGATGCGATCAAAGCTTCTTTGGAGGACCTTGGAGGGGATAAGGCTCTTGGATCGGATGGTTTTAATTTTAACTTTTTCAAAGCATGTTGGGATACCGTGGGTTCGAATTTTTTGAGGGTTTTCAAGGAGTTTCATTGCTATGGAATTATTAATAAGAGTTGGAAGAATGCCTTCATCACCCTAATTCCAAAGAGGGAAGGTCTGGCTAACTCTCCCATTACCGTCCAATTAGTCTCCTTTGTGCAGGAAAGAGGGATGGGAACGGAGGAGAATTCGAGAAATGGATAGAACGAAGGAAAGAAGAGAGGAAACAGAGAGAGGAAAAAGAAAAGAAAAGAAGGAAAAGCTAAAACAAAGCTGAAGAATAAGGAGAAGAAGGAAAGCAGAGAGGAAAGAAAAGAATACAAAAAGAAAGAGAAGAGAAGCACTTGTTTCTGCGAGAGAGGAAGATAAGACAATAGAGCGACGGAGAGAAGAAGATAAGAAAACAAAGAGATGGTTAGGAGTCAAGTATCTGTTAGGGCACCCCTATGGGTAGTTCTCTCTAAAAGAAGGGTGAATATGTCCCACGGACCCTTTCTCCTGCAACTAGGGTTAATAGATAAGTAAAGACTAATATAAGCCGAAACGTCCCCAGATTGAGTCTCAATTATTGGTAAAACAATCATACTTCCTTCACCTAAAGGAAAACTGAATTTAGCGGCTCCTTCCAAAAGGCGTGAATGAAAATAAAAAACATCTCCTGGATAAGCTTCGCGACCGGGCGGTCTTCTGCTCGAAGAGAGATCGTTTTCTCCGATTTTCAAGGGCTAAAAAAACTTGAGAGCTTATTCATGGAAAATCGATACTTGGCTTCCTTCCATGTATCAAAATATTTTTTTCCTAAATGTAGTGGGGTCCACTAGCTCTAAAGAGCATGTGATTTCACTAAAAATAAAAATAAATAAACACAAATTTCTTAAATTTTGTTAGCCATTAAATTTGTTTTACACATTTAATGTTTAATAATTTAATATTGTTTATAATATCATATTGATGGCACGAGTTTGACCGAGTCTGACTAAGGTTGAATCTTGGTTGAGCCTTATTGAACCCAACCTTCCACTAAGACGGTTTAACTCACTGGTTGGTGATTAAAACATTGTGCAAGCCCAATTCGACCACTCTTCTAGTTTACATTTTTTAATCAATGGGAAAAATAATTACATCGAATGGAAAATAAGCCTAAAACCAGCTAAAAATACTACAATTCCATGTGTCTCTTGCTGCTCAAACACCCTATGCCCATTGGAGAGGGAATGGGAATTGGAGTTGTCCATGGAGTGGAGAGAGCATCCAATGAGAGATCGCCATATGTGAGGGTAATGTGTCTTCAACAATGGGAGGTCTCCAATTGCATGCATCCAAGAGGAGTCATACACGCCTAAGGAGAGAGAAAGTAGGGCTTGTGGCCGGCCATGAGGAATTGCACACGTTTAGGGAGAATCAAAGTAGGAAAGAAATCAGCATGGCTAGAATTCGACATCTCTTAACAGCTGCTTACAAAAACAGTCATAACTCGGGCTACGTAAATCAGAATAATGCAAACTAGGACTTGTTGGAAAGTTATTCGACTAAATTTCCAACCAACACATATTTGTAAAAATCCGATATTGTTTGATGCCTATGCTTGCAAAGTTGCTGTTCATTTCCTGCCTTTATGAGAGAATTTAGCCAAATTGGCTAAATTTTAGCTGCTAACTTGTACCTCCTCCCTTATCTCATTTGACTTCTACTTCTAAGTTAGGGTTTTGGTCATGGTTGTCAAAATCGCACAATTTGCGACTCGAATCGATAGGTGATGCGACTCGAGTCGCATCATGTATCGAAAAACCTTAAAAACCAGTGATTTTTCGTTGACTCGCGAATCGTACGAATCGCAGTCTCGGACGATTCATATAACCTGTGTGTTTTTTTTTCCTTTTTTTTTGTTCTTTTCTTATTTCTTAATGTATAGTTTTGAAAAGCGATTTTTTTTTGGTTCGACCCCCGAACAAGGCCAGTAGGAATGGGATTACCAGTAAATATCTGACAGTCAAGCTCCACAGACCTAACACAAGTACCCAACATTATTGTACAATATACTATTATTGGACACCATACAGTATAACTATATTGTATACTGTTATTAAGTATTACAATATACTATATATTGTATTACAATATATTGTTATACTGTTATACAATATTTACATAATATTGTATTATTGTGTATTTATATTTAAATATCATATTAATATATTTTTATTCTTTTTTTGGATGATTGTTTGCATGTTTACATATATATTATGAGGAATTGAACAAAATGTTATGAATCTTACGATCTACGATTTACGATTCACAATTCAAAGTTCACACCCCTAGACCGATTCACGATACGATACGTTTTTGACAACCTTAGTTTTGGTTGTGCATCCCTCCTCCAAGTGGGGTCCATTAAGCACTTGAGTGGGCCCTGGGTCCATGTGCGGGGTCCACATGCACCAAACCCACCATTGGAGAGATCAAACTGACTCTAGTTTCACCTACACTTGCCACGGCAATCAAGCAATTCAGAGATTGAGGGGACTAACGTACAATAACTTAGTAGATAATATAGCACTCGAACAAAATAGAGTACAAGAATGGAAAGACAGATATGGATTCTTTATCATTCATTAATACGTGTTAAGACCACATACACTAACTGAACATTACTTAACAAGTTGCAAGATAGGGATGAGAGAATGATGAAGGCTCACTTACCACGTGGTCAATAGCCCCAAAATCCAAGAGCTAAGGGATGGGGGAACTTTGGGAAGCAGATGACGTTTACCTATTTGTGCTAGATTAGAATGGGATGAATCTCATATGTGATAGAAGATGATGAATCAGCTACAAAAAGCCCTTGAAATAATGTTATTGTTAAATCAAGAGAAAAAGATAAAAATTATTAATATTAGGCAGTATTGCAGCAATATTTGGCTCAGACAAATATGGGCCCCAATGTACTCCAAATTAAGATCAAGTCACACTGATGTAATCATGGCTAAAAACAACTAGGGGTTGTTGGGACTGTAATGCTTGATTTGTTATATCTCTGGGAAATCAATGACCCAGTGAAAGGGACTAACCTTGTTGGCTGGAAAACTTGAAAAGTACCTAAAATTTCAGAAAAATGGGGTAAACAACATCATATAAGTTTTGGAGAGCCAAGATGCCTGGATACTTGTACATGCTCAACATAAGGTGATATACACCCTATGAAGCACGGATACTCCGAAACCATTCGAGTATCCGTGTTGGATACGTTTCCGACACGGATACGGCTCGGATACGTATCCAATTAAATAAAAAAAAATACGGATACGGCAGCAGACATGGAGGGACACGGCGGGAAACGGGACACGAGAGGCGGGACACGGCACAGGATACGGCAGCATGGGAGAAAGGGGGAAAAATATATATATCTTTTCAGTATTATTTTTTTTAACCTCAATAATCATTCACATATTATATACTGTAATATTGTAAATATTTTTTAAACATATTATATATATCTTTTCATAATACTACATTGCTAATAGTCTAATCTTTATAATATATATCTTTTGTAATGTATTATCTATATATATATTGTATTCATTATAAATATAAAAATATAATTTTCTAATAATTTTTATCTCATAGTAGAATTTATGATATTTTTTCTAAATGTCTGAATTTATTTTGTTGATATATATATAATAATTTTTTAATTCGGCATATCCTGCAGCACCCGTATCCTAATTTTTCAAAATTTGCCATATCCCCGTATCGGATACGTGTCGTATCCGATACGCATACCCGTATCAGTGTTTCTTAGTATACACCCGTACCTATGTCAAGTACTTGTAGATTCCTTGTAAAATATGCTTCTATAGTTTCATTATACTTTTGTCATAAGATACATGCAAAGGAAAGCCATTAAAAATCGTACTATCAGAAACTTTATGATATACACTTATGCAACATTAATGCTTGAAAGACTTATTTAGTAAAATTAAAAGAAATAATAGCATGGGTAAAATATTTCAATAAAAAAGTTTTAACGAATACATTTGAGATCTGTTGTCTTCATCCCATTTCTCTCAATCTCCTTCTCAAATATATTCAAGAAGGATTTCCAAGTCCTCTAACAATTTTGGGGACCATATTCCTATCCATTCCCTTTTTATATACCCCATTTTGTGGGACATCTTGTCTTTATTCCCATTAATTGGTCTGTTCTGGGTCCTTTATTGCCCTTTTGGATGTTTGGGGAACTCACCCATCTAGTGTTTTGGAAAATGGTATGTTAGCCATGGCATTGGGTGCATTAGAAGAACGTAATGGAAGAACTTCCAAAACAAAGCCTCATCGTGAACTTCTCCTGCCAGTAGTGCCATATCCTCTCTGATCAAGTGGTGCTTTGCATGAATAAGGTGATTGGTTTAACAGCATTTTAGTTATAGTGATAGGATATTGTCTTTGGGAGGTCAATTGTGGATGTGCAATAGGGGAAGTTTATTGTTTTCTTTGTCTTGGGAGGTCACTTGTGTTAATTGTGAATTTCATTTTTTGGCTAATGAAATTCATGCTCTCCCAAAAAGGAAAAGTAGTTTAACAATTTGGCTACCAAATGGTAGGTAACATTTCTCCAACTGTGCAATTTGAGTCATGTTTCGTAAGGCTCACATACATACGTACATATATACATACATGTGTGTGTGTGTGTGTGTATTAGTACTGATACTTGAAATTTGTCCTCACCATTTGAGAGGTTTTTTTACTTGTCACATGCAGAAACGAATCAAGAAAAGATTGTAGAAGCTGGTGGCCTTGCTTCATTGCTAATGCTTCTTAGAAGCCCTGAGGATGAGACAATTCGTAGAGTAGCTGCAGGCGCAATTGCCAACCTTGCAATGAATGGTAGACACGTAACTTTGATCAGTACCCTTGTCTTTAATTTCCAGACTTCATCAGCATACATGCCCTTGGCCTTCTTCCTACTCTTTTTCCCACTCTTTACTTCATGATTAATTGTTTTTATTTTTTCTATTTTATGTTTCCCTTATACAGAAACCAACCAAGAGCTTATTATGGCTCAAGGCGGCATTAGATTATTGTCCATCACTGCAGATGATGCTGAGGATCCTCAAACTCTTCGTATGGTTGCTGGAGCTATTGCTAATCTTTGTGGCAATGGTAAACAACTTGTTATTACATCTCTCTCTCTCTCTGTTGGGGTTGGATTGAATTAATTTGTATCTTAAACTGTAGTCCCTACAGGATTTAAAAAAAATAAAAATTGAAGAAAATAATGTGTAAGGGTGTTAAAAAGTCTTGGAATAGTTAAAATCAACACTACTGGGGACCAAGCCAACTGATTATGAAAGGTCCTTAGACCATTCTAGGCAGCTAAATTAATTATCTAGATATTCCTTCAGAAATGGACGCAATGAATGCATGTACTATTTTATTCCATTTTTAACCTTCACAGTCCATCCTTTACCTGCATTCAGGATTAATGAATCCATCTCATGTACCAATTTTTAGCAGAGACTAATTTACTGAATCATGGTTATCCACATGAGGTGAAAAGGGTGAGAATGGTATCCTAGGAATTGAGGAGGTGGGGGGTGGGGAGTGAACTTGATTACTTAGTTTCCAATATTCTAGCTAATGCATCATTCCTGGAGGTGAGGGAATGTTTTGTACAGTAGAAGAGTTGAAGGAATGCTATTTGCCATGGGACAAGAATGCAGAGTTGAATAGAGGCTTTTCTTTTGTTAGAGTCTAAATGGAACATGAAGTTGAATTGTTCTTGCAGAGACTAATGTAAGGGGCTGGAGAGGGAAAAAAATCTTTCTTACCTGAGATAGAATTTGTCTAGATCAAAGTTATCCCATGAGGCTCAACATACTGTTGTATCTGAGTGGGGAGGAGGGATGTGCAGTGGGTACAGTTGTAGTGAACAATAGAAAATCATCTTCCATTTTGTGGCATCCTCTTTAAGGGGTAACTGGTATGTAAAGGAGATCGTAAGGAGGTAAGGATGACTTAATGGGTGGCTGATGAAGTGATGAAAGAACATGAATGTAGTTTCCCACATGACTGTGGGTTAGGTGAAAATTGAGGATATGGAGAAGAGGTTGATCATAGGGTGGGGTAAGGTGCCTTTTGAAATCAGAAGGTAAAGTTTAGATGATACTTACGTCAGTAGAATAGGTGGGCTACCTTAACAGAGCATGGAGATTGATTTCAAATTGCTCTTTTCCACTAATGAAAGATGTGCAGAATTCATCATTCAAAAAAAGGAAAAGAAAAAGAAAAAAAAAGCCACAGAATTCCAAAGATCCCAAGCAAAGTCTAGAGGGTTTCAATTCTTTGGGTTTCCTGTACATGCTTTGACTGGAGAGATTCAGACTTGCAGCTTCTTGCCTAGGGGAGGAAGAATTTGCCTCTCGAAACAAAGATGGTGGTTGGATTTGGGTGATGGAATCCTTTGAGGTGCCAAAGAGTTTATGAAAGGTGGCCCTTTAACTAATGGCAAGAGATGTTAGCTGAACAATGTTTGGATGAGGAGAAAGTTCTTTAGGGGATTCCCTTGAGTAGGGGACTCTCTTGCTAAAGGATTCTCCTTTATTTTGTTTGGTAATCACAAGGGAAGAGGTATGAGGAGGAAAAAGGAAAGAAAGGGATAAGGAAAGAGGAGGAGAAACCAAGGTTTTCCCCCCTTGATGGTTTCTCCTCTCTCACGGGGGAACTGATTTTGCCTTGGGAAGGGAAATTAGAGGGGGGGAGACTTGGAGCCCAGATTTCCCCTATTCAGTAAATACCAAATAGGAGAAAGGAGGGGAATCCCATTCATTCTTCTACTATCCCCTTATCATTACAAAGGGAGCAAGCTGGGGTTTCCTCTTGTTGTACGTCTAAGGATTCATTTCACTTGAGTGAATTTGGCCAAAATATAGTACATTTAGTTCCTAGTTTTTTTAGTTTTTTTTTGAAATGGTAACTGTAATTGTATTAAAAGGAAAAAGGCACTAGAAGTACACAATACAAAAAGAAAAAGCAAAGAAAAGGAAATACCCTTCACCCCATACACCCCTAGCGAGAAAGAACCCCCAAAAACAAAACAACTAAACATTAAGACAGACCAGTACACTCTTTCCAACCTCTCAAAATGTCCAAAATGGAGAAGTCTTGGAAATCCGTTAGTGAAGAGGCCCAAGCAGCGTATTTGGCGGTAACTCGACTACAAACACCTTGGGGGCTCTACACTCTTTCCAACCTCTCAAAATGTCCAAAATGGAGAAGTCTTGGAAATCCGTTAGTGAAGAGGCCCAAGCAGCGTATTTGGCGGTAACTCGACTACAAAACACCTTGGGGGCTCTCAGCTTTATTTCTGAACGCCCTGTTGTTGCATTCCCACCAAAAGTTCCATATCGTGGCAAAAAAAAGCTAACTGGCACCTCACCAAGCATCTGATTGATATATTAGAGATCTCTCAGGCAAAGGATAACTAAGCAACAGAGGAAGGCATAGACCACTGGAGATCAAACTTGTTCAGTACAAAGCTTGACACTACACATTTCCTGAGGCTTCAAGACAAAACGGGCAACTGCTAACTAGAGTCCTACCCTCTTACACAGGTTGTCCTAGGTGAGGATTTTCCAGAAACCCAAACTTGTAGTCTAGAAAAAATTGGTTGGCTTTGGAGGACCATATAGTTGGGTTTACTGAAGGAATCAAATTGCACTAGTTGTTCCACACATAAAAAAAAGACTTCACTGAAAAGATGCAGAGGAGCCCGACCACCATACTAGAGAATCCTTGTCCTGAACCGAATCCGAAACGATAAGAGCAGAAGCAAGAAGCGAGAAAAGTCATCCGCTTTCGCATTTGTCAGATTTCTATGGAAACATATATACCACTCCAACTGATCGTCGGACATTGAGTAGAACCGTAGCAAACCCGTCAGGGGAGATAGAAAGCCGAAAGAGGGAAGGGAACTGCTTTCCAAGAGGGGAGGAACCACACCAAAGATTGGTCCAAAACTGGACATGGTTACCACGCCCCACTTCAAAACGGATTCCTTGCTTGAATCTAGCCATGCAAGTGTTGATTGCCCCCACATGCCAGATGCCCTCTGTGTAGCAGGATTGAGATTCTGATGTGGGCATCTGTGATGGTGAAGAGAAACGTGTTTTTGATCCAGGTCCAAGGCCCAACAAAGTAGACCTTGCAGCCCAATTAGTAAATTGCACTGTTGTTATTTATGTGCTAGGATCAGTTATAACATCAGTGTGTTTAAATAGGACAGTTTTTTCTTTGAATTAAAATAGGACAGTTTTGTTTCTGAGTGTTAAATCAAGTAGGAACAGTTATGTTTTTTTCAGTTTTGTTTATGTGTTAAATCAGATAGGAACTGTTATGTTTTTCCTTATTATAAAAGGATGGTATGTAGCCAAGAGAGGCAGAGCATATTAGAGACGATTATGAAATAAGATTTGTGTTATTTTTCTTAAAGCAATATGTGAATTGCCTCCATTTTATTTACTGCAAAAGGATTGCAGTATTAGTTGAAGTTGCAATCTCGATTGCTGTAATAAACTGTCGTTCTTAGGAGTTCCAGCGAGGACATGGCTGATAGTGAAACAACCAGCAAACTGTTGCTGAATTCATGCTGAACCAGGAACGTCGGGGTTGAATCTAAATTCCCCTCTCGTTGTCAGAATCAGACTCAGAGGAAAAGAGTCTGGATTATTTCCAACCAATTTGGTTGAAGGAAAGCAACTAGCTGCAGCGTTTACTGCAGTGTTTGTGGGTTCTGAAGCCTCAGAACTTGTGAGGACGATTTGGTGAATTAACCTGCCTCAATCAGGTAATTCCCAAAACTCAATTTAGTATTTTGAATTAATTGAATCAGTTTAGTACCCAGTTTTTCTGAAAGAGAAAACTGTGTAAACTGATTGAAAAGAGTTTTTCTAAACAGCATTTTGGATCTGTTTGGGATTGAAAATTAATTTGTTAAAAATCTGTTTTCAATTGGTTAAGCAAACCCAATTTCTAAACCTGTTTTGATTGATTTAAAGTAGTAAGAAAAACCAGTTTTACAACCAGTTTGGGGACTGAAAATTGGATTTTTCTGTGTATTTTAATGTCAGTTGGTGGCTGATTTTAGAGGATTGAATCCAGTGTTATTGTGGGAACAGATGACGTGGTGGTGTTCTCGCAGAGCGGATGCCTTATCTGTCTACGGTGATATACCAGAGTGGGCTTAGTAGTGCTAGTGGGACGCACGTCAGAGCCAGTAGGACTCAAGTCAGAAGGGAGGAGAGGAAGAACGGGAGAAGGGACAGATGGTGAAGAGAAGTAAGGGACTGTCTCGAAGAAGGTGACATCCATAGACACATGTTTTGCCAGTAACTGGATCTAGACACTTGTAGCCTTTATGGAATGGGGAATATCCCAAAAAAACACACCTCACAGTACGGGGGGAAAGTTTATCACCAGAAAATTGGTGAACAAAGTATGCACATCCAAAAATATGTAAGGGAAGAAGAGGAATATGTTTATGATGTAAGAGAGGAGCAATGGGTGATTTGTCCAGCAGAACTCGGGATGGCATGCGATTAATAAGTTAGCATGAGGTTAGGACAGCCTTAGGCTAGTACGACTGAGGGACATGCATGGAAAAGAGGAGAGAGCGGGCGACTTCAAGAAGATGTCTGTTTTTTCGTTCAGCTACACCATTCTGTTATGGTGTAGAGGGACAAGACAGTTGGGATTCAATACCATGCTCTTGCAGAAATTGAGCAAAACAATGAGACAAATATTCTCCCCCATTATCGGTACGCAAAATTTTAATTTTAGAACCAAATTGAGTGACAACCCAATTATAAAATGTGCGAAAGTGATCAAACACTTCAAACTTATGCTTCATGATATAAATCCAGGTCATGCGAGAATTATCATCAATAAATGACACAAAATAACGGAAACCAGTGCGAGAAATAGAGGGTGATTGCCAAACATCAGAATGAATAATAGAAAATAAAGAAGGTGCACGTTTATTCATAGAAAGAGGAAAAGAAGTTTTGTTATTTTTTCCATATTGGCAAGGTGCACACTCAAACTGCTTAAACGATAAAGAAGGAATAAATTTCTTTAGGACAGAGTCAGAGGGATGTCTCAGTCGGCAATGCCAAAGCCATATATCAGACGAAGAGGAGCTAGAGTAGGCTGTAGAGGCACCAACAAGACCATCCTTCACGACCACCACCAATCACCTGCTTCGTGGTCAGATCTTGAAATACACAATGAGAAGGAAAGAAGGTAGTTAAGCAATGAATTGTTTAGTGAGTGCACTAATAGAAAGCAAATTGCGAGATAAATGAGATACATGTAACACAGATAGGAGGTGCAAGGTGGAAAAGAGAGGGAGGGTCCCTTTTCCAGCAATGGTAGTTGAGGAACCATTGGCTAATTTAACTTGACCATAAGAGACAGGAGAAATGGAAGAGAAGAGATTAGACATACCTGCCATATGATCAGTGGCCCCAGAATTGATGATCTAGGAATGAGAAGAGGCATGATTGGCAAAGGACTCAATACCTGAAGTAGAAGAGACAACATTGGAAACCTCAGAGTGTTGAAGGCGATCCAGTTTTTGTAACAGCATGTTAAAGTCCTGGTGAGAGACTGGGGCACCGTCGCTAACCACATCAGGGGAGGAGGTAACCGGCGATGCGACGGAGATAGTAGCTTGCTTCGGACGGCCATGCAATTTATAGTAGGAATCAACATAATGATTCGTCATCTTGCAAAAAGTGCAGAACCGAGATCCTTTCTTCCAAGGACCTTTGGTGTTACGACGCGGGTTAGAAGAAGGGTCAACCAGAAGCCCCACGTGCGAGAGAAGGCATGGAAGGATGAGTGGTCACCAACGCCGACCGTTCGATCGGCATAGGAGTCATAACTAGGCCGGCGCCTATCATCTAGAAGTAAGGTAGAGTAGACTTCTTCCAGAGAGGGAAGAGGACGTTGGCCAAGTAGCTGAGTCCGAATAGGTTCAAAGTCCTGGTTAAGGCCAGCCAAGAACTCAAAAGTCTGTCGTCGATTAAGAATCTGGTTATAGAGAATAATATCAGCAGGGTCCACAAACCGAACGGATTCAAGTTGATCCAATTCAAGCCAATAGGTCCGCATCTTGGAATAATACTGAATGAGGGAGAGCTCCCCCTGTCGAAGGTGAGAAGCAGTCTGATAGAGCTCATAGAGCCGGACAGAATTATCACCGTCCGAATACAAAGCTTTAATGGTGTCCCAGACATCCTTGGCCGTGGGAAGTGTATAGACAGTCTCACGAATATGATCTTCCATGGACTGAAGGAGCCAAGACTGCACCAAAGAATTATTAGCGTTCCAGGTATGGTAGGAGAAGTCCTTCTGGTCTGGTTCAGGGGTGATACCATCAATAAAATCGGATAGCTGTTTGGCAGTAAGAAACAGTTTAATCGAATGAGACCATTGGAAGTAATTGGTCTCATTTAAGAGCACAATGGTAATTTTGCCAATATGTTGATGGCCAGAAGAAGCCATATCAGTGGAAGAAGAGGCCCCAGAGGTCTTCAGTGGTTCCGGAGATGAGGCCATTATCCTAATAAGAAAGCTTGCAAGTAGTAGAAACAAGAATAAAAGTGGCAGAGAGATCAGAGGCAACAAAAAACTGGCAGAATAGCAGTGTATGAAGCTGATCCGTCAAACCAAAGAGACAATAGTGGGGCCCACCGATGAACGATGGAGTAACTGGGAGAGAAAACTCAACCAGATGCAGCAGAGTGAGTAGATGAAGCCAAAAAACCAAAAAAATCTGGTCACAGACGGTGCAGGCAGCAGAGATGAAGACCGGGAAACTGGACCCCACCTTGGATCGAAATCCGAGGTCTACCTGTGGCAGGAGAAGGTGGGCCAGGGACGAAGCCAGCAATGTTGAGCCGAAGTGCAAGAAGTTCAGATCCAAAGAGATCGAACCAAAAAATCCACCAAGAAGGGGAATCTGGTCATTGTTGTCGCTGTATGCAGAGGACCAAAAATGGGCCCCACTGTTGATGACATGGGAAGCACCCAGGTGCGATCTGATCCAGAGGTAGGGCTGATTACAAGAGACCTGGTTCCAAGCAAAACCAAGCAAAATGGCAGTAAATCTGGCCAAAAATCCATCAAAATCTAAGATTTAGGCGTCCCAGGCAGCAATCCAAAAAACAATAGATCGGAGGGCCCACACTGATCAGATCAGAGATCCAATGGGACAATGGATAGTCCATCTAAAAATGGAAGGTGTATGGTAGGGTCCCGTCGGAAAAATCTTTTCCGATCACCGAATCAAAGGCCAAGAACTCAGGGCTGCGGGGAATGTAGAAAAACTGAAAGCAGCAGAGAGACAGTACAAGGCCAGATCTGCAAAAGAAGAAGGAGAGGAGGGAGAATCCGCAACAAAAGTCCTTGGAGAGTCGGAGAAGAGGCCAGAGGCCGAGGGTGAACAGTAACTCCAACGAAGAACAGTAAAACAGAATAAGAAGCACCTCCTAAAGCGTCCAAAAATTCGTTCTGGCTGATAACATGTTGAATCTAATAATGAAAAGAAATAAAGGAAGGAAGAAAAGAGATGAATATCAGGGAATAATGATTCTCAGAATTGTATTGAGATGTCTTTCCTCTTAGAGGGTACAGGTATAAATAAGAGAGAGAGAGCCAATTAAGGTAGCCAAAAAAGGAAAGTACATTCAGTCTAACTTATCTACTCTTAATTATACACCTATACAGTTGACTTGCCAAGATAGACATAATCAGTTTAGTTTGTCCTGAGTTGGGTCCCATTGGGTCCCACAACACATCGTACTTGGTCCCAATCCGCCACAACCATTTGGAAAGAAGGCCCACATTAACCTCCTTAATGGGACAAACTCCAAGGCCTCTTACCTCAATTGGGAGGCACACATGCTGCCAGCTGACCAACTGCTCCTTCTCCAGATGATCACCCCAAAGGAAATCTCTCATGATTTTCTCTGGGGAGTGGATGACCTTCATACTTGAAAGCAGATAAGAAGTAAACTACAGGTGTTGATGGAACTAACTTCAATAAGGTTATTCGGCTGCCAAATGACAAATACTTGGCTCTCCACAAGGCTAGGCGCGCTTATTGAATTTGTCAACAATGGGATCCGAAAGAAAGAAACTTGGAGTCCCAATATAAAGAGGAAGACCCAAGTAAGTGTTAGGAAGAGGCCAATTGACAATCCAGGTGAGCTTGTTTATATACATAGAAGCTTGAGCCCGCCTGAAGCTCGTTGGACTTTGGAAGGTTAAAGCCCAAACCTACTCGTTCGAGATCATTCATAATCCAACCGTTCATATTGAAAGTGGACACGATGAGTTACAAACAGATCAAATTTAAGTTCAAAACTCAAATTTCTAGCCACATGATATTAGTGGTCAAAGTCACCGAGTATGGTGACTTTGACCTTTAAGATCAAGTGGTTGAAAATTGATTTTTGAGCTTACATTTGATCGATTTGTAGTCATTATGTCTACTTTCAATCTGTACTGTTAGTCTTTTAATTAATTTCAAAATAATTTTTTTAAAAGGGAAAATGGCCCAAGTGTACATATAAACATATAATGGCTAATGGGCCAAAAAGCCCGATGGGCTTTCACGAGCTTCTTCCAAAAGCCTAAGCCCTACCTTTTATATAAACATGCTTAAGAATTTTAGCCTGAGCTTGGCCAAACGAGCTGTATATGTGTTCAAACCCGTTCGTTTATGACGGGTTTGGGCCGAGGAATAGCCCTAGCTCTGATGTACCAAATGAAAGATACCTTCTAGATGTATCCAAGCAATAAAAGATTAGACCTATCAAGTGATTCTATCTTATTTGATATATGATCTCGGAATGAATGTTAGAGATTAATTCATAATTTCAAATATTACCATACATTTAATGGTCTTATATTGTAAGGTCATTAATTATGGATGCAGCTCAACTTTTGTATGAAGGCTTCCTTTTATTTGGTATTTTCCATGAGCCTTAAAATAATGTCATGTGTCTATTTTATTAGGAGCTATATGCTATATGCACATAGAACGATTTCGGAATCTTTTAGAGGGTTTGACAGCACCCAATTTGGTGGCAATTGGAAACCTTTATCTTAATCAAGTACTAGTTGGTTTCTTGGTTTTGTTGCCCTTTTCCCTTTTGTACCTTTCTTCAATCTATCCAAAAAAGAGCCCTAGAGTTGAAAGAAATGCAGCAATGTAGGTGGGAGAGAGAGAGAGTCACCTAGAGATTGGGGTCGACACATCAGTGGAACCAAGCAACCTAGAGGGAGGAGACATCGACCGAGCAGGGAGAAAGGTTCAGTCACTTTGTTCGCCGCTGATCTTTCGGATCCTTCAACTTGAATTTGGCTGCAAGGACTATTCAGACAGTGAGGGACACCTTCGTTCCAAAGAAGAAGGATGTAGCAGGCAGAGTTTTTGGCTTCGTGAGAATGGCCAATTGTGCTCAAACGTAAAAAGCAACCAAACGGCTATCTTTGGAAGGAAGGCGCCTTCAGGTGAACCCATCTCAATTTCGGAGAAATGAATAAGCCACTCGTCCAGCAGAAGATGACGTGGAGAAGGAAATAAGCCCTCGAACCAACTTTTTGAGGCCAGGAACACAATCCCTGCGTCCCTCAAAGGCAAAGAGAAAATCAGTCACAGGGAACCGAGATGGGCCAATGTGGTTGGGGAATCCTCTAAAGCAAGGGGAGTGCGATCCAACCCAAGAAAGGATGGCTCAGAACCTGAGAGGCTGGCAATTGATTTGATGATTGCCCTGGACAAGGAGGAAGGATCAAACAATGGCTTTCCAAGGCTGTGGTGATTTACCCAAATGGTCAATCTTCGCAGAAGAAAATTCATCACTATCTATTGTGGAAAGGATTTTCAGATCCCCAGATCAACTTCATTAGTGAAAATTGTTTACTAGTAGTTGTGAAGACGGAGGAGGTCTTGAGACTACTAAAGGCGACCTCAGACTTGGGGAACCTCAGAATTCTCGGCCGGACGATGACACCCACACATCTTCCAGCACACAAGAAAGGTTTGGATCAAGTGCCTTGGCTACCCCATTGAAGGTTGGACAAAGAGGTCGATTCGATCTTTCGGCAACATAAGAGCTCATCTCTTCCTTGCAACATAATAACAGTAGGCAGAGGAGGCCTCCTAGGGAGGGATACATCCAGGTACATAAACGTATAAAGAACAGCATCATACTTGTCCAACTATCATAATTCATATGCCCTAAAGCCAAAAGGTCTTGCTGGCCTATACACTGCATATCTGACATCACCTCAGAGGTGAAGAGAGGTTCTGGGGGATGATGGACAGCCAACGAACTGGTATGTTGTCTTGTCTGTGGATGCTGCTCAGGTGAAAACAGGGAGAATGTGGAAGCTCAGAATGGATCAGCGGAAGGTGGTCCCGCTCTATCCATGGAGCAGATGAGGTTAAGCATGTGATCAGAGTTTTTTTTTTTTTTTTGAGGTCCGGAGGTGTCCAGGTGTCCCACCCGACTAGTCCCCCAAGGTGTGTGAAGACCCCCCAATCCGCACACAATGGATAAGCCTGCGGGGATTGACCCTTCATTGGAGTCACCAGGGATTGAACCCAAGACCTTGATCCTGAAGTCTTGTGTTTCAACCATCAGGCCAACCCCTTGGGTTGTGATCAAGGATATTAAGCAGGTCTCAGCCTCTGGCAATACATGAACCTAGCTAACGTTGGCCTGTCATAAGTGCAGATGGTTCTACATGGATAGAATTAGTATTGGCGAATAGAAATACAAATAAGACACGATCGGTATCCTTTTTCATCTCAGAATAGGAACCCCTCCCCTCTGTAACCCTGTGGAATGGTTGCTTGATCCATCATGATTCAGCTTGAGAGTGCCATGTGGTGTAGGGGCCATTTGTTGGCAGCATTACCTTGCTTTTCCTTTTGTACCATTTTCGTCGTAAAATGTTACCATTCAAAAAGTAGGACCCAAAGAAAATAACTATAATCAAATGTAAGGAGCATTTCTCCAGTCATCACTATTTGTTAGCATAAAAAATATTCACCTGAAAAGTTTGTCCAAGAACATATCATTGCTCTTTTTCCTAGCATTTAGAAAGTTATGAGCTCTCACTCCGAAGTTTGATAAGATAAATATGCTATTCCATTGAATATGAGCTCTTAAACTTGTTGCATGTCCATCTCTATGAATCTTGATTCTGTTATAGAGAGCTTTTGTTTCTCCAGCTCCTGTTGACATTCTAAAAGATCCGCTTTAGTTTCTTTCAGATAAATTACAAACAAAGATAAGAGGTGAAGGTGGTATCAAGTCATTGCTAGGAATGGTTAGATGTGGGCATCCAGATGTGCTTGCCCAAGTTGCTAGGGGTATTGCAAACTTTGCAAAATGTGAATCTAGAGCATCCAGTGAAGGTATCTCTTCTTTGTCAATAGTAAATCAAGTGTATTTTTTAAACTATGCTGCACAATTTTATTTTTTTATTAACTTACCAAGTGACCATGTTGGACGTCTGTTTATTCTTTTGAAATGTAGTAAAATGATAAATCGTTATTATTTTATTATTTTGAGTAAGAAATTTAAGAGTATCTTTATCGGTTTTATATTGTAGAATAAATATTTATTTAAATTGATTCAAATGCTAATACTAATCCACAAACCAAATGTTCTAGGACTTGTGAATCAAACACTTCACACTAGTATTGGATTTTTGCCACATACTTGTACCCATGAAATAGTGTGTTCCAAATTAATGATTGTTGAGTGATTGTTATTTATTTATTTTTAATCTCTCAACTTCCACATTATTATTTTGATTACTTTTGACTTTACTGTTTGGGATTCAAAATATTAGAATTGCTACTATATTTAACTGCTTACACCTAGGCCTGTCACAGGCCAGGTTCAATCTGGGCTCTACGGTGTAGCAACCCCATCTCACCTGCTGCTCATCAGACCTTTTAGAGTAGAAGCCTGAGCTTGCCCGTTTGAAAATCTGAGAAGCCCAAGTCCACCCACCTGTTTAAGCCCATTTTAACCCCCTTTGGAAAAAATGATTACATCTGAGATGAAGTCTGAAGAGTTTTCAAATGGAAAAACCTTAAAATTTGGGTTGTTTCAACGTTCAATGAGAAAACCCCAATCATTCTCCAAGAGATGAGCATAATTGGGTCGGGGTGTGGGTGGGTGTGTGTTGGGGGGGGGGACGATCGCTGTCATTGTTCACTACTTGCGAACAACGGGAAGAGAGGGTAGTGTTACTTTTAGGGTTACATTTGGGGAAAATGGAAGGGTACGTGGGTAAAAACCTATATATGTTGTATAAAAATGCTCTATATTTTCTAATATTCTAAACAAATATAAAATATCATTACATAATTAATCAGGCCAAAAAGCCCGACGGGTTTCAGTGGCCCACCCATTTAGATAAAAGGACTGGAAATTTTAGCCGGAGCGTGGCCTAACTCATGTTCAAACCTGTTCATTTGCATTGGCCTCGGGCAGGTCGGGGGCCATGTTTAAACAAATGGACAACTCTACATACACCATATTGAATCATGCTTCTTTTTACCTTTCAGAAAAGAAAAATACATTTAACTGCATATACACTATCACAGGTATCAAAACTGGACGGTCTCTGCTCATTGATGATGGGGCCCTACCTTGGATTGTACAAAATGCAAATAATGAAGCTTCTCCGATTAGACGCCATATTGAGCTTGCACTCTGCCACTTGGCTCAGCATGGTGAGTGGGTTTCTTCCTAAGACAACATTTTGTCTGTTAAATTTGTGATCTAATAGTCAGTTTCTCATCTTAGAAGTGAATGCGAAGGACATGATTAGTGGTGGTGCATTGTGGGAGCTGGTTCGCATCTCCCGGGATTGTTCTCGAGCAGACATCAGGGCTCTTGCACGCCGAACAGTGACTTCTAGTCCCACATTCCAAGCTGCATTACGACAACTGCAAATAGAATGTTAGGGAACACGAGAGATGTTTGCTTGCAGAATGTTTTTCAAGGGTCGAGCAGAAAAAGCTAGATGGCTTAGATGTGGTACATGAGATTTGAAAACATTTGGTTTCTGGATTGAACAGTGAGCCCAAGATTACTCTGACCATCAAAAGCTTGCGGAAAGGAGTGCTAGTATGTATTTGTGATGTGAAATTTGAAAATGAAATTTTGTATATTGACTGTTTTTGTTGCTTTAACACATGCAACTTTATCCGAGTTGAATCATTATAGTTCCATTGTAAATGTTCTGTACATGCAATGGGAAGAATATTTCCCTGTAAAACTGGTTCAGAAAAAGCCTTACAGCCTTTTTTCCTGCTTTATATATTGATCCTGGAATTGGGTCGCGGTTGTATCATCTTCGTTATCTTCACAAGAATTAATTTCTTCATCGAATATTTGGCACAACCTTAAAAGGGCTGTGATTGGAAGTTCAGTGCCAAGGACTACCAACTTCATGCCCCTCAGCCAAAGTTCAGAGAATCAGTTTGATTCCTCCATCAGTAACCGAACTTAATCTACACATTCTGTATGAAGGCCCATTTAGGGTGCAAGTCGGGCGGGTTGGGTTCGACAGTTAGCCAATTCTGACTAGGGCTCAAGTTGCAGTTATAGTGTCCAAACTTAGACTCGACCCAAGTGAGCCCTGATTATTTCAAATCTAGCTTGGGTCCTACATGGGCTCAAGTGGGTTTTTAGATCTTTCTCAAGGTACCTTTTCTTCTCTCATGTTCATCTATTATTTTCCTAATATTATCAATGGGCCATTTTTAGATACGACAAAAGCTTGTCTATATGTAAGCATAAATATGAGCTCTAGGTTTTATTTATATAGTGTGGATGGAGAGGTAGTTTTAGGGGATTTATAATAGGGATTAAATTGATTTTATAATTGAATGGTTAAGATTATAATTTATTTAGATTGAAAGTTAAAATTTCTACTTTATATATATTAATAGATGACAAATGAACGTTCACTCATTGGGCTGCATGGTTTTACTGTGCACATCTAATGATGAGGCCCATCAAATGGGGGTGCTGAGGGGCTGTTCGAATGGTGTTTTCTTTGATATATAATCTATAAAAAATTATCTTTGATTAGATTGATTTTAAAATTAAGTAAAAAAGAATTAACAGATAAATTCAAAAGAATCCAATTCACAACCGACAAGAACCTCGAAATTTAGAATCAAAGGTATAAGAAATTGTAATATAAATTATCAAATGATTTATTTCAAAGTTGAAAGATTAAGCTTTAATCACATTCCAAACCCACCCCAATTTCATTTTTCATTTATAAATACGGAAATATGAAATGACGAAAATGCCCTCGGGGGAAACTTGTTAAATTCTCGCCACCTTGTCCGCTTTCACCACCGGATTCTCCCGAGCAATGGCGCTGCGCCCTTCGCCCTTGAAGTCGAAGCTGCACCCATGCTCCTCCGGATATCGGTGGCCACCGCAAAAGGTGCTCCCGCATCTGCACTTGAACCCTATCACTCCCACCTTCTTCCTGCACAACTCGCACCGGTTCAGTATTCGGGTCCTCTTGCCCGCCGCATCCATACCCAATTCCTGGCAAGTCTCAGAAGATGAAGATGAAGAAAAAGAAGGGGAGAAAGATGCTGCAGGCGGCACTACAGAAACAATAGATTTTTCAAAGGCACGCTCTTCTTTGATGCAGGAATCTCTGTAGCATTTGGAGCATAGGTCTCGGGTTGCCGGACTACCGAAAAACCCACATCCGTTGGCACAAACACGGTGGTTTCCGCAGCTCTTTCTCTCTTCCGAAGCCATCTCTCTTGCTCTCTCTGTCTAGTGTTTGGCCTGTAAAACGGGGAATTCCGACATCAGAAACCTTTCCAGTATCATAAACCCATTGAGCTTCTCCAAAATAGAGAAATTTCCCCCGCCCCTTTGAGTTAGAAATACCGTAATCGGAAAACCGCAATTCAATCGAGAACCCAGAAAGGATAATTAAACGAACAACATGAATATGATTTTTGAACAGAAATAGACGTGAAAAAACCCTTTTACGGAAAATGAAAAAAAAAAAGTTTTCGAAATAAAAAACGACGAAAAATTAATATAGAAAAGGGAGTGAGAGGAATTACAGTTTCTTTGGAGGTTCGGGTCTTTGAATTGTATTTATGCCCAGGTGAGGTGATTCCTTTCTTATTGGGTTGGTTCTCCTATTTGCAACTCGCAAGGTGTCACAGATTCATTCCCCTTTCCAGCACAGAAAAGTAAACTCAAATCAAATTTCCCATTTGGAAGAGCAAGAAAAGTAGCCTTTTCCTCGAAACTGAGCGAAAGAGAGAGAGAGTAATTCAGAGTTTTGTTTGGTCTTTGAATCGGACGATTTCTTTTCTTCTCCGCTGTCCTCAAGAGTTAAGAACTCTACGTTTCTTTCTTTTCGTGTGGGGGGCGCATTCTGTCCAATGACAGAAGGACGCGCGTGCATCAATGACACGTGGATAAAAAATAAGGTTTCACTTTGGTCAAAGGAGTGGGCCATAGTGTCGTCACCGTGAGGTTAAACGGACAGATACAACAAAAATTTGTACATGAAAAATGAGCGTTATGTGTTTGCTCCAGCTAACGTGACGGAGGGGCCAACCTTATGAATTTGAAATTTAGGAATCTTAACATGATCTTAAAAATTGGCCTATTTCTAATATTATTGAGTGACTCGATTTAGATTCGATTTTTATACAAATGATTTTTATATCACTAAGCTGATTCTTATTATTTCATCTAATTTTATACCTAATTCCACCGGTGCTAGGAATTTGCTTTTTCATCTAAAAAATTTCCTCAATTCGTTTGTCACTAATTTATCGTGAGAAATTTTGGTTGATGAATGAGTCACGACAGGGCAACGGTCAAAAAACGGTGGACCTGAGATCTCAGCTGATATCGAGCGATATTTCTTTCTCTCTTATTTTTTTTACCAAATTTCAATCGTATCGGTCGATACATCTCATATTGGTCGAGATATTTCGAATGTCCACGACCCGAGATTTGGACCCCTGGGAAAGGTGAGTTGTGTATTGATTTGCCTGAACTCGGGCCTGAATTGCAACTAAATAGTCCAAGCCCAAGCCTAGGTTCAGGTTAACTCAAATTAGATAAACTCAAGCTTGACCCCAAATTTTATTTATAAGATAATAGTATAATTGTAACGACCCAACATCCAACACGATATTGTCCGCTTTGGACCCCACCTGGGTCTGCACTGTTTTGCTTTGGGACCAGCCCAAAAGGCCTCGTGTTCGTTGAGGGGTGGCCCCCTCATATAATCACCTCCACCACCCATCTCATGGGTGAAGTGAGCAATGCTATCAGAACCGGACCAAACCGCATTTGAACCGCCGGTTCGACCAGAACCGCGGTGACTGCGATTCGGTTATGGTCAAAAACCATTTCTAGGTCAAAACCGCATAAAACCGGTCAGAACCGCGGTTTTATGCGGTTTTGACCCAGAAACCGTGAGCCGTGAGCCGTGGCTCACAAAATTTGAATTTTATTTATTTATTATTATTATTATTTTTAAATTTCCCCTTCAAAATATAAAAAATTAATATTAAAAAATGTGATATTTGAAATATAAATGTTTATTACTATTTTTATCTCATATTTTTCACCGTTTTGGTATATTGCTCAGAATTTGAATGTTATTTTTAATATTTATATTAATGTTATTGGTAAAAGGTGTCTTACGTAATGTTATATGTAATATTTATATTATATTACTACTTGACTGGCTTTGTGACGACCCGACCCTATCTCATCGTGATATTGTCTGCTTTGGGCCCTACCCGACCCGCAAGATTTTGCTTTGGGCCTTGGCCCACATGGCCAGGCCAAAAAGGCCTCACAATGGGGAGGATTACCCCCTCTCAAATAAAGCCCCCACCACCCAACTCCCAACCGATGTGAGACCTTTGGGGAGTGCTACAATCCACCCCCCTTAAGACTAGAGTCGTCCCCAGCTCTGTGAGCCATCATAGTCCGAGTGTTGAACCGTGCTCTGATACCACTTGTGACGACCCGACCCTATCCCATCGTGATATTGTCCTCTTTGGGCCCTACCCGACCCGCACAGTTTTGCTTTGGGCCCTGGCCCTAGGCCTCATAATGGGGAGGGTTGCCCCCTCTCAAATAAAGCCCCCACCACGCAAGCTCCCAAGCGATGTGGGACCTTTGGGAGGGGGTGCTATAGGCTTTGACCAGCTTTGACTGGGGCTGAATCCGGTTGAACCTAAAATTCCTCAAAGACGTTCGTTAGACGGTTCGGTTCTGATAACATTAGACGTGAGACTTTTCCCACACCCCCATGTGGGTGGGATGTTACCATCTACCCTCTTAAGACCATAGCCACGGACAGAGGGCCGCACAAGCAAACAACGTCACACAAGTAGAGAGCACACACAATCTGAGTGTTGAACTGTGCTCTGATACCACTTGTGACGACTCGATCCCCAACACGATATTGTTTGCTTTGGACCCAACCTGGACTCGCATAGTTTTACTTTGAGCTACGGATTGGATCAAAAAAAAATTCTTGAATGAGGTATTCAACTCCAGGGATGAATCGAAAAAAAAATCTTTATTGGTTCTACCTCCTATTTTTTATGAAGAGAATGAATCTTTTTATCGAATGATCAGAAAAAAATCGGTCCGGATCTCCTACGGGAATTATTTGGAAGATCTAGAACAAAAAATAGTGGTATTTGCTAACAATAACATAATGGAGGCGGTCAATCAATATAGATTGATCCGAAATCTGATTCAAATCCAATATAACACCTATGTGTACATAAGAAATGTATTGAATCAATTCTTTTTAATGAATAGATCCGATCGCAACTTCGAATATGGAATTCAAAGGGAACAAATAAGAAATGATACTCTGAATCATCTAACTATAATAAAATATACGATCAACCAACATTTATCGAATTTGAAAAAGAGTAAGAAGAAATGGTTCGATCCTCTTATTTCTCAAACCGAGAGATCCATGAATCGGGATCCTGATGCATATAGATACAAATGGTCCAATGGGAGCAAAAATTTTTAGGAACATTTGGAACATTTCTTTTCGGAACAGAAGCACCCCCTCATATAATCACCTCCACCACCCACCTCATGGCGATGTGGGACTTTTCCTACACTCCCATGTGGGTGGGGTGTACACTAATTTAGAAATGTATGTCTGGGCTTATTAAAGCTTGCGTTTATTTGGGTCTAAAAAAAAATCTTTTGTATTATTTTATTAAAATGTAAATTATATATTATCTAAGTGTTATATTTATACAAATATTAATTTTAGAAAATTAAATTTTATAAATCATTGCTTAAATTTGGAATTTCGGACGAAACTTGACCATTCATGTACTAGGATTGACTTGGCAAAAATTCTAATATGGGTTGACATTACAGGTCCAAAAATGAGCTTTGGACTGAGCTCAGATCAGCTTGAAACTCAATTTTTTGGGTTTTTGCATGTGGCATCGGGTTTGGCTCAACTCAAATTGCTTCCCTAGGTTAATTCAGGTTGGGTGAACATATTTAATAAATAAGACAAGAGGTCTCAGGTCTCAAGTTTGAGTCCCATAATCCCTGAGGCTTTATGTATCTAGAGTTTTACCCAATGTTCTTATACTTAAAGAGAGGTGGAGGCTTTGGATCCATAAAAGAAGAAAGAAAAGCCTAATTTTCATTATTTCTTATATTTCATAGTTGGAAAATGACAAACAATTTCTAAATGATTCCTCAACATTTTATCTTACCGGAGCTATTTTTAAGGTTTACTTATGTGATTATTTATGATTTTGTTCTTTAAAGTCATCCTATAAATCTATCTCAACGTATGCATCTCTATAATCAATATTTTTTATTTTAACTTTTATCAACACATGCTCTATTCTATAAGTATTACCAATTTGATAGCAACTTTATTATATCTTTCCATTCAATCATGATAGAACTCTTTTTTCCACCCAACACTCCACTAGTCGTTGATATTTAATTAAAACCTTTTTATACAAAATCCATTGAATAGTATATATATATATATATATACCTTTTTTTAATAACATTAGTGGATGCACCACGTATTTGAGGTGAGACAAATACCACAGATATACAAAATCATCTGTGTAAGTCTCGTAAATTAAATAATTTTGAGAAGTGTTAAACCTAAAACCCCGTCCTAATCCTAAAAATATATTTCTTTTATCTTAATAGAATAATGCATAGCATAGAATTCTATCTAACAACATACTTTAGTAAAAGTTGGACATGATGTGTTTGAGAGGGACTACCGAAAAGGTGATCTGTTCACTTTCATTTCAGAAAATGATCCAAAGTGAAAAATTCGAATACACACACTAATGGTGTATACATTGTTCATCTAATGCATCAAATTGATTTTAAAAAGTAAACTCACTTCATTTGAAAAGTTGCTGGATATAATTTGCAGAGGATAAATTATATCTATGTATATACATGGAATCCTTTGAAATGAGTTTTGTCCAATACTTTCAAGTTAGAGTTATAGTTTGCTCGATCTTGGACTCAAATTGCAATTAAAGGGCGCAAGTGTGACTCAAAACCCAAGTCAATTTAAATTAATCAAACCTATGCAAAATCGAATTGTATTTGTAGAACAAGAGTCTGATTTCAAGCTCGAAATTACAGAAATCAAAGTATTTATGTATGCAAATATTCATTCAAACTCTTCAACACCCACCAGTCACCATTAATGTCATTATATCAATCGAAGAAAACAACAGTGAGTAGCCCTAAGTATGTATGCATCTGCCTTCTATACTCTTTTAGTTTCGAGTAACAACACCAATCCATGCTAGACACCATCTCTACCTCATTAAAACCTTACTCCTTTCCCATGAAATTCATACACCAACAGATGTTAGTAAAATCATCAAATCCCTTATTGTGTCACCAGTAAAATAAACAAAAGAAGGAGATGAAAGAGAGAGAGAAGAGACGCCCCCTTTTGTGTCTGAGGGAGGAGACCATCATATATTATTATCATTGGGATGGGAGAATTTCTTCTTGAATTCTGAAAGCAGAGCTTGGTTTTCTTGGTCAAGGACGAGAGCCCTTTTCCTAAGCCTCTCGTTCTCCTCGATCATACACCGGTTTTCCAAGTATAGCTTCAAGTTCTGCAACTCCATTTCCCTGCCACTCGCTGCATTCTCCTCTGATGAAGACCTCCTGGTGTTACAAAAATCAGTCATTGTCATGCTACGAAGTACCCACCATATAAAGAAAGAAATGCCAAAACATTTTTTTTTTTTTCATGCATAGCAACTTTAAGGGTTGGCCATTCCTCAAAGAAAAATATGAAGAATATTATAATTGAAGAGTAAGTGCCTAGTGTCTGTAGTCCAGTGATCTCGAATCAGTATAGAATCATTAGTTTCACAAATTAATCAATATGAGATTTTTTGTCACTTCACACTAATTTTCATGTGGAAACTTCATGTATATGTAAGTGTGTGTTATACGGGTGCATGCAGAATCTACTCTGATATCAAATTCTTGAGGTAAAACTTACTCTCAAGAAGTAACTATTGAGAGAAGAATGTCTAAAGTATTATATAGAGTGATTGATATTATAAATTAATCGATGTCACTTCATGCTACAGATCACTAATAAGCTATAAGATGATTCCTTTTAATATAAATGAGTCAGTTTATTTTCGTACCTATAGGGATTTAGATTTCTCTGTAAATGATGTTGGAAAGTTGAAACAGCTGTCAATGAATAAAACGGACGTTTTGCAGAAAATCAATATAAGAGCCAACCATTGAAGGCTCATGGTTTTTTAATTAATTTAATTCAAAAACAAATTCCAACAATCCCCATCACGGTTAGGCAACAGATCAAAAGTCTATATTGTCCAAATTTTCTAGCCCTCTCATCTAATACCCAAGATATGATTAGTTAAAACTACTTCTCATTTGAAGCATAGCAGAGTATGGATTAAAATAACATAATCGACATGCTCTGTTTTAGCAAGAGGGGCTCTAAAGACATGCCCAAAACTTTCATTACAGAGTACAGATTCAAAAGTCGGATATGATCGTTATATACTTGAAACTTGAAAGAGATTCAAAAATATGATTGGCTGTAGATGAGGAAGAATGAGAATGGGGATGGTAGATTGGCCCTTACCTTGAAGGAAGACGAACTCGAACCTTGCATTTCTTGACAGGGCAACGGAAGATGGGTGAGTAGGAGGGAATGGAGGAGTTCCATCTCCATCTTGAGGCACTTACACACATCTTCTGCTTCTGTTCCTTTCTTTTTAATCTCTTTTCTGCTCTAGGTGTGAGGAGAGTTAGAGATGAAAATTGAGAGAACACCATCACGTATTTATACAAAACGGGAAGAGACAGAGAGAGAGAGATTGGGGAAAGTGGAGGAGTGAAGATTATGTATGCATGTGGGGTGATGATGATGAATGTAGCCATGGATGGATGAATTGGTGAATGGGTGGGTGGAAATTGGATAAAGGGAGGCTGAGAAACTTGAAATCAGCAATGATGGCATTGAGAGAATGATGATGATGGATCGATCGATGTCTTCGTTCTTATTTGGGTTCTAGTCATGCATGATGGCATCAACTTTTGGAGAGCTTACTTATGAAAAGAGAAAGGAAAATGGATAAACGGACGACATGGACTCTCATCACTCCCTGTGAGATACCTTCGTGAAATTTTGGACTCAAAACGGGTAGAGTAGATTTGGCAATTGTCTAATCAGGTAGGCTTTTGAGTTGGATTCACTTTTATATTTTACGAGCCACTTTGGAATAGATTTAGTTAATATATGTAGATTGAGATATTTATATGTGTTACCTGTGGAATTACTTTCTAGAGTGAGATCATCGATGTTATAAAAGACAAAAAGAAAAAAAATCTTCTGTCTCAGAAAATGGGAGGTGCCAAATTCGAGCTCCTATGACTTTAAGGACAATGGGTTTTTTCCGTGGGGGTTTTACATTGGATTTTCTATGATGTTTCACACGTAAATTAAAAAAAAAAAAAACTGACGACGGAGTTGAATTAAATTTTATTTAGCCTATTTTTGAAGTTTGACGGGATTAGCTATTTATTTATTTAAGTATTTTTTTTTCTAAAAATACTCATAAAAATTATATTACTTGAAAGTGTTATACAAACACTTATTTATAAATGGATCTGAATAAGTCTGTAGATTTCTTAAATAGGTGAAATCATATCTACTCATATGATAAATAGGATGGATCAAATCGATTCATCCTTTTGACAAATTGAATCTCTCAAATAAAAGGGAAGGCTTCTAAATTATTTATATATCAGATATTAGTTTATATAAAATTTGTAGTCATGAGATTTAAAATAATAAAATAGATGATTGAATGATGAGGAGCAGTTTCAACACTAATTATATATTTAATGAGATTTGATAAGTCAATCCAAAAAAAATTATGTGTTAAAACTTGGCTCATATAGAGATGCTCACCTTGTATTAGATCCTGAAATTCATTTTAAAGATATTATAAAAAAATTGTGTAACATTATTATCAATGTTCAATTTCACTAATCTGCACCTATTTTATTTGATATATTTTTCAATATTCTTTTAGAGTTTATAGTTTTGTACAGTGGCTCGGTGTACCTTAGTAACATGGCATATCTCCAATTTTATAATTTATATAGCACATAGATGATCTCAAATATAAAAAGTCGGTGTAGATTTTTTTTAAAAGGTAAAAAAACTCAGATATACTAAAAAACAGTGTATACAAGTTATAGAGAGGTATAAGAGACTTAGACTCTTATATGAAAAATAAAATAAATTCAAAGAAGATGAGTGTTCACCATGGTGTACCACTTATTAAAGGAAAAGACCATTTTGACCCCTCTTTTTGAAAGAAAGAAGAGAGAGAATAAGAAAAGTAGTAACAAAATGGTATTTTCCTTTTGGTGAAAACTCAAGATACACGGATCATTACTTATATATAAATTCACTTAAACCTAAAGGGTTAGAGCGATGGTTAGGAATCTGTTTTAGCAGCAGGGGTCTGAGTTGGATTACCACTTTATTCCAAAAGGCCATTCCATATAGAGTTATTCGGTGTGTAAATAGAGAGACTTTCACAAATCATGAAAATTAGTCGAATACTCTATAATATCTAGACACCTTGATCCTAAAAAAAGTATTAATAAATACAAACGCAATGGTTAGACCCCCTCACCCGTTCAATCAACTCCCATTTCAGTGAAAAAGTCCAGCAACTTGTTGATCGATCTAATTAGTTAATTACACATGTGAAAGAGCAATTAGGTTAGTCATTTATAGTCTTAAAAAAGTATATAAGTTTTAAATATAAAAGTGAACATTTTAAAAATATAATTATTTCTAAAAAGTTTTTAATATTTTATTTCTATAAGTATTTGTTTCACAAAAGACATCAATTGTAAATCTGTGGATAAATTTTTATTTGGAAAAACCCATGCGCCATGAACTGTTGGGGGGCAAATACTCTTATGATCTTATCTGGACCTTACACGTAGCATGTCGAGTGATGAGTAGGGTAGGCACAGGTGGGGTACAATCGAGTGTTGTCAGACAATCGCATCCGTCCTCTCTTTCTTTTAAGTATTAAATGAATGCCCCCGATTATGCGGAGTCTAGTCATGCACCACGTGTCCGATTATGCGGAGTCTAGTCATGCACCACGTGTACTGTCTAGGATGAGTACTTTTATTAGGGTGAAATTTGAGTTGAGTTTCAGTTGGACCTCTATGACTCGATTCTAAAAATTGGTAGCCTGAATTGATTATTTTTTTATTTTATGGCTGAATTGATTATTTTTATGATATAAAAATATGATAAAATGTCAATTGTGAAATAATGTTTTAATTTTAGATTAGCCATCTATTAACCAGATGACACTTCAAGTGTATTAAAATGTACAAAAGTTTAGGAGAAACCATGTAACTTGATCCTTAATTTTTTATTTGACTTCAATATTAAATAGGGTGCAACTTAGACACAAGTTGGTTGAGAGGTTCAGTCTCTTTTTATTCAACTTATAGTTTAACTCTCTTCTAATTTGTCCATAACTTAATTCATTTTTTAAAACTCTAATTATTTTTAATTTGAGTGAAATAATTTGCATAGAATTAAATCGGGTCAAGATCAACTTACGTAATTAAATAGATATTTAGGTATATATATATATATATATTATTGGTATATTTGAAGTAAAGAGACATTGATAATTAGGATAGGCTAGGTCATGCATCCCGCATAAATTGAAAACGGATCAAACTTTTTTTATCTAAACTGAATTTATATTGTAAATAAGTTGTATTTAGCCATGTTCATATTTTAGATCGAGTCAATTGAATTAAAATTGAACCTAACCAAAATAACAACCCTAAAATTCGTTTTCGTCGGCCCACATAACGTGCCACACTTTTATTAAAGTTGATGTGCACCCTTGATCACTAAGATCATCTCATGACCACCATTTTTAGAGAATTGATAGGGATATTGATAATTTTTTATAGTAAGGGATATGGGGATATATTTTTATTATTTAAATACTGATAAATGAACAAAAGAACAAATCTAATATTCTTATTATAAAAATTTGGTGTCCTATGATTTTCTCTATTGTCACCGTACCATAAAAATACTTAAGGTAAAAAATTCGATCGATAGGTTGCGTATCAGCCGTAACATATCGGCCAAAAGAGCACAGTCGCGTTGCGCCCGCAATGCATTGGTGTCTAGCAGGTCCACTAGGAATTGAGTGAGACGCGTTGATGTTCGAATTTGTACGCAATGTTGCGTTGCGTTCCAACGTAAGCGTTTTTCTTTATGAGAAAAAAAAAACACCTCGCAAGTTAGATTCTTTGATTTGGACAAAATTTTGGATTTCCAAGTTGTAATGAGTTACAAACAGTAGAAGATGATGATTCAAATTGAATGATAGCCGGGCAGAGTTGAGATGGTATATTGGGCAGATGAGATTAAAACTGAAAAAGAAGAGTGGGGAAGTGGTGGTGTGGACTGTGGAGGTTCCACTCCATTTCCCCTTTGAAAAAATTCATAGTATTTGAGAGCCCCATTTGAATGTGAATACTGAATGATGCTTCTGCTCATTCTAAGAAGAAAATAGATTTCAAATGCAAAGAAAGAGAATGTAGCTGTGACTGTGAAGATGAAAGGGGGAAAGCCACTATAGAACTATAGAGTATTATTGATTATTGAATGGTGGTCTCTTAAGTCATACACACTTGGCCATGCATTGAAATAGGGCTATTTGTTTTGTTAGGTGTGTGTCCCTTTTCTCTGTCTCCACTCGATTGCATTTATGCCATGCTCATTTATATTTTGAAAGGGAAACTTCCATTTGGATCTATCCATCTTGCTGGATGATGTTGATCAAAGATGATTATGCTCCCTCTTTTATAGTTTCAACTTTCAACCTTCCATTTTATCTACTTAGGACAACAACTCCTACCTTCTTTCTATCTAAATTTATTGAAAAAAAATTAATAGCAATCAACTCAACTCCTACCTTCTTTCTATCTAAATTTATTGAAAAAAAATTAATAGCAATCAACCCGAGTTGTTGACCTAATCTGATTCGGACCTGCCGTTCGACCCGTTTTTAGCTCAAATGGGTCCGAGTTAGCTAAATGGATCAACCCTTTTATTTAAATGGATAAGATTTTGAAAGTTTGTGGGTTGCATGATCTATTTAATAAATGAGTATTTATAAAGGGTGGTCATCTTAACACGGGTAAAGTCTTTTAGGAGACACGGACTTTTCCAAACTTCCCACTTTACCTCCATCCTGCCGTACCGAAAGCATTTAAAAAAAAAGTTCAAAAATTGACTCACTTACAGGTTCACTTTCATTTTATCCAAGTGAGACTGTCTTTTTCATACAGAACAGTAAATCGGCTGATTGACCGGTGCACCGACCGATTGACTGAATGGTTCACTAACATTCCTTTTTTAAAAATGCTTTCGTATCGAAGGAGTGAAAGGTAAAGTGGAAAATCCACAAAAATCTATGTCTCCTAAAAGACTTTACATGTGTTAGGATGGCCACCCTTATAAATTAGACATGACTTGGTCTACTGTCAAGTCTAATCTGATGTGGATAAATGGTAAATCACATATTTTTTTGTAAAAGGATAAAAAGATATAAGAGACTCAGTCATTTTTTTATTTTTTAATAAAACAATTAATTATTAAAATCAAAAGATTGATTGAATGAAGAAATTTTATTTACCCTTTATCTATAGTCTTCAATTCATTCCCACGCTGAAATTAACATGTTCACTCGTTAATGAAGCATTATGAAAAGATCTTTATTGAGGCATCACAATGTGACACCATATTTTCATGGACAAAAGTACCCTCTTCTTGACTATGGCTAGGTCCGAGTTGGCTAAATGGATCAACCCTTTTCATGGACAAAAGTAAAATATTTATTTTATAATTTTATTTTAATCTCAAAATATCAAGAGCTAGAATTATTTATGAACTTAATTTTTAACTATCTAATAGTCTCCCTACTATCTATCTATTGCGCTTTAGATATTAAATCATTTGAGATACTCTTACTTCCTTGCATACATTGGGAGCAGAATAATCAGGCCAATTCCTTTGTAGGGCCTGTATATAACAATGGCCAGTTTATGATTGGTCATAGAATTCAACAAATACCATTTATATCAAATTAACTAAATAATAATTTAAAATAGTTAAAATTAATATAAAAAAAAAATGCAAATTTGATTAGAAATTATTTACTAACCATTAAAGATGTACATGAGTCTAGTTCAACTGATTGTCTCTTGTCTCGGAAAGCGGGAGGTTACGGGTTCAAGCTCCCATGACCTAATCTTGTTATGCCCTAGCGATAATGGGCTCACCCATCGAGATTTTACACTGGATATCCTACGATTTTAATTAAAAAAAAAAAATAAGAAATGAATGAGAAGAGGAATACCATTATAGTAATAAATCCAAAGAGAGACAAAAAGGTCAAAAGAAGGGCAGTGGGGCCCAGTGGAGCATGGTCCAGGCCATTCATTCATTTTATTCATTCATTCCAATGATCCTTTCAAGGCTCCCTTTCTGTTTTAATTTAATAAGTGACCAGTCCAATTAGGTGGTCCATAGGCCCACCATTAGGATTTTTTTTTATTTTATTTTTTTCATCATCATACAGATTTGAACGTAGAAAGTGCAATAGAGTCAGTCAAGGTTGTTTTTGAGGAGTGAGTCTGAGTCGGATGCCTCTAATTAGTCGAGAGATGGATGATGGCACCGCCAGTAGTCCACCATCATCATAACCCTCCCTAACCCATGATACCCTTTTGAACATGGAAGCTCGAGCCAAAATAGATGGGCCTTGAGGACTCAGGACCACTTGTGTTTCTACTTTCTAGTCAACAATGAAATCAACCTTTTTTTCACTCTCTCTCACATTGTCAACCCTACCCACATGACAATTTTGGGTTGGATCGACTTGGCTTACTTGATTTTAGATTCAAATTTATTTTGTATATTGTTAAATTAGTTAAATTCTGATCAAACTCAATTAAGAGAAAGTCATTTATAAATATATAGATTCGACAGGAACTCGTTTCTAAATCGGTAGACTTGATTGACTTGATTATTATCATGTTTATATGTAATACATCTAATCATATGAGTTTGAGCGGTAATCTTTGTATCTTTCTCACTAGAAAAATCTTTTTAGTGACACTCAAATTTGAATAAGATCCAACCTGATTTATTGCGAAGTCTAATTAGTCAATCTAGCTCTATTTTATAGTTTGGGTTGGATTATCCTTTTGATCTAAATAATGATAACTTTTTAGTAAAAACCCAATATCAACTATTTTTTAAACATGTCTGATAAATTGCATATAATTAAATGCATTGCATATAGACATGATAACAGTTGAACCAATTAAATCTATTAATTTATTAATTTATTAAATGAGTAAGGTGAAATATAAATATGGATGGCTTTTAGATCTTTTGCACTACTCATTGATGATGGGCAACCATGTGGTCCTAATCAAACTAAGTATCTTCTTCCTCTGCACCCAACGCCCATTTTTTCCATGCAATTGAGTGCCTTCAGGATTGCTATTCTCCATTATTATCATAATTGTCTATTCTCCTCTCCTCTCTTTTTCCTCCTCCTCTCTAAACTCCACATGCATACATGTGTAGGGCATTTTCATGTAACAACATACGACATGTATATCTCATACATACATACACATTCACCACTCATGTGGATCTATAAGTGTATGAGTTGAGACCTTGGTAGCCTCTGGATTCCAAACTCCAAAGAAATCTATTTTGAAATGATTAAAAAAGAAAAACGAATTTGATATTCATCGATAACTTATCATGTGCACTATAGAATTTAAAATCTAAGTATGAGATGGATTTAAAAGGTCTAACTTTCAGCGTCCCATTGTTTCTATAGTTTTTTGTCTATCGATAAAGTCCTTTAACATCTATTACCTTGTTTTAAATAACAAAAGCTATAATTTTAACTGAGCATATGGTGGGTTATTGATTCTCACCGTATTTATTCTAAATTTAAAAAGGTGGACATTCTAACACGGGCGTTATCTTTTCGGAGACACGGGTTTTAGTGAACTTTCCATTTTGCCCCTCATCCATCCGTAGAAATCGGTTCACTTATCGGTGCACCGACCGGATCACTTGGAAATCGGTGCATTGATTTCTTGAGAGTCAAAATCAGTGCACCGACCGAATCATTTTACACATAAATCGATTCACTAAAAAAGCGAACCGATTTCTGCGGATAGAGGCAAAGTGGAAAATCTGAAAAACCCGTGTCTACTAAAAGAATATTCCCGTATTAAGATGGCTACCCATTTAAAAAGTACTCCAAAATAATAATAAAAAGAGTAAAACCTCGAAAGTGATTGTTAGCTAAAAGATCTAAATGCATTAAAACTGAGAGGAGCAAAATAAATGATCTTCAAACCATGTAAGAATTGTCTGCGACACTAATGTACAATCCTAAAAACCATTTGGGCCCAAATGGATCATATAGTTAGCCCGAGCACTTTGTGTAAACTTAAGTTTGTCCCAACGTCCGTTAACCCTATGAGAAGAGGTTTATGGAGGAACACTATCGATTTCTAAATAGATCAGCTTAGAGGATGTAGAGATTCAATTTTAAAACAACTAACTATGAATTCAATTGAAGAACTCAATATTGGAATAATTTTCTTTTTGATGGCCAAGGTGTTCGGTTGAGCACCTGACTAATTTTTAGGGTATATGTAAGCCTCATCATTCACACACACCGAAAATTTTACTGGAACTGACCCTTTGAGGTGGAGTGGGAATCGAACTTAAGACTCTTGCTTCTTAATAGTTGATACGGTTCCTTACCATCACTCCAACCCCATTGGATTATTGAAACAATTTTCATCTACATTCATCACTACTTTTTCTTGTATTTTATGGAGTTGTAACCTATAATGTTTCGGGTGCCCTTTCGATACTACAAGCATCAATGTAGGCTTGTTCACACGCCAAGTTCAAACTGAGCTTTGTCAAAAAAATCCTGAACCCATCCAAAGTCCGTCGGACTTTTAAAGTCAAAGCTAAAGCCCAAGCCTGCCAATAAAGCCCATTTATTTTGCATTTGGCACTATTTTTTATTTCATTTTTAATTTTTGTTTGTAATTTAAAACTCCAACCATACTTTGAAAATATATTTAAAGGACCTCCTCCATTTAAAATTTCAGTCCAAAAATCAATTTTTAGCTACTCGATTTAATAATCAAAGTTGGTTGACATCCTTGAAAAGATTCAACGCCTGCTAATTTCGATCATTAAGATTGATTGGCTAAAAATTGAATTTTGAGATGAACCTTTAAGAAAAAGTATAGTTTTAAGTCTTGTACAATTGTAATTTTAATTTATAAAATAAATGAGTCTAAATTCCCAATAGACCTCTACAAATTTTACTATTAGACAAAAATCTTGATCGAACCCTTTTATTTAAGTCGAGTTCATACAGGTTACGGGCCAGATTTGAACAAATAAATATCCCTAACGCTATCTGGCATTCAAACTCCAACTCGACTCATAAAAGCATACAGACAGAGTTGTTGAGACCTGCTTTACTGTTACAACTCTAAAATCAACCTCAGTTTTTTAGGAAATCGTGTGAGTTAGATCACTTGACTGACTCAATTGATTTAATCATATAGTAATATTTTAGGCCTCTAATAACATTAGATCATAATCATTTATTCAATAAATCAAATGAAGCCATTGATTACATATTACAAAAGAACATTTTAAAAGGTGACCTGTTTAGTTGGCAATGTAAGAATCGTCTAAATTGACTTAGCCCACATTGCTTTTACTAGATATTTTCGCCATAGTTGCATGTCGTACAGATGAACGATGGAGGGGATTTTCCCTTTGAAGGATACCACTCAAGTCCCAACATCTAGTATCAAATTTTAAAATTCTACATCATATAAGTAAATATTCATTTTTGGCCGATATTTAAATCTTTATTAAGTGTTCAATTAGAGAGGATATAGTGCAATATACAGTCTGAACAATAATAGAAAGGAAAACATGCATAACCCAATATCAAAAGGATTGGAATGATGACCAGAAATCTGTTTCACGGTGTGGGAGTTTTGAGCTCGATTCTGACCCTACCTTAAATGGTCATTCCCCGTAGAACACCTGACTAATTCTGGGGTATCTGCAAACTTGACTATCCATATACACCGGAAATTCTACAAGAAATGACCATTTAAGTGGAATAGAAATCGAATTCAGGACTCTCGCCTTCTCAATCATTTAGTTAGCAATAATACTAATATAAAAAACCAACATAAATAGGTCCTAACGAGTAATAGTATTATCTTATCTATCTTCCCTATATGGGTAACAAGACTGCTAGGATTGTATTCCTCTTCTATCATTCATCTAATGTTTGCTAGAATATTTTTTTTAAAAAGTTTATATTTGTATTTAGATTCTTATATTGTGGGCTAATTGTCTTTATATTTTCGGGTATTGTAATTTTTAACCTTCATCATGTTTAAAGATTATTTGCAATTAAGACCCTATAATGGTATTGCATGAGTAGCATTTTAATAGATAATTCAATAACTTTTACTATGGCCACTTAGGCCAATGTCAAAAGGATAGTTTGATTAAATAAAAATAAAACTGCACTCCAATTTTTATCTGTGTGGTTTATGTACACATCCATCTCATTTTCATATATAAGTATTAGTGTACGTGAGCCGTACAATAGTCAATATATCATTATCCCAACATTATTCATGTATTGGCACAACAAAGATTCAATTATAAATGACTTTTAAACATTAAGAATAAAATTACTTTTATTGAAATCTTAAAAATATATTTACAATTAACCTAAAAAACCTTGACCTATATCCAAGTTACCATTACAAAAAATTCCTTGCTAGGATGGAGAAGAAATTCCTTTCAAATTTCAAAACTTTCTCCTTAAAGTTTGAAATGTCTGGTGAACACAGAATTTTTTTTATGATTAAGATGTCCTTCCTCTTAAAACATTCTTGGTGAGAATCGAACTCAGAATTTTCATTTCCTTAGATTAGGTTCAGATCCATTCAATCATATATTATCAGCGCTATTCTCCTTCTTCTTCCCCTCAATATGGATCATTGCTTCATTTTGAAAAGAAAGAAAGGAAAAAGCAAGAGATTAAACAGTTGGAATTGCCTCAGCCAACTCTTCTACCATCGATCATCAGAAACAGTTTTGGGCAATATGGGGAGATGGGAATGAACCATAAAGTTTGTAGTGCCTTTAATACAATTGATAAGACAATACTAAGGTTCGTAGATTCAAATCATATGAATTTTAATAAAGTGAAATCAGTCTAAAGAAATTTGTCAAATTTAATTATAAATATTTAATTAAATAAATGGAATTGACTTTTATAAAGTACTATTAAAAACTCAGTTTGAAAACATTGCCAAATTAAAAAAGTCAAAGATCCATCAAAGTCCAAAGATACAGCTGCAACTTGAGCACCAAGTGGCTGATGCAGGAAATTGGGTAAGAATAGATGATTATTTTATTTGGAGGGTAAACAAATAGGTCAACTATGCATCAGCTGGCTGTCTACTTACCGTTTATTTTTTTTTCGAGGGAGGAAGAACTTCGAGAACTGCTCTACTAAATCCCCCTTAAGATGATGTCCCGCACTCCAATAGGATAAGCTATATAATCAATGGAGTTGGTAAGATTGTATAAAGTAGATGTAATGATTTCGGCTCTATGCTCCTCACACAATACTCTTTCCACCAGACAACATCCAGCAAGGAAATTTCCCAACCCATTTTTCATTTTTGTACTGAAAAATCAATATGGGTGAGAATGGTAACATTATGCATATCCATCAATTCTGCAAGTGGATCTCATCTTCATCAACCTCAAAGTGTCTAAGTGTGTTTCATCATTGGCGGAGAGAAATTAAAAGGGGTTGTTGGAGCTGCTGTAAACGAGTCCCACATGAAAAGTGTAGAGAGAGATATAGAGGTTTATAAAGAACTTGGGTCACTCTACCTAAAAACTAGTCTTTTATCCTAACAAGTGGTATTAGAGCTAGATTTCATGTTACTTCATGTGGGCTCAGAAAATCCTCCAGACGAACGGGATGGCCGGTGTCGCTCTCTCCGCTGGAGGGCCTCGTTCAAGGGGTGATTGTTGACACGGCTGCGAACAAGTCCCACATTGAAAATGTAGATGAAGATCTAGATATTTATAAAAGACTTGGATCAATCCACCTAATAGGCTAGTCGTTTGAGCTGAAAATTCAAGTCTTAACAAGTGTTACCCAAGTAGTATATTCTAAATATATTAAAATATTATTGTTTGATCATTATTAAAATATCTTCATTCAAGTTCATACATATACAACTTCAATTCATTCATTATTTTTTTAAAAAAAAAAAAACTGATAAAAGCAAACTCAAAACAAACAAATGAAAAACTTGCTTCTAAATTTTAGTAAAATAATACCCGTTTAGGTGATTATGTTCTAGAGTGCCAATTTTTCAAGAAAAAATAAAATAAAAGAAAGAGGTTATATTAGCCATATCGCGGCGCCCAAACTCGGCACATATTGCAATCCCATATAGGGATGCATGGCTGCTGTTATGGGACCTATAATTATGAGCTGATACATACCAAATTCGTTCCAGGAAAAATGTTACGGATATCTATCGAAGCAACCAAATTTTAAACCCTAAGACTGTTGATAGTTGATCGCAATTGATCAAAGGTTGAAATCCACCAAGGTCCTTTCCAACAGCTACCAATTAAGTGGCCCAAACTTCCTTGAGGAATGGTAATTTTTGAAATTCTAATGAAGTTGAGTAATTCTAGGATCCCAAATACCCCAGTTTTTTAAAGAACAGAGATTCTGTAGTACTCGGATTTCTACAAAAACTATTGCGAGTCTTAACAATTATGGCCCAATCTCTTTAAGATTGTCTTTAAAAATAACAACAGCAGTAGAAGCAGCAACAACGACAGCAAAGCTGAGCAAGAATTTCTTTTGTATATCTCAACAAACACACATCAATGTATACTAATACTGTTTGAATTTGAAATACAGCCTCTTGATTGACTCTACCTGATAAAGCTTTGAAAAGGCTGATGGTGTAGTAAGCATAGTGTATGGAAGAAGCCTTCAAGTCTAACATCCATCAATAGTTGTACCATGTATATGCTTCTTGTGTAAGAAACTTCTCTATTCTAACATCCAAACATTCTTCAGGTAAACAAAGATTTATGAGCCATAGGCAAAACTCGTACTGAATTTTGAACATCAATGAATCCTGAGAGCATTGCACTAGCCCAATGTCAAGTTGACAAGAGGGGGGCTTTAATGGAATAAAATTCCAAATTCTCTACCTGCATCACTTGCAAAACCGTCGCATCATTTACCCTATAGATCCCCCACCCTGAAAATAAAGAATAACAAATACATATCACCATCTCATCCATTTTTTAATGACCAAGGTACCTAGGCCTCTTAGACCACCCAATTAATCCTTAGATACACACCGAGTAACTCTACGGAGAGTGGCCCTTTAAGAGTGAGAATCGAACTCAGGACTCAAGCTTCTTGAAGAGGGTTCTTGGCCATCACTCCAACCCCTTTGGGTTACCAGGATCTGATCCATTTGGATCCAATCTGACGGCAGTCACCTTGTTTCTTTGATTATGTTAAGCGTCTAATCCAGAAAATACCAAGTACAGACCCCCATGGACCTTACCCATTGCTCAACTTCAACACATTATCTATTATCAATAAAATTTGCATTTGAAGCCATCTCCTCGACCCTGAGGAGTTGTGGGCAAAAATTGGTTCAACCAACATACAACACAGGGACGTACAAGATTTCCGGCCATTCAAAAGCAGTTCCAATCTTCTAAACAACTAAAAGCAACCACCTGCATCTCTATCCGCCTTTGAATTGTTCATGGATGATATAAACCTTGCCACTTTGAGTCGTAAATAAATACCCAAGTGCAATAGCCTGGGATAGATTCATCAGACTCAGTAGCATTACTTAACAGTCGGAAATTCTAAAGGGCATTTATTCTTTCTTGGTAGTGGCTGTATCGCATAAGTCAATCTCTTCTCTTGGTCCATAGCATGACAAGAGAAAATCCCATCAGGGACATGATCACAACCTGCAGATCACAAGGAATGTCAACAATTTTCAAGTGTCACTCAATTTAAATATAAGAACTGACGAATGTAGAATACATTCACAGGAGTCATGAAACCTTCTCTGTTTTCTTCTTGAAAAAAAACAGCCATGAGGACAGAATTCCATGTTAGATACTATCTATTTGTTGAATCTGGATCATGCACAGTGCTGCAAAGTTTTCAAAATTATCAATGTGTCGTGCATTATGCGACCCACTAACCATTTCAAATCAAATATTTTCCTTGGATTATATGCCAAATTTTCTTTCTAAAAAAGGTTTTCATATCCTCTACTTTAATCGATGAAATGGATGGCAAATCATGAAGCTCTTTATTTTAATTTTAAAACTTCTGTCATGAAGTTTGACGTTCCATTTTACGACCCTATATCAGATTGATTCAACTTTCTTTTAGAAATAAAATTCACATATTGGTAGATCTAAGAAAAAGATTCAAAATGGAATGGAACTCAAGATATTTATTGAATATTTATTGATATTCACAGATATTTATAGTGGCAAACTCTGTTGCATTTGCAACACCAAAACCGGTCTCCTATTTCTCTGAATGACATTACATGACAATTTACAAATCCAATTTTGTGTGACAAGAAAAAAATAGGTGGAGATAAAATGGCTTTGGCATGCCTATGCCAATGCCAATGGGATCACGTAACGACTACATCAAAGTTTATAATTTAAAGCAAAAAATAAAATGCAAACAGCAATGCTCACGCCCATCAACTTAGGATGAGAACCACTGTCAAAATTTCGTGTTTACCATCTTGAGAAATAAAGGAGAGATTTTTTAATATTTGGATTTTTCCCAGGATACAGGGAAATATTACTCAAAATTAAATAATAAATTAGGAAAATAGAAAAATATATTATACATGTAGACTTATTAAAAAGTGCTTAAAATAGATAGGTTAAGCTTAAGAGATTTTAGCTAGCCACAATAATATTGGGATTTGTCTCAATTCACTAATTTCTTTCACAAAATATCACGATTTTCAAAAAAGAGCCAATGTTCACTGATTAGAGTTTGATTGATTCCTTATAAGTGCAAAGTTTAATGACAACTGACCCACTTTGTTGTGCATATGTTAGAGCAAGTGTGTATCACAAGGTGAAGTGAAATTGTAAACAAAGTATAGAGCTTACAGATATGGCTGGAGGAACACCCACAAGAGGATGCTGGAAAAACCTGTTGGCCAGTGCAAGAGCTAGAAGACTGCTCTGCATCCCTGTAAAAACAGAACAACAGTCACATGCCCGACTTTTATTCCAAAAAAAAAAAGACAAAAGAATGGTACAGGAAAAGTGCAAAACCAGTCTCAAAGGAGAGAGTTCTCTGTAGGGCTTTAACATCAGGTGCCTTTTGGAAGACTAGACCTGGAAGAATATACCCAGCCAAAAAACCTGATGCATGAAATCCAACTATGAGCAACAGAATGGTGATTCCAAATGGGGAGATAATGGCCTCTCTGTTTATTGCTAATGGTGAACCAACACACAGAGCTGTCACAAGCACTGAAAGGGGTGGCAACAATGGTTGGAGAGCAGCACAAATCCTTGGAAAGAACCTTAGAGCACAAAGGAAGAGATGCAACAGTAAGCAATTACATACTGACATTATTATTCCAGATCAAGCTAAAAGCAGAAAATAATTTGGGTCCAAAAATATGGACTCAAAACAGATTGAAATAATATCTCCCGTGGAAAACTGTTCATGGCTAAATAAAGAAGAAACTGCAAAAACTAGACATGATACAGCTAAATATAAAGTTAGAGTTCTATCACTTGGTGTTGTAAATGTTATAGTAATTTCACATTTTACATGTGTATTTGACCTTTAGATACCATTTATTATAATTGATTGTAACCCATCTTCCTTTCCTTTTTTGCTCGCCTTGATTGACTCTCTGTATTTTAAGACTGCGTTGGATGAGAGGTAAATTTTGCAGGAGTTCTCCTTATGCAGTGGAAAATGTATAAGAGATAAAAAACTTACCCTAAGGAAGAGATAAAGTGATTACCTCTTGCGGTGAAGGGGTTTTCGGAAATATGCTGGGAAGGGGAAACTTGGTGATTTTCTTGCCCCTTCCATTTGTTACCAAATACTCTCGTTTTCACCCCTCATCCAAACATAGCCTATATACATGAATCCTCTTTTGAATAAACACAAGAAATACAACACAGAGAATTCATTGTTGTAGATGTAGATATAAGTGTATTTCACATTTTACATGTGTTTTTATTATAGTTGACTTGTGGTTGTCATAAATTGTAACATATTGTCTTTCCTTTTATATCTCCTTGATTGGCTCCATGTACTCTATATATTCATATATTATCTCCTATTAGAAACAAGTAATACAATATACAGAAACTGTATCTCTTTTCTTCACTTCTATTCCATTATTATCTTTCTTTTTCTCATTTTTCTTATAACATGGTATCAGCCAATTTCGATTTTCCGCATTCTACAGTCGTTTTTTGGGGATTTTTATATTGCCTACGGCCTCTAGTGTGCTTCTCTACCCTTCAAAGGTCTCTTTCCGTGGTTGAATCATCTACTCAACATAGATTCACATTTTTATTTCAGACACCAGCAAGCCTAGGGCGACAGTTCCTGGAACAGTTTTACTATTCACCTTTGATCCGCGCGGATACTGCTCATCCATCATGTGGGTCTCCTTCGTTTTTGGGCTCTCCTTCCACCACCACCCTATTCGTTTTTGGGCTCTCCTTCCATCCATCAAGTGGGTCTTAGTGTTTGGTGCATTGCGGGCCCCTTATCTCCATTCTCGTTTTCATATCCAGGGACTCCAGGAACATTTTTTTTTTTTGTCTTATGAGCTTCGGCTTATGAGCTTCGGATCTACTACAACTCTGCAAGGGACCTTCTTTCTCCTTCAAACCAACATTGTTGGAGTCGCCCAGGGCCCTAGTTTTCATCTCCTGGGATTTTTCTCCCTTCTGTGATCGTGGGGCCCATTAATGCTATAATATTGGTGGTGTTGTTATATGTCTGGAATCTGATTTTTTTTTTTTCCAAATTTTTGCTCTAATCTAGAGCGTTAGGGACTGGATTTACATCAGACCGACTCCTACACCGTTGCCCTTAGCCTCTTTCCTCATCTCACTTATTAGGGGTATTGATTTATGCTTGTGGGGCCCATTTTTTCAGCACAGTTGCTATAGCAGAATTTTTTTCTACGATTGGGCTCTCAATTTTTGGTGATTTTGGGTTAATTTGTTGTAAACTTGCATTATTGGAGTTTTTGTTTTTGCAATTTCATTACTATGATCGATCCTAATGGCATTTCCTATCCCTATTTCTCTTGGAGACTATGTTATTCAAGTATCTCGGCACGAAATTGATTCCTTACAGCAAGACAGGATGCAACTTTAGAGCCTTCAATCCTATAGTTATGTCCAAACTTTCGTTGCTCAATCAGATATTATCTCATTTGCCTTCTAGACCGCATCCGACAGTCCTTGGATTATTGATTCTGGGGCTACGGATCACATGTCAGGTATGTCTCATCTTTTTTCTTCTCTTAAACCCCTTTCTTTTGAGAATGTTAAACTTGTTGATGGGATCCTTACCTCCACCGTAAAGGGACCATTCCCATATCTTTTACTCTTGATCTTCCTTCCATTCTTCATGTTCCTCAGCTGTATAATAATTTTTTATTTGTTAGTTCGCTTACTAAGCCCTAAATTTGTAGGAGAGTACATGCTTAATAATAACAAGGCAGTCAATTACAATGGCAAGAATTGAATGTAATCAAAGAATAAACAATTACAATAAATTACACAACTAATGATATATTCTAAGTCAACTTTCCAAACTGAGAATATTCTGGTCAACTTTGCCCAGAAGTGGGTCCTACAAGGTAACTATATCATGAAGTGGGTCTCACAACAGAATATGTTGCATTTGATGAGTGGATCAATACTAAAGGATAGACTTAGAAATGAACGCATTAGCGAGAGTTAAAAAATAACTCCAATAGACGACAAATTGACAGAAACTCATTTGAGATGGTATGGTCATGTTACTAGAAGACTAGACACAACTCCCGTGCATAAGGTAGAGAGGCTACAAATTGTAGGCATGAGGAGGAGAGATAAACACTAAGAATATGAAAAGAAGGAATAAAGAAAGACATGTCAGATTGTGAGGTAACTGATGGTATGGTTTATGAGATGGTCAATTGAAGAAGTAGAACTCGAAAAAGTCAACCCCAGATAGATGGGATTCTGGCTGATGATGATGATGACGGAAGATGCATCTATTAAGATGCATAAGTGGTGTAACAATAAAAGATAGAATTAAAAAGTAGTACATGAGAGGAAGCCTAAATGTTGCACTATTAGAAGAGAATGAGGAATGTAATTTGAGATAAACAGAAAATTAGAAACAAACGAAGTATAGAGATCAAATGATTGCTCGTAAAGGTGCTAGAGAAGGAAGAGACTATTACATGCTAGGGTTAATGTGATAATAGAGTACATGAAAATTATGGATTTACAAAGAACATGATTTTTTATGGGGTTAATGGAAAAGTAATACTTTGAAACTTGAATGTTGATAGATGGGATAAATGATGATGATGATGATGATGAATTGAAAAGATTTTGTTCCTTTTAACCATCTTCATAACCAACAGAACTGATTTGAAGAGGAATGGAATATATACACAAATGTTTCACATACTTTATTTTTGGCAGAATAGATGCCTCATATGCTTGTGCCACCCTTATGTAGTAGGATGAATGATAACCCATTGGACAAAATATTCAAACCACTCACAATTTGGATGTTTTCAATTGTACCATATAGAAGCTTTACTAAAGATTGATTGTCTTGGATGAAAATCTTATTTAATTATTATCTTGTAATCATCATTGAAGCCCTTATTCATCTATCTGGATCTACTTATTGAGTAACTAAATCAAGGCATTATTTTCATGTTGGAAGTTACAAAACCATTTACCACATACTACCTCTAGTAGTTGAAAGGAAATTTAAAAAATATATATATACCTGTTCAAAAGCAGACCAGCAGTAATAGGTGCAACAACAATTTGCAAAATACTTGACATCATTCCTTTCACATCAACAGGCAATCTAGTGCCAATAAGCAACAGAGATAAGAATGGTGTCACAAACACAGCCGTGGCCGTTGACAAAGACGTCATAACTATGCTTAGAGGGGCCATAGGTGGATCTGTTAGAAATGTAGCATAATTCGAAAGTTGTGCCCCACTGACACATGAAACTAACATCACCCCAACACCTGACTCAAAGGAACATGTTAGATCTGAGCTTACATTCTTCAGTTAAAATGGAAAAGAAGTAATAAACCAAGTTCCTCACCTAGGGAAGTTGGGAGATGGAAAATAGTTACTGAAATGGTACCAAAAAGATATCCAAGGAGAGGCTTTATGATAAACTGCCCAACATATCCAGCAAGTATAGCTCCCGGTCTTTTAATTGCTTCTATAAAATCCTCTGCACTAGAGTTAACCCCAACAGCAAACATCAAGAACCCCAAAGCTGGTGCATAATACCTGCAAACATTTTCATTTAAAGATCCTAATTAGTACAAGTCCATGTTGTCATTGTAGGAGCTCAGTCTTCAGATTAAAAACATTAATTACGAACGGCCTTTCATATCTCTAGACCTCACTTCTAGAAACTTTAGCATTACCATAGAAGTTAAGTTTACCAGCCCCTGCCACAAGAAGGTTGCTTCTTTGAAGTAGATTTTTTTTAATCAAAGGTTCTATTACAAATCAAGTCACATTTTCCTCACATTCCAAAGAAAATCAAAGATACATGATACTTCTATGGACATTTGGTTCAAGGGGCCCAACACCCCCAGCCCTGGCAGCAATTCCCTTTTTATTCCCATTACGAGCAAAAGATCATATGCAATTCCCTTTACCAGTCAGTCATAAAGGGTGGTTGAAGATGTCATATAAGGACGTGTAACCAAATACAATATGTCATAATAGGTCAACATTTATGTGAGACAACAATATGATGGAGTTTGATCATTTCAAGTGTTTAACTCTTATGGTGCTAATAAAACAACATACGCTTATAAAGATCCACTAAAAAGAAAAGATAATCCTATGATTCAAGCAAGAAATTATAAAGCGCAGGAAAACAAAGTCAGCAATATCAACCTAGTAATCAGACTATCCCAAAGCCTCCAATCAAGTGAGAGGTTTATTTACTTTAGATGAAATCCATGCATATAAATGACAAAATGTTGAGTTATAAGGCCTCAGAACCTGTGAGAGCCAAAAAAGTTTATCTAGACATAAATAATATTCATGATGGTGTTTTGGAGATGAAAAGATTCTAATTATTTGGCTATTCATCTTCAGACCCAATAATTGAGGTGTTTCATTGTGTGTGTGTGTGTGTGTGTTTAGAAGTGTCTTTTGATATGCAAGTGTTAGCATATGGATGTCCTCAAGTCACCATTGGCACCTCATATCTGTTTTTAGTAACAACGAATTTACAACATTTAAGCCACACAGACATGATCAACAGAAACAAATCAAGTTTGTGTTTCCCTACAGTAATGAGTAAATGGAATATAAGCCCCAAAATTTACCATTCAAATTGGTTTTGAAATAACCAGGATTCCATTTATACACAAGGGGAAAAAACAACAATAGTAAAATAGAATTAAACCATAGCAAGCATCATTCTATTTACCAAAGTGAATATGTGCCTCACAATGCTTAAGCTTGTTAGAGGAAAAAACAAATTTTTGAAAGGAAATGTAAGCTAAGTAGCAAAGAAATAAATAAAGAATGTGTCGTGCAGAAAGGAGTCGTAATCTCATCAGTAGGAAGGAAACTCATAACCTGGTTGTAAACCATGTGAAAGAAGGTGGAAAGATAAGAGCCAGTAATGTACTTGCAAAGACTACATGAGGAATGATAGTGTTTGCACTCTTAAGGATCTTCATTATATCATTATCAGTTTGCTGAATCTCCTGAAACAAGAAAGAGGATTTGTAAAATGAACTAAGTTTTAAAAATAATTTAATGGTGCTAAAAGAGGGTGCCTATAAAGTGAAGTAGAGTGAAGAATATGCACATGTTAGTCAAACTAGAAATGCCACACTATCCATGTTAATACTACCCAATTATATACATATGGCCGTCATTATAATATCATCAAGTTTAAAAAATAGTTGAAATAACCAAGGTAATGGATTTGAAGTAGGAGAAATGGAGGAAATGAAGAAGAAGAAAAGTATTCCTTCATTCGTATATTTCCAGTGTACATGCCTTGCCTTTAAATAGATAAATACACAAGTGTTTCCTCAATCTACGAGATAAAATAAAAATTGAATTTCATTTATAACCAAGGTGTCCATGTATCTTAGAGCACCCAGTTGATCCTCGGAGCATATGCAAGCCTCCCTAACACCGGGTAATTCTAGGGGAGTGACACTTTAAAATGTAGTGAAAATAGAACTCAGGACTCCCATTTCATGAGGTGAGTTCCTGATCATCTAGCCAACCTCACTACTGATTTTGATGAATCTAAATCTGAAGGCTAAAAATAGCTTTTGACCCTAAGCTCTTTTTTTTTTGAACAAATGGGTAAGTATCATTCAAAAGGAGGGAAAAAAACATTCCCAAAATTACAAAGGCATCTAGCAGAAAAGGCGCAAAGAATCAAAAGCCCACATCCCGGGCCAAGCAAAAACATGGGCAGACAACCCAAGAAAACAAAGCCACAAAGCTATAGATTTGTACAAAACACTCCAGTACAAATAGTAGACAAAATGGGAGTGATAATAGTATTTGCCCAAGTAAGCAATCTTTGGTAAGAAAGATCAGTATTCCCAGTCAAGTTCTGATACCTGACATGAAGACGCTTAGACAGAAGGTGGATGACCTGAGCATGAATCCTTAGACGCCAGTTACAAGAGTCCAGGTTGGAGGAAGCACGTAAGGATTCGTGATCAGGCAAAAGAAGTCTGCCAATGGATATATTAAGTTGGAGGCAACAACGCAACACCAAGTGGATGGAAATCAGAGTAGAAATGGAGGAAGACATAGAAGAAGTAGGGAAAATGCACATGCTCAAGATTTGGGAAGCGTCACCAAAAAGGAGAGCACCCAAGTGAGGACGCTCCTGAACCAAAATGACAGAAAAAGTCAGTGAAATAGGACAATCCGAAGGGCAGCGATACCTTTCAATGGGCAAAGGAGAGATGGGGACAAAAGGAGGGAGGTCCCAGAGAGCAGCAAAAGAGCTATCGAGCTTAGACAAGTCACGGTTGCAGAGAAGGAAGATAATTCTATTACGAATATCAGAGGTAATTTGAAAGAATAACTTTTTAGGATTGCTGTAAGAGTTCCGGAAGATACGACAATTTCTTTCGCACCAGCAGTGCCAGATGGTGGCTGGGAGAAGGAGACAAGCCGCCAACTTCTGAATGGGGTTGGAACAAGCACAAATGAGCTGGAAGGCTTGAACAGCAATGTTCTGATGAGAACAAATAAATTTGAACTTTGCACATAGTAGCTTCCAAATAGAAAGAATAAAACTGCAGTGGAGGAAGTGGCTATTTGACCCTAAGCTTTGATTTTAGAGTATACTACAACTTCATATCAATACAACATTAGGATCCACTAACCCATAAAATGTCATATAAAAACATTTTTCTATTTTATTAATGTAACAGATTCCCGTCGAGCAGAGGCAAAGCAATTCAAGGTGTTGGAGTAACAGCACCTGGGTCAGGCCTAAAGCATCTTCCGAAGCCCGATCTGGCCCGACAGAATTTGAGACCTTCTCTGGGAAGCACCTCCTCCTCAATGAAAATCTTGAAACTTTCAACGCTGCATAAGGAGAAGAGAAGAATTAAGATGAAGATCGAGAAAAATGGAGGAGGAGGAGGAGGAGGCTGCTTACATTTATGAAAGAGAGAGGAAGATGTGGGAGAGTTGGGACTACGCGCTTGGCATTTATGGAGGAGCCAAAGGATCGACGTTTTGGGTTTGGAGCGGTGAGGAAGAGGGAATTGTGAGGACAGGTGCGGCGGCGTTGGGCCGCGCTGCAATACGAGGGAGTAGGAGATCATTGAGGACAAATTCCAGACAGCCGGGGATTCATGAGTGGCAAGATCTTGACATGTGAACTGTAATTAGAAGAATTTACCCAATTGTCAATTCATCACATATTTTAGACTTGAGCGTTGACAGCCAGTCCTATGCTTTTACTTCTGGCCAACATTTAATCCCAAACTGTAATGTAATAAAGTAAGCTAAGGGGTGAAACTTGGATCGAGTTTTAACCAGACTCATGTCATCCGACCGGAGAAATTAATGGGTTGGTTATATATAATTTTAAAGTTTGGATTGCGTTGAGTCAGGATGAAAGAGAAAAATAAATTAAATTAGAATTAAGTTAAGTCAAATCTTTTTTTTTAATTAATCAGTTTCGATCTGAATTGATTCAATCCAACCCACTCAAAAAATTTATATATAAGTAACCAGATTTCCTAAGATACCCTAATCCTCCAAATGTTCTAATCGTCGAAATGCCTCTTCGTGTGAAAAAGAGTTTATGCAATAGAAAGTTCATGGGAGAGTGACAGAGAGTGAGAGTGCGTGAGTGAGAATGGGAGTGAGACGGCTCAAAAAGAGAGAGAGAGAGACCCAATCGTCTCTGCTCTTGTTCTCCACCCTCAAACTGTCATTTGAACCCGGTCATTTCCCCTTCTCCTACTGCGGTCTAGGTATTTTATTTTTATTTTAAGTTGTTTTTTTTAATTGAGCTAAAATAGTTTGGGCTGATTTTCAGGCTCGAGGTCGAGTCGGATTGGGTTCTCCAATTTGAATTGGGTTGGGTCGGGTTCAACTATTTTTTACATTAGTTGAGTTGAATTTATCAAAATCCAACCAGACTTGTTCGAGTTTCAACCTTAAAATGAAGTAATTAATTATTGTACTTCACTTTAACACAACAGTCTCTTTTTTTCATTTTTTTTAACGGAACGCAGACTTTTTTTTCCTTTTACACACTGTTAAAATTAGTAATTTTTTCTTTCATATTTAGATTTAATATTTTAGAACATTTTTTATTTTTGAAAATTAATCATTAACAGTGAAATAACTTATTTTAATGTAAAAAAAAAAGACTAAGATGACGTAATGAGTTCCATTATTTATAGTTATTAGCCATCATTTTATCAGGATGAGACCGTCACCGACCTTCTGATAAACACTACCCAGAGCATCCGGCAGTTCAGCCTAAGTGTCTGATATATCTAGGCAGCACTTATAGATACTCAGATTTTCTGTCTCTACAGACTCAATTTCAAATTTTTGGGTCAAATTATCATTATACTCCCATATTTTTACTCATCCGAACAAATGGCCAATTCATTTCGACATTAGTTCCGATGAATGATTCATCCGAACGAATGCCGAAATGTAAATTTAGTTCATTCGAATGAATGGCATTCGAGTGAACGACTGTAAAATACCAGTGCTCTCGAATGTCTTTTGTTCGAATGAACGGGTTGATTCATTCGAACAAATGAACATATATATGTCATTCGTTCGAATGAATTGGTTGATTCATTCGAACGAATGACATTCGAGGGAACGCTTGTAATTTTCCATTGCTTTCTGATACATTCGTTTGAATGAACCAACCCGTTCACTCGAACGAATGAACACTGTTCTGCCCATTATTTCAAATGAATTAAATTTACACTTCGGCATTCGTTCGAATGAATCATTCCATCCGAACGAATGCTGAAATGAACTGGCAGTTCATTCGAATGAGTAAAAACGCGGGGGTATAATGATAATTTGACTTGAAAATCCAAAATCGGGTGTGTAGAGGCAGAAAATCCGAGTGTCTATACGTCGCGCCTATATCTAACGTGCATTGAAGAGTGAAGGCTTCATTTTATTGAATATAAAATTATAAATATTTATAATATTTTTTTAGAATTAATAGTTATTGTTAGCTATTTTATTCTAATGCATCAAAATTAGAATTTATTAAACTCTTTATTTTAATATATGACCTTTAATTCAAAAAAATTGTTTCATGTCCTCCACAAGATCACAATCAATATGATTAGATCTATTAGTCCATTGTATATCACTTGTTAAAATAATATTTTGTTTTATTTTAAAGTAAAGCAATATTCAGATTCTCTTACTTAAATTATTACGTTCTTTTGTGCTCATTATCATCTCATAAAATAAATTACTATTTAAATTAAATTTATTTTCAAATACACTCATTATTATTTTATTAAACTTAAATTGTATCAATTATAAAATCTTCAAACTTTAAAATTATAACTGATCTATCCAAATTAATTTTTAACATCTATTTAATGTATTTCTTACTTTAAGTAATGGAAATTTAGATCACGCTAATAAAATCTTGGAATTTAGACTAAAGAAACCTAAACCCAAGGTAGAAAAGTGAAGAAAATGGGCAAGTGTTTTAAGTAAAATTCATTTTTTTACTGAGGAATCGAGTAGGATTCTTGAAAGAAAGAAAAAACTAACTCTCAAGTAAGGTTAATTGAATAGCAAATTTAATGGAAATTTCACACTCAATAGCCAATTCAAATTAAAAGTTTGAAATTTAATAAAATTGCACACAGTAAGACATGTTTGTGCCTAATAAAATTAATGGATTTAAAAATCTAAATCTTTCAGGATCTTAAATGTATAGTATGGTGCAGTCCATATCCACGAATTCTAAGATCCTTAAGATGTGCCCTCCACCTAGTCACCAAAAATTTAGATTTTTTTTTAATATGGTCCTCATCTTACATTGGAGGTGAGACTAATCTCACGAGTATATATAAACATTCCAATCCACACACACTGGTTTAGTCGATAGAGAGTAACCCCATGAGGAATGGCTTAGAGGGATTGAGCGTGAATCAAACTGAAGACCTCGTTTCATAAGGTGAGCGTCTTGACCGTCATGTCATCTCCTAATTTTAAGAACTCCACCTATTTGGGCAAGTATTGTTTTTCTTATGAAAAGACCTATAACTTTATGTTTATATTTTTATATATTCAAGAGATTAAATCTCACTACTTTATCAATGCCAACGTCCTATAGATCTTATTTATCTTTAAAATATAGAAAAATCATTTTTATAATTTTTTTATAATTTTTTTTTTTTGTTATGGTTTTATACTAACATTATGGTTAATAATAGTTCAAAACAGTTTGATCAAACAATCGAACCTAATTAAACAAAAAAAGTTTAATTAATAACCAGCAGCACCCTGGCATGCTCAGGGTGAATCATTTTCTTCTTTTGAAGGAATGCATGCTGACTTTCAAAGAGAATGCAGAAGGCAGCTCTCATGCCTCTATCTGATCACTCCCAGTTTTCTTGGATATAGCCAACTTCAAGAGAATGGCTTTGATGATCTTGTACAATGGTGGAATGAAACTAATGTTTTGAAAACGGACCGGCCTGAGGTTGAATTGCTAGTTCAACCACGACCGGCTTCGATAAGGATCGTTTCCCTCAAAGCAGAAAATCATAAAAAACCAGTCAGACTCGTGGATTTGACCGGTTTTCTTCAACCGACCATAAACCGTGACCCATAAAAAATCATTTCAAAACTTCAATATCTGTTTTCTTTTTTCAAGAAAAAACATTTTTTACTTAAATTTTATTTCAACCCATTAATTAAACCTTAGTTAATAATTTAATTTTATAATATCATATTGATGGCACATATTTGGTTGAGTTTGAATAAGGTTGAACCCAGTTGAACTTTATTTCACCCAACCTTCCACTAAATTTTTAAAACATTGAATGAAACCCATCAGTCTGGATGGAAGGGTAATGGGAAGCTGAAGAATGTCAAAAGAAGATTAGCGGTTAGAAAAATCAGATTATAATAAAAAGGAAAACAGAGGAGATCAAAAATGAGATTTGATTGAGGAAAATGGTCCTTTTTAAACTACTCAAAGACTGAGAAGATAGAGCTAAGAACGTTCAACAATCATTCTTTACAACAGTAAGTTGGATGGAGGCAAAAATCTAAACTAAAGCGGCTTAGAGATGGTGAGAAAAAAAATATCTTGTTTTTCTAGCAGGCACAGGGATCCATATAAAAATGCTACACATGGAAGGACTATGGTAGGAGCTAAGGTACAAATATTGGCCGATACATATCGTATCGGCCGATATATATCGATTTTTTAAAACCGAGTAATATCGGAGGAGAGAGAAAATGCCGATATCGGGATGAGAGATAAAAATATCGGCCGATATATCGGTTTAACCGATATTTTGACCCCTGGGTAGAAGACAAACATAATGCAATTATGGAGTGGCATTCTTATAAAATATTAATAAAACCTTCCAGATTCTGGTTGGATAAATCCAACCAATGATTATTGGATTTCTGGAGAGGGGTCTCTACTCTCTACAATATGATTCAGGAATTTGAGTTGGGTATCAGGTATGGACTTAGAACTGGCTCAGAAGTGTTGTTTAGTTAAAAACAAATGGATCAGTAAGAACACTCTCAGCAATCGATTTCCTCACTTGTTTTGCATCACGGACGGCATGGAGACGAGTGGGAGATTACTTGGAAGGGACATTCTTCAGAGGACATGGAGTCCTAGATTTAGAAGAAACCTTCAAGACTGGGGAACAGGAGGAACACTAATCTCAAATCTCCTCTCTTAATCAATCCCTCATGGATCACAGGATTTGGGAACCATCTACATAGAAGCTTTTTGGCAAGTGTGTCACTATGAAATTGTTGAAAAAAAGGTCATGGCCCAAACATTAATTCAAGAATTTGGAAAACCTTGGCTCCTTGAGCGGGGGCCTTTTGTTGTCTCGCTGGAATGGATAGGATTCTGACTGCGCACTGCCTCAAACATAGGAGAATAATTGTGAATCGATGTACCCTCTGTTTCAACCAGGAAGATGAGGTGAATCACCTGTTTACTTATTGTTCTTATGCAAATGTCGTTCACAATTAGATTTTGTTGTCCTTTAGAACAGAGTAGTGCATGCAGGCAAGCTTGATCAATTGATTAACGCCTTGTTGCATTTTAGGAGGGAGTTATAGTTGAAGGTATACCTCACGGATGATCTCAGCCTTGCATTCTTTGGCAGGCAAGCATGAAGTAAAAGAATCTTTAACAATTTTGATGGTAACCTCCAATGAGACAGTGGAAAGGCTAGTTTGGGACTTTATTCACCATGCTAACTTGAAGGAGTTCCTCTCCTTCACTAGGCTTTTATCTGATTGTCGTGACAATATAGCAGGGGTCATAGGCTATTTTGATCAGGGTTACAGAGCTACTTCAAATTGGTGGGGATGCGTATATCACTGAAGGGCACTAACGCCATAATCCACAGGGTCAAAGGGGAGTGCATGCCCTTGGATACAACTGGACATGGTTGAGGAGGTCAGGAATATCATCACTCAAAAAAACAAGGTAGGAATTGTTGAGTATTTTTAGATAATTTAGATTTTGATATATTTAGATACTAAAGTTGTATTTCCCATTTTAGTTATTTCCTCTTTTATTTTATTTACCTTCTCTATTAGTGTTTCCTATTCTATATAAATATAAATGATAGGGCCTTTCCTTGACTAAGGAAGACACACCATATTCTCTGTATGTTATTCTACATAGTATCAAAGAAGACCAGTCTTTCTTCTGTCACTCTACATGGCCAACGTTCATCTGATAGGATGCTTCTATCATGATAGCAATCGCTCCGATAATGGGCTCTGTGTTGTTCAAGCTAGCCAACATGTCAGAGCATTGTGGTTCTCCTCTTCCTGCAGAAAATCCTGGTCTTCCTTATCAATGAAAGGATCCCTCTCGAAAATACCCTCCTTAAGGATGTTGCGATTGTTGGGCAAATCATGGGTCTCTCTGCTCCCAAGTGGACCTTTCGCACTCATATCTCTGCAATCAAGCATCTTATTGTACAATTGCCTCGACATATCAACGTTCAAAAACCAGAGAGCAAGCACGAGAGGTTTCTTCATCGCTGGGTAAAAAGTTGCATCCAGTCGGGCAGTATCAACCAGGGCAATGGAATTTTTCAAAGTTTCATGTGCAATCCCTATAAATGATTCCCTGGACAAGGGAATGAGTAGCTCTGCTTCGTTTCTCTTGGCTCCTTCATTGGCCGGGTGAGATCCAGCCTCCTCGTCGTGGTCCGTCTTCCTCTCCCCAGATCGTGATCCTAAGCCTATGGCCATTTTTGAATTTTTGTTATCACACCTCCGCTCCTGGGCATGGTTCGAGTTGTGGGTTATTTTGGGCCATGTGTTGGGGGCTTTTTGTTGGCCCGGGTTGTGGGGCTCTTGGGCTTCTTTGGGTTTCTAGGCTTCTGATCCATTTGTGAGAGCCTTTTTCTTTGGGTCTTCTTTTTGGCCTGGCCCTGGCTATGGGCTTTTTTTACTTGTTGGGCTGTAATGCCGTGTTTTTTCTTGTAATTATTTGGGGTGTTCCCCTCTCTTTGAATGAAATACTTACCAATCATTCAAAACAAAAAAGAAACATAAGCTTAAAATGACAACTTTCTTACTGCATGTGTAGAACTGAGCGTTCATGATAATGTTAAATGCACTTTTTTCACAAACATTTAACAGTTGATAAGGCAATAACCTACGATAGACGAATAAAAAATAATTAGGAACTGTATATTTAATTATTACTTCAGCAAATAATACAGGTAAAGAACATTATGCTATGAAGACAAATATGTAACAAATAGATATGATTCATTGCACTGATAAAAGGACAATGATGTGATTCATAGAAATGCACAATGTTGCATGTAACTAACCAGTGATCATATTAAACAAAGCTGTTTGTTAAAGCATAAACAACAGCTATCCTTTCGAGGGGAATTATACTAATCTTTCATTTGACTGCAATGTCAAAAAACCTATTCTCACGATTTACAACAACACTAGAAAATTGACTTGTTATTGTGTTAGATGCTCAAATGTTCTGATTGTTACAAAAGGGAAAGAAAAGGAAGAAACCTCAACAGCTATTCTCATTTTATTGATCCTTCTTCAGCTTTGAGGTAGAAGATGAAGCAATATTTGGATTGGAAGTCCTTATAATGAAAAGGACTGTTTCAAGGAGCATAGCGCACACCAATCCAAAGATACCTCCAGCAGCATTCTGCAAAATACAAACAAGAGAACAACCCTACCTTAGGAAAAACCTGAAGTGGAAAGGGTTATAGTTGAAAATAGTCTCTTGAACAAGTATATATAAGCCACTCCTGAGGTTATAAACATATGGAACTATAAGATAGAAAAGAGAGGTTGTGCTCAGAAGGTACCATGACAGCACTATGACTGAATAAAGCTCTGAATGCAAAGTAGCCAACCAAGAAGCCAGTGAACATTGTCACCACAACATGTAGACCTGTAAAAGGTTCAAATCCATCCCAGTGAAGCCGCGCTATCAGAGTGCATCAACGTTTTACACAATAGTGCAAAATATACAGCTTTGATAGGGAACTCTAAACAGTCATATAAAGCAGTTAATGGTACAGAAACAAAGATTAGTGGATAGTTTAAATACAATATTGGGTCTAAGAATTTTCAAGGATTAGAAAAATGTTCACTAAAAACTGGACTGGAAATTTAGACAGTTGCAGTTGATGATGTTGTAAATACCAGGTGCATGTTTCCAATTATCCAAATCATACTCTAACATGGAACTGGCAACTTGCGAAAGGTAATGTCATCTCAATTCCAGAAGACATGCCCTCAGGTTTAGCAGATGAACAAAATATATAACACAAATAGAAGAATAGTAGTCAAAAGCACGCCTAGGTGGGCCTAAGGCACATAAGAGGGGGGCTTGTGCCTTAATAAGGTAAGACAGGGTGCAGACGCACCTAAATGAAAAGGTGCAGCATTAGTGCACCTTGCACCTTTTAATTATTGGTATTAAAATACAAATATAAAAACAGTGACGAATACATTGAGGTTATGACAAGTGTGATAATTATATTGACAATGATGATGATTTTGAAGGATCAATAGATTGAACGTTATGTTTTTCATTTGTTTGAGATAAACTATTTTTTTTGGATTGGTGATAGATAGATCTTATGATACGAATACTTTTAACCCTTTTAGTACTTCTACGTTTGATGCGTTTATTTTTTAGTATATATATTACATTGTTTAATTGATGGTGGGTTGAAAAGGTAATATATTTGTCATTAATATTCTAAAAATAGTTATATATACAATTGCATTACATTTATATTAGTGCAAAAAATACATAATTAATACAAATATGCACATTTGAAAATATATTTAAAAAATTGCGCTTTAAGTGTGCTTGCACCTACTGTTGAATCTAATAATAAAAAGAAATAAAGGAAAAAAGAGATGAATATCAGAGAATAATGATTCTCAAAATTATATTAAGATGTATTTCCTCTTAGAGGGTACATGTATATATAAGAGAGAGAGAGCCAATTAAGGTGGCCAAAAAGGAAAGTACAATCAATTTAACTTATCTACTCCCAATTATACACATATATAGTTGACTTGCCAAGATAGGCATAGTCAGTTTAGTTTGTCCTGAGTTAGGTCCCAGTGGGTCTCACAGCACTCCCCCTCAAGCTGGCTCAAAGATGTCGATCAAACCCAGCTTGTCAAGAACCAGAGTAAGTTGGTGGCGACGAACAGACTTGGTCAGAATATTTGCTAATTGATCCTTAGATTTCACATGTGGAGTAACAAGGCGGCCTTCAGAAATGTGTTGTCTTAGGAAATGGCAATCAACCTCAATGTGCTTGGTCCGCTCATAAAAAACTGGATTAGAGGCGATGTTGATAGCGGCCTGATTGTCACAAAACATAATGAGTGGATCACATGTAGCAAAACCCAATTCCTGAAGAAACTGGCGGACCCAAAGAAGCTCAGTTGTAGTATTGGCCATTGCACGATACTCAACTTCAGCACTGGAGCGAGCAATAATAGATTGTTTCTTACTACGTCATCCGACTAGATGAGAACCCAAAAAGACACAGTAACGAGTTGTTGAGCGGCCATCATCAGGAGAGCCGGCCCAATCAGCATCTGAATAGCCACGAACAGAGAGGGAAGACTATCGTGCAAAGAACAAACCCCTGCCAGGATGAGCTTTAAGATAGCGAAGGATGCGGAAGACATCTTGTAGATGGGTATCCCGTAGTTCGTGCATGAACTGACTAACCACACCAACTGCATAGGAGAGATCAGGTCGTGCAATAGTGAGATAAATCAATTTCCCCACCAACTTCTGATAGAATGAAGGACTATCAAGAGGAGTCCCTCTGCGGCAGAGAACTTCGTATTGACATCTAATGGAGTATCAGCAGGTTTGCACCCAGAGTATCCAGCATCCTGAAAGAGGTCAAAAGCATACTTGCGCTGAGATAAAGAGAATCCTCTAGAAGAACGAGCGACTTCAATACCCAAAAAATAACGCAATGGCCCCAGATCTTTAATAGCAAATGTGCGATGTAGATATTCTTTGAAGGTAGTTATCGCAACAACATCATTACCGGTGAGGACAATGCCATCAACATACACCACTAGAATCATGACAACAGAGTGAAGACGGTAGATAAAAATTGAGTGATCCATCTGACATCTAGAGAAACCATAAGGCAACAGTGCACTGCTGAACTTCTCAAACCACGCCCGTGGAGACTGCTTGAGGCCATATAGAGCTTTTTAGAGTTTGCAGACAGATTGAGGCTCCCCCTGATTAACAAACCGTGGTGGTGGAAGCATATAAATTTCATCATGGAGATCACCATGAAGGAAGGCATTATTCACATCTAACTGATATAGCAGCCAGTCATAAGTGGTAGCAATGGAAATCAAGATGCGAACAGAAGTAATCTTGGCCACGGGGGAGAAAGTTTCCTGATAGTCCACCCCGTAAGTTTGTGTGAATCCTTTGGCAACGTGACGAGCTTTATACCGGGAGATGGAGTCATTCGGATTATGTTTTAAAGCAAAAACCCCATTTGCACTAGAGTTTTACCTTGAGGCAAGGGAACCATGTCCCATGTGTGATTCTTCTCAAGGGTTGTGCGTTCCTCTTCCATGGCTGCCTTCCACAAGGGATCACGGAGAGCGGCGTCAATCCGCTTGGGTATCTTAGTACTGTCCAAAGCTACAAGAAAAATGTGATAGGCAGGAGAAACAACATGATAAGACACAAAATGGTCAAGGGGATGCGAGGTATAAGTACGTTTACCTTTGTGAAGGGCAATAGGAAGATCAGAGACATCTGTAAGGGAAGGATCTGGGCCGGGAACAGATGACGTGGTGGTGTTCTCGCGGAGCGGAGGCCTTATCTGTCTGCGGTGATATACCAGAATGGGCTTAGCAGTGCTAGTAGGACGCACGTCAGAGCCAGTAGGACTCAAGTCAGGAGGGACGAGAGGAAGAACTAGAGAAGGGACAGATGGTGAAGAGAAGTAAGGGACTGTCTTGAAGAAGGTGACATCCATAGACACATATGTTTTGCCAGTAACTGGATCAAGACACTTGTAGCCTTTATGGAATGGGGAATATCCCAAAAAAACACACCTCACAGTACGGGGGGGAAGTTTATCACCAGAAAATTGGTGAGCAAAGAAGGCATATCCAAATATATGTAAGGGAAGAAGAAGAATATGTTTATGAAGAGAGAGAAGATCAATGGGTGATTTGTCCAGCAGAACTCTGGATGGCATGCGATTGATAAGGTAGCATGAGGTTAGGACAGCCTCAGGCCAATACGATTGTGGGACATGCATGGAAAAGAGGAGAGAGTGGGCGACTTCAAGAAGATGTCTGTTTTTGCGTTCAACTACACCATTCTGTTGTGGTGTAGATGGACAAGACAGTTGGGATTCAATACCATGCTCTTGCAGAAATTGAGCAAAACAATGAGACAAATATTCTCCCCCATTATCGCTACGCAAAATTTTAATTTTAGAACCAAATTGAGTGGCAACCCAATTATAAAATGTGCGAAAGTGATTAAACATTTCAGATTTATGCTTCATGATATAAATCCAGGTCATGAAAGAATAATCATCAATAAATGACACAAAATAACGTAAACCAGTGCGAGAAAGAGAGGGTGATTGCCAAACATCAAAATGAATAACAGAAAATAAAGAAGATGCACGTTTATTCATAGAAGAAAAAAAAGACATTCTTTTATCTTTCCCATATTAGTAGGGAGCACACTCAAACTGCTTAAGTGATAAAGAAAGAACAAGTTTCTTGAGGACAGAGTCAGAGGGATGTCCCAGCCAGCAATGCCAAAACCATTTATCAGACGAAGAGGATCTAGAGTAGGCTGCAGAGGCACCAACAGGACCATCCAGCAGATATAAACCACCAACTTTAAGACCACCACCAATCACCTGCTTCGTGGTCAGATCCTGAAATACACAATGAGAAGGAAAGAAGGTAGCTAAGCAATGAAATTGTTTAGTGAGTGCACTAACACAAAGCAAATTGCGAGATAAATGAGGTACATGTAACACAGATGAGAGGTGCAAGGTGGAAGAGAGAAGGAGGGTCCCTTTTCCAGCAATGGTAGTAGAGGAACCATTGGCTAATTTAACTTGACCATAAGAGACAGGAGAAATGGAAGAGAAGAGATTAGACATACCCGCCATATGATTAGTGGCCCCAGAATCGATGATCCAGGAATGAGAAGAGGCATAATTGGCAAAGGACTCAGTACCTGAAGTAGAAGAGACACCATTGGAAACCTCAGAGTGTTGAAAGCGATCCAGGTTTTGTAACAGCATGTTAAAGTCATGTCGAGTGACTGGGGCACCGTTGCTCACCACATCAGGGGAGGAGGTAACCGGCGAGGCGACGGAGATAGTAGCTTACTTCGGACGGTCATGCAATTTATAGCAGGAATCAACATAATGGTTCGTCATCTTACAAAAAGTGCAGAACCGAGACCCCTTCTTCCGGGGACCTTTGGTGTCACGACGCGGGTCAGAATAAGGGTCTTTGCCATAAGAACCAGAAGCCCCACGTGCAAGAGGACGCATGGAAGGATGAGTGGTCACCAATGCAGACCGTTCAATCGGCATAGGAGTCATAACCAGGCGGCGCCAATCATCTCGAAGTAAGCCAGAGTAGACTTCTTCTAGAGAGGGAAGAGGACATTGGCCAAGCAGCTGGGCCCGAATAGGTTCAAAGTCCTGGTTAAGGCCAGCCAAGAACTCAAAAGGCCGTCGTCGATTAAGAATCTGGTTATAGAGAACAACATCAGCAAGGTCCACAAACCGAACGGATTCAAGTTGATCCAATTCAAGCCAGCAGGTCCGCATCTTGGAATAATACTGAATGAGGGAGAGCTCCCCCTGTCGAAGGTAAGAAGCAATTTGATAGAGCTCACAGAGCCGAGCAGAATTATCACCGTCCGAATACAAAGCCTTAATGGTGTCCCAGACATCCTTGGCCATAGGAAGTGTATAGACAGTCCCACGAATATGATCTTCCATGGAATGAAGGAGCCAAGACTGTACCAAAGAATTATGAGCGTTCCAGGTACGGTAAGAGGAGTCTTCCTTGTCTGGTTCAGGGGTGGTACCATCAATAAAATCGGATAGTTGTTTAGCAGTAAGAAATATTTTAACCGAATGAGACCATTGGAAGTAATTAGTCTCATTCAAGAGCACAGTGGTAATCTTGTCAATATGTTGATGGCCAGAAGAAGCCATATCAGTGGAAGAAGATGCCACAGAGGTATTCAGTGGTTCCGAAGATGCGGCCATGATCCCAAGAAGAAAGCTTGCAAGTAGTAGTGGTAGGCGACACCAGCTAGGAGAGAAGACTCTACTAGATGCAGCAGAGTGAGTGGGTGAAGCCAAAAAACAAGAAAAATCTGGTTACAGATGGTGCAGGCAGAGGAATTGAAGACCGAGAAAATGGGCCCCACTTTGGACCAAGATCCTAGGTCCACCTGTTGTAAGAGAAAGGGGGCCAAGGACGAAGCCAGCAATGTCAAGCCAAATTGCATGGAGGTCAGATTCAAAGAGATCGAACCAAAAAACTGCACAGAAGGAGTGGGTTGTCGCTACTGTCGCTGGTTGCAGAAGAACAAAAAATGGGCCCCACTTTTGATGAAATGGGGAGCACCCAAGTGTGATCTGATCCAGAGGGAGGGGCGAACACCAAAGGCCTGGTTCCAAGCAAAACCAGAAAAAATACCAGAAGATCTGGCCAAAGATCCAGCGAAATCTGGGATTTGGGCGTCCCAAGCAGCAGTCCAAAAAACCAACAGATCGAAGGCCCCACACTGATCAGATCAGAGATCCAATGGGACAAATGGATAGGCCATCCAAAAACGGAAGGGGTATGGTGGGGTCCTGCCGGAGAAATCTTTTCCGGTCACCAGATCGAAGGCCAAGAACTCTGGCTGCTGGGAAGGTAAAAAAAACTGAAGCAGCAGGACACAATAAAATGGCCAGATCTGCAAAAAAGAAGAATGATCGAAGGGAGAATCCGCAACATAAGTCCGTGGAGAGTCGGAGAAGAGGCAGGAGGCCGATGATGAACAGTAACTCCAACGAGGAACAGTAAAATGGAATAAAAAAACACCTCCTAAAGTGTCCAGAATTTTGTTCTGGCTGATACCATGTTGAATCTAATAATAAAAAGAAATAAAAAAAGGAAAAAGAGATGAATATCAGAGAATAATAATTCTCAGAATTATATGAAGATGTATTTCCTCTTAGAGGGTACATGTATATATAAGAGAGAGAGTCAATTAAGGTGGTCAAAAAGGAAAGTACAATCAGTCTAACTTATCTACTCCTAATTATACACCTATACAGTTGACTTGCCAAGATAGGCGTATTTCCTCTTAGAGGGTACATGTATATATAAGAGAGAGAGTCAATTAAGGTGGTCAAAAAGGAAAGTACAATCAGTCTAACTTATCTACTCCTAATTATACACCTATACAGTTGACTTGCCAAGATAGGCATAGTCAGTTTAGTTTGTCCTGAGTTAGGTCCCAGTTGACTTGCCAAGATAAGACCTGCTTTGCTCTCTAAGTGTGCCTTGTGCCTTGACTACTATGAAAATAGAAGATTATAAGCATGTGTTGCAGGTGTTATGCATGCCTACATACAATCTTGTTTTAGTAGAAATACTCAAGCATAGAATAAGCACATGGCAAATAAAACCATAAGGGAGTGAGAAGTGGAAAGTGTTTGCAGGTGCATATCTTGCCTGAGTAGACATATAAAGTACAGACACGCAGAAAAGGGTATAGCGACAGGAAAACAATGAGTTTGTACACGTGCCTTTGTGGTGTGTGTGATGTGTGTACTATAGTCACAAATAAAAGCAGTTAGACATTTGCAATTACTATATGAGTATCAAATAGCATTTGCATTTAGACTTTCATAAGATCTTTGAAAGCAAAGTTTTTAAAATCATACTATTTACTATTTGAATCTTACAATACAATGCGGTTTTTTAAAGAAAACAATTTGGATATAATACAATACAATTTTTTAACAACCTTACATTTTCTTAATAAATGTTAATGTTACCAAAATATGATTTTCCTTTATGATCCAAGTCAATTTTCAAAACATTAATCTTATAAGACACCCATGATCACATGTAATTAGCAAGTTGTATACATGACTTTCTTCTGTAATGTTAATAATGTTTACATATCAAGTTACATATACGATACTATCGTCATTTTTGTCATTTTACCATTAATCTTTTGAATACCAAGTGACTAGAATATGAAAACTTATTTTTTTACTTTTTAAATCTTTTTAAAAGATTTTACCCTTTACTGAGAAATTTATAAAAATCTTATGATTTGCGGTTTGATACAATTTGATAACTAGAACGATTTACGATACGGTTTCGATTTTCAAAACATCACTTCAAATCAAGGGAGAGGGTGTGAATGGCAAGTATACAACCCACAACAAAGAGGTGGAGCCCACCTATGATCAATCTAACCCCTCAAACACCTTTTCAAAGGTTCCCCCACATACATCCTATCAACCCTTCTACACACACGCTCATATTGTCAAGGCTTCCACTTTGCCACCCATCAAACCGATATTCACTGAGGGGTTGAAGACAAACAATTCTCTTTATGAACACATTAAATTTGGGCTTCAAGGTCATGAAATCAAGGGGTATAATGATCTGATCAAGTAATACTTTACCCAACTTCTATTTTTAAGATTTCATACAGACCCTAACCACTCACAAACACGTGCACCCGCACCCACTCACAAACACACATTCCTAGCGCACCTGCACCACAAGGGATCACTTCTCCCTCCCTCTCCAGAAAATGAAAGCCTTTTTTTCCTACATGAAACATGAATCCTGTTAATACAAAAAAAAAGGGTACGGAAAAAAAAGTTGTCTACATGCCGTTAAATGTCTACCCTATATTATCTTTTTTAAAAAAATCACTTCCCTATATTATAAGCCCCCAAAAAATGTTCTAAAAGAATTCCTCCCCTTGACTTTTGTTTACCGAATGAATGACCATCTCATTGATACAAAAACAACTAATCTGGAACTACAAAAATTTCTAATTTCCTCACAGAAGGAGAGAGAGAGGAAGACGGGGGGACCCACCTTTGTTGGGCCCATTGAATGGATAACTTGAATACGAATAAAAAAGGCACCAACTATTTGACATTTGGGATTTGTTTAGGATTTTATAAAAAGGACCTTTTTTCGAAATCATAAAATCCTAAACAAATCCCAAATGTCAAATAGTTGTGCCTTTTTTACTCGTATTCAAGTTATCCATTCAATGGGCCCAACAAAGGTGGGTCCCCTCGCCTTCCTCTCTCTCCTCCTGCGAGGAAATTAGAGATTTTTGTAGTTCCAGATTAGTTGTTTTTGTATGAATGATGGTCATTCATTTGGTAAACAAAATCGTCAAGGGAAGGAATTCTTTTAGGACATTTTTGTGGGGCTTATAATATAGGGAAGAGCTTTTTTTTGAAAGACAATATAGGGTAGACATTTAACGACGTATAGAGAGCTTTTTTTCCGAAACCTTTTTTTTTGTAACAGGATTCATGTTACATATAGGGGGGAAAAAAAAGGCTTCCATTTTCTGAAAACAACTATCTACAACTTCACATTGTACACAAGAAACTCTCCATTAATTGGAGCTAGAAAACAGGCAAAAAATCAATTATCAAAGAATTCAAGCAAGAATGGGATCTAATAAATCGAACATGCTAATCCAAAGTAACACTTCAATATCCTCATCAAGTCAAAATCCACGCAACAGAAATCAATATGCCTTTGCATCATATGCCACAATCTGTTCATTGAGCTAGAGAATATAGAAAAATAAATTATCAAGAAATTCAAGCAGGCAAAACATATGAATCAATCCAAAATGTTCAACTAAAGTACTATTCAAGTATCCTCATCATGTCCTCAAGATCATATTTCAGTCATTTATTGAGAGAACTATCATTGTCTTCCCTAGGTAAGTTGACGCAGGACAAGACAAAAGGTAACCCTAAAGGTGACCCTAAATGCCTAAATGCGATTTATGCAATAATAAGAAACTAAATGAGGCTGAAATTAAAATTAAAATTAATAATAACAATTAGAATAATAAAAGCTACCACAAATAATCAATAAAATTCAAAGGATTCAATGTAAGTAATAAAATCACAATCCAAACCATATCATAGCTCAAAGTAGAAGGCTCTCAAAACCAAAAGGATTATCAAATCACACAAACACATAAAACCAACATCAAATAAAGATTAAAATCTGATTTTAACAGCAGTGTGAGAGGTTAATGAGGTTAAGAAAAGGCCCAGTTTTGTGGGACAACAGTAAGAGAGAGGGGAAAACAGGTTGAAAAGGCTAAGATAGGGACTGGAAGAACAGGACAGGTGTAAAGGAGGTTAAGAAAGGCTAAGGGAAAACATGACAGCTGTAGTTTAGGGCTGTATGGAGGTTGGGACAGGTGGTAAAGGCTGTATGAGGCTTGAAAAGGGTCCAAAGGTTTGAGGGCAGCTGTATGGTGGACTGTTAGGGTTGGATGAAGAGGTTTAAAACAGTGAAAGGGCTAAAGGAGGCTAAGATAAGAGGTTCAGCAGATCTGAATGGAGTTAAAGGGTATACGATGAGTAGGAGAAGAGAAGAAAAGAGAGAAGAAGAAGAGAAGAGGAAGAGGATCAAGTACCTGGAAGGGAGACAACTTCACGCCAAACTCTCGGATTCGCTCCAAGATAATCATGGCAGAGGATTTGCAGAGAAATTCTCAATCTTGATTTTATTTCATTGTAAAAACTGTCTTTGCCCAAAGGGCTACAAAGCCTTATATAAAGAATCACTTACTTAAAATAAAATAAAGCAAAATTACAACACTACCCATGCTTAAAATAAAACTAACTAAAACAAAAAATAGCAAGTAAAGAAAAAGGCAGGGATGCACCGCATCAATCCCCTCATCTGAGAAAACTCGACCTCGAGTTCAAACAAATGAGAAGACACAAATCTTCTCACGCACGCGTCTTCCCAGTGTAGGGTCTTCATAGTGCAAAACACGCACACGTGAGGTCTTCAATGTCAACCAAGTAAATCTTCATCAAGCCATAATGATGGAGTTGGAGCGGCTCTTTTCCGTCGTCGCTGATAGACTCGAAAACCTGTTTTGTCATTGCTGTCATCTTTTGTTGTAGACGAAGTAGGCACCTCTGACGAAACAAAACTCCGATATCTCTCTAGAAGGTCTGGATCAAGTCGTTGCAGCTCACTTTCTATCAACCATGTGGCGTCTGTAATCGGTCTGTTTTTCCACTTCACAAGAGACTTTTGATAGCCTCCGGCACGTGTAGAAACAACTTCCTCATCCAGAATAGATTCTATCTCATCTCTCTTAGGTGGCAAGGAAGGTAAAGTAGGTAAAGGCTATGAAGACTGGGAAGGTTCATGCCATGGGTCATGAAGTGGGTCAGGTAGGCCAGTAGAATGGTTAAGGGATTGATGTGATGATGGGCTTACAGGTGTAGTTGTTGGGCCTTGGAAAGGGACTAAATCTTCCACATTGAAAGTAGGACTAATACCCATATCAGATGGTAGGTCTACAATGTATGCATTGGATCCAACTCGCCTCAAAATTTTGAAAGGCCCTGCACTACGAGCATGTAACTTTTTCACAGTTCCTTGTGGGAACCGCTCAGGTCTCGGATCATCACATAATCACCCACATTAAATTCTTTGAATCTACGATGAGTATCTGCAGCAGATTTATACACTTCATTGCTCATATTAATTTTTCTTTTAATTTCAGCATGCAATTCATGTATGCGCTATACAAATGATGATGCAGACTCAAATGGCCTATTTGACATTGACATGGGAATGAGATCTATAGGGTTCCTAGGCTTATAACCATGCATGACTTCAAAGGGGCTCATACCTATAGATCTATTGATCGAACTATTATATGCGAACTCTGCAATCGGTAGAACAACATCCCACGTTCGCGTATTCTCACCAACCAAACAACGCAACAGATTTCCTAGGCTACGATTAACTACCTCAGTCTGTCCATCAGTCTGAGGATGATACGCAGATGAAAACTGTAACCTAGTACCCATCATGTGCCATAAGGTCTTCCAAAAATAACTCATGAACCTAGCATCTCTATCTGACACAATCGTCTTTGGTAACCCATGTAGTCTCACTATTTCTCCGAAAAATATCTTGGCAATATTAGAAGCATCGGAGGTTTTAAAACACGGAAAGAAATGGGCCATTTTAGAAAAACGGTCCACAACCACCAAAATGGAATCGTACTTCTTAATAGTCTTCGGAAGTCCAAGTACGAAGTCCATACTGATATCATGGGGAACTGGCAAAGGCGTATACAATCCCATATTTTGCTTCCTTTACTTTGCCAGTTGGCAAGTTCGACATTGCCCAATGATTTTAACCGCATCTCTCTTGAGACTAGGCCAATAAAACCTGTCTTCAACCAGGACAATCGTCTTGTCTCTCCCAAAATGTCCGGCCATACCTCCGGCATGTAACTCCCAAACAAGAAAATCACGCAGGGAAGTTTGGGGAATGCAGAGTTTACTTCCTTTAAATAATAAATTATCCACCATGAGAAACTCTTTATTACTCCTTTCTTGGTCACTCAAGAGTGAAGCATACAACTCCCCAAAATCCGGGCATGTGGGATATTCATCCTTCAATTGCTCAAACCAGGTCACCTCTACATTCATGGAGTGTATTAGTGCAACCCTACAACTCAATGCATCAGCTGGCTTGTTCTCAACCCCGGCCTTGTGTTTCAACACAAAAGTGTATTCCTGAAGACATTGAACCCAATTGGCATGTCTTGAGTTTAATTTTTTCTGTGAATTGAGATATCTCAAGGCCTCATGGTCCGAGTACAAAACGAATTTGTGTGGCAAAAGGTAGTGTCTCCAATGACGGAGTGCTTGCCTAACCACATAAAACTCTTTGTCATAGGTGGAATATCGTTGTCTGGCTTCATTCAACTTCTCACTAAAGTAAGCGACAGGATGTCCTTCCTGACTTAGGACTCCACCTATACCAACACCAGATGCATCACACGCAACTTCAAAGACTTTAGAAAAGTCTGGTAGTCGCATGACAGGAGCTTCGACCAAACGGGTCTTGATCTCCTGGAAAGCTTTCGAGGCTGCTTTAGTCCATTGGAACTCCCCTTTTTTAAGGCAATCCGTGATGGGAGCCGTGATGGAACTAAACCCTCGGATAAACCGCCTATAGAAGGTAGCTAAGCCGTGAAAGCTTCGTACCTCATGTATATTTCGCGGTTCGGGCCAACTTACTATGGCCTTGATCTTTTCGGGGTCCGCTGACATACCTTCATATGAAACCACAAACCCTAAGAAAATAACCCTATCCGACATGAATGTGCACTTCTTCAGGTTTGCATATAATTTTTCAGTCCGAAGAGCCTCACAAACTAACCTCAGATGCTGCAAGTGTTGTTCCTGGGAGGTACTATAGATAAGAATGTCATCAAAATATACCACCAAGAACTTATCCATAAAAGGTCTCAACACTTGAGTCATCACCCGCATAAATGTATTGGGAGCGTTGGTCAAACCAAAAGGCAAAACCATTCACTCGTACAGACCATCTTTCGTCTTGAAGGTTGTCTTCCATTCATCTCCTAGTCTAATGCGGATTTGATGATATCCACTCTTGAGGTCAATTTTTGAAAAGATAGTAGCACGGCCCATCATGTCAAGCATGTCATCGAGACGTGGGATTGGAAACCTATACTTGACAGTGATCTTATTAATAGCCCTGCTATCTATACACATGCGCCAGGTGCCGTCTTTCTTGGGTGTCAGGAGGGCTGGCACAGCGCACGGGCTTAAACTCTCCTTGATGAATCCCTTTTGTAGAAGCTCATCCACTTGACGCTTCAACTCTTCATGCTCTTTAGGGGTCATCCTATAATGAGGCAGATTTGGCAAAGTCGCCCCAGGGACAAGATCTATGGCATGTTGTATGTCCCTCATGGGAGGTAGTTCATTTGGCAAATCAGATGGGAATACATCTTGAAATTCCTTAAAGACCGGAACTACAACCTCTGGCAACTCAGTACCAACCTCAGGAGAGGTCTCTCTCGACACTAGGGCATACACAACCGAAGTTTCACTAGTCTCTCTTTCAAATTCTTTAGCAGCAGTGTGAGAGGTTAATGAGGTTAAGAAAAGGCCCAGTTTTGTGGGACAACAGTAAGAGAGAGGGGAAAACAGGTTGCAAAGGCTAAGATAGGGACTGGAAGAACAGGACAGGTGTAAAGGAGGTTAAGAAAGGCTAAAGGAAAACATGACAGCTGCAGTTTAGGGCTGTATGGAGGTTGGAACAGGTGCTAAAGGCTGTATGAGGCTTGAAAAGGGTCCAAAGGTTTGAGGGCAGCTGTATGGTGGACTGTTAGGGTTGAATGAAGAGGTTTAAAACAGTGAAAGGGCTAAAGGAGGCTAAGATAAGGGGTTCAGCAGATCTGGATGGAGTTAAAGGGTATACGATGAGTAGGAGAAGAGAAGAAGAGAGAGAAGAGGAAGAAAAGAGGAAGAGGAAGAGGATCAAGTACCTGGAAGGGAAACAGCTTCACGCCAAACTCTCGGATTCGCTCCAAGATAATCACGGCAGAGGATTTGCAGAGAAATTCTCAATCTTGATTTTATTTCATTGTAAAAACTGTCTTTGCCCAAAGGGCTACAAAGCCTTATATAAAGAATCACTTACTTAAAATAAAATAAAGCAAAATTACAACACTACCCTTGCTTAAAATAAAACTAACTAAAACAAAAAATAGCAAGTAAAGAAAAAGACAGGGATGCACCGCATCATAAGTCTTAAGATTCCATATGCTTAAACCTCAACTAATTTTATACACCATCCAAAGGGAGTACAATGCATTACTACTATCAAGCATCAACATCAATGTCTCGATTAAATAAGCTTTTTTAGAGAGAGAGAGAGAGAGAGTAAATAAGCCTAGAAACCCAAACATGACAATCTCCAAACAAATAGAGTACCAAAAATCCTTGTCCAGAGAAAACTGCAACATGCCCAACAATCAATACAGGAATAATAATATAGCATCTCCTCCCAGGTGAAATGAAGCACTTCACTAACCTAAGAATTGCTATTGAAACTAATATATCTACACCATAAAGCCCCAAGTCTTAAAAGTGAACTAATTTTTTTTTCAACAAAGGTGGCAATGTAGGATTCTCTGCCAAATTTGTACATATTGAGTCACCAGATGCATTGAATATTGAATATAGGAAAAGAATGAACAATTGTGTCTCTCTACCATTCTTCCAGCAGTTCCCTTGTTTACCCCAAATGCTTGCCGAACAAATATTGTCAACCATGCCATGCAACTAATATATTTGACCCACCAGCAATTTATGTACATTTAAACACAGCCTCAGTTAAATTTACTGATTTGATTCAAATACAAGTTCTCTTTCAATACCATTACTCAGTCATACTCAAGATCGACTCAGCAGAAAATAAAATGTTACTAAGGTTGCATTTGGCTGGGAGAAAGAAGGATCCTAGTAGAGGAACATTCAGGATATAAAGGGGGAACCTTTTCTCAACCAAATAGTATGGAAATCAATGAACTTTAAAGTAGAGAGAAATGATGAAAGGCATGATGCCATGATGTCATTGGTACACTTCTCCCTATGCATACAATTACCAAACAAGATGTGTGAGGGAATCCATATAACTTTGCTCCTTTCCCCTACATTTTCCCAATCCAAACATACCCAAATTCATCACAATGCCAAAATAACATAATGTGGTATAAAACAGTAATAATATAAAAGGGAAATATTGAGGGCAAATTTCCAATTCATTCTAAATGCACATGTACAGAGTACAGACACACACATGATCTCTCTCTCTCTCTCTCTCTCTCTCTCTCTCTCTCTCTCTCTCTCTCTCTCTCTCTCTATTCTCTACAACACACAAACAAATTTTGAGGATTGCAAAAAGCAACTAAGTCCAGAATCGAAAGACAAACAATTGCACATAAATTCCACAATGCAAACACAGCTGAATTCCAAACACCAGTAAAACCTTCCTAATTGCAAATGATGTATGAATGAAGAAACCATTACCAAACCCAATCTGATGCTTATATGAGGAGAAAGAATCCTCAGCATCCTTTTTCCTCGGTGTGATATCTCTAACCAGCTCCTCATATGCATTCCTCTCTGCCATATCCGCAAGCTTCTTCAATCTCTCCTTCAGTTCCTCACTCTGCAATTCCAATCAAACAGAGAAAAAAGAAAAAGGGAAAAGCAAAATCCAATTGAGCATCACAAATGAGAAAGAATCTACTGTGGACTTGCACCATTTTAGAATGTAAATGTGGCATGGTTGTAGGGCCTACTAAGCAGTAACCATACTGTATGAACAGATACTTCTGTATCTATCCGCATACCAAAATTCAGCCCTTACAATAGTTTCCAGTCTATCTGTCAGGAAGTCATGTTCATGCTTTCAGATTCACTCCTTGGCTGTCACATTGAACCTGACTGAGGCTGAATTTTGATATTTAAATAAACTTAGTTGGTGCAGCTCACGACAAGTGTATGTTTTCCAGGTTTCTTCATTTCATACAGCCTTTTACACTCATTTACTCCCCCCCTCTTTTCCAGATTTTTTTCATTTCAAAAAGCCTTTTATACTCATTTATATACAAAGTTAACAACTTCTTTGCATATTCAATTAGAATTTGTCAAAATATTTGACTACTCTGTTCCCTTTTCAAACGTTCCTTCTTTTTCAAACTGTAACCTCAGAACAGCCCAAAACGCGACGGCATTTGGAAAGGAGTTGCAACTGACGTTTTCATCGCAAATACCTCAGGGAAATTAAAGCAAACAAAGGAAAAAGTAAAAAAAAATAAAAAATGAGGCAGACCTTCTGTCTAGCCTTAGGGCTTGAGAGAAGGAAATTGGAGCCGGAGAAGAGATGAAATAGATTGGGTCGAGAGGAAGGTGAGGATGCAGACCAGACATTCCTCAGAGATTTGTAGGGAATAGATGGCTGAGACGAGAGGTCGGAAGCAATCTTTCGAAGATCGACGCCGAGATCTGGATTCCGGGATGCGGTGCAGAGGAAGGAGCGGATGGCGTCGTTGCTCGTGACGATCAGACCTGGCTCGTTCGACGGCGAGTCGGACTCGTGTTGGCTCATGTTTAACTACTTCGCCGGGAAACGGAAAAGCGGAAATTGCAAATGGAATATGATCTGTTTTTTTACCCCACAGACTGAAAATATTCATCTCGCTTCCGAATCTGCCTGCCTCTCTTTCAGGCTACTTTTTCCTATTCATATTGGTATCAATGATATCAAATTAAATTACAATTTATTTTATATTTTAAATTTTAATTTAAAATAAACTTCCTATGTACATCTAAACTCATCACGTCAAAGTAATCTCTATCATGACAAATGTTTGAAAAAATGATATGCAAGATTTGTAGATGATTTTATGTATTATAGTTTTAGTTTTAACTGTGTAATAGGGATATCAATATTATCTAACAAATAAAATATCTAAAAATATTTGTAAATATAAATCTTCTCAAATCAAAGAACACAAAAATTTATACATAGTTGTCTTTCATGATCATGATGTAACGAATCTAAAAGTGAGAGCAAATAATAAGGTAATGTTTGTATTAAAGAGACCTTTCAATACTTTAGGCTAATGGACATGCCCCTAGCCACTAAACGAAGGTTTGAGTAGTGAAATTCAATACACAAAAGCTTTTGGATAGAGGGGGTTGGTTTAAGAGTCAAGAAGTTCTCTTTATAAAGAGAGGTCTTGAATTTGTTTAACGTTCAAACCCTTCTTTATTACTCCTCATCGACTTATCAATTGTGGATTGTAAGGTTTGTATATACTCGTATGATTAGTCTCACCTCGAATGTAAAGTGAAGATGTCATGTTAAAAAAAAAGGTCTTCATGGTCAATGTCAATGAAAACTCAATAAAATTCTCAAAAGGGGATTCCCAGTGTCTTTGAATAATGTAAAAGAAGACTAAGCCAAGGATATATTAAATGTGGAGGCAATATTCCAAAGTAAGTGGATCAAAGCTGGAAAGAAAACAAAATATTTTTCACAAAGGCTTCTACTGAGAGCATCAATTGATTACCATCCTAATGTTTGATGGAGAGATTGCTCGCGACAAGTTAAAAAATGGGAACCAGTTTAAGCTTGGATTCAAGCCCATCACATTCATTAAATAGGCTCCATTTTAGGCTTGGTCCCAAGTCCATCACTGACAAACCCCCTTATTTCAGTTGGCTTCAACCCAGCATCCAGCTCTAGCTAACCAAAAAAGGGTACGAAAACATTATCAAGAAGGACGCCCCTAGCTACAGTAAATCTAATTTTTAAAGGTGAAAAGAAGTTTTTAAAGAAATAACGAGATTGTACAAATACAAAGATTCTATCCAACAATGATGACATGAAGTCAATTAATTATCCTTTATGTTAGGACTTGCTTCTAGTCCAAAATACTAGTATATTAGGTGAAGTGACTTGAGTCTTTTATAAACCCTTAAATATTCCTCTACACTTCTAATATAGGATTCGTTCGCAGCAAATCAAACAATCTCTCCTTCGAATTAGGCTCTCTGGCATAGAGAACGACGTTGGCAATCCCGTTCACGATCTCCTGAGCCCACATGAGATAATCTGAGACCTAACTCTGATATCATTTGTTAGGACCTAGACTTCCAACTCAATCCTTCTCAGATTTACAAAACAACTCCAACACTTTAATGATAATTTAAAGATATTTGAGGGCAAGAATTAAGTGCAAGGATTAAATTAAATTATATTTGTTTTGGTAACATATGTATTCTCACTCTACATTGGACGTGAGCCTAATCTCACGACCATATGTAAACCTCTCATACACATACTAGATAAGTCAATGGAAAGTAATTCCATGAAGAGTGATCTGAATAGATTGAAGCAAAATCAAACTCAAGATCTCGTTTCATAAGATGAACGTCTTAACCATCAAACCAACTCTCAAAAGAATTCAATATTACTACATTCTCTTAAAAAAAAAAGTTCAATATTATAGTAGAACACTTTTCTTCTATTATTGATCCCTGACTCCCTTACAAGTGACTTTTGCTTGCCGTCCACGTTTGAGCAAAGAGCCTATCCTTTCATTCATCTTCTTCTCATTTCTTTATATTTCAACCTCCATTAAACAAAATTTCCAAGCTCAACTTCCACCACCAGCCACTACACTTAATAGTTAATACCATAAATAAATTATACTAAAAATTTCATAACTCAAGAATCTAATGACAAAACAGGTACACATGGACCCACTGAAGCCCTTTTTAAATCAAGGGCCAAGCTGTATTGGTGTTGGGAAGAAAGAAGTGTATGCATGAACTTGGATTTTTAAAATTAATTTTCATGAATATGAGGTTTAATAGACTAAAGAAAAAAGATTCTTCATCTCAAATATAAGCTTGTTGGTGAAATTCATTAGACTAAAGCAATTGAATATTGTAACCAAGCATAATACAGTAAAGAAATAGAGAAATGAACAACTACTTATTGAACTGACACCTTTTGTAAATGTTAAAAATTGTCTACAAACACTACTGATCTTAAAATTAAGAAAAAAAATATTAATATTAAATTTGATGAGCTGAAAGAGAAAAGTTTTATGAAACAAAAATAGATATTTGTCTTATCATTAGTTAAAAATATGTTAAATTTATCTCAACTGGTTACCTCTCGCTTCAAAAAGTGGGAAGTTATGGGTTCGAGTCCCTATGGTCTTGGTGTGCCGTAGGGATAGTGGGCTCATCCGTGGGAGTTTTACGCTGGGTATCCCTCAGTTTCCAATACGTATGTTAAAGTTATCTAAAATAAAGAAGTAAAACTAGAAAAGTGATTTTGACATATAATAATAATGTTATATTCATCTAAAAATAGATTAAATTGGAGAAAAGGTTTTTGAAATATGATTTGGTGAATTGGAAGATGTAACAAGGGAGTGGTTTTATGAGACCTAAAAATAGAGAAAATTTATGAAAAATGGCTAAAATAGAAATAAAGATTTCAGGTTTTAGCTCAATGAGTTAAATTACATTTTTATTTTATCAATAATTAAAAATGTATAATTTAAAAAAAATGAAAAAAAAATAGAAAGAAGGATCATAAGATTGGATTTAGTAAGTTGAAAGACTTAAAAAGTAAGAATAATCAGTGCAAAGAAAAGGCTTGCAAATAAAAAAGCATTCTATCAGTTAGACTTGTTGAGCTAGAAGTAACAAAAGAAAAAGTAGAAAGCTTGTGTAATAAATAAGTAAAAATAGAAAAGAGGATTTGAAAAATTAATTTGGTAATTTTGAAAAGATTAGGCCTATTTTTGTTGTATAAACAATTTTCATCTAAAGGATGCTCTTCATGAGAGATAAAATTTTATTTTACCCAAATGAGTCCACTTAGACCCCACTAACACCCCTGTTATCCCTTACATCCATCTATATTCTATCCCCTATTGATTGGATCACAACTTAATTTGAATTTGTTTTGGATTAGTCTCCCATTTCATTTGAAATTCACTCTAAAGTGAACCCTATTTCACGGTTGATCTTTCGACCTTTGAAAATTATAACTTCCAACATTTAATAATTTTAAATTGAGTGAAGATTCAATTCATGAAATAGATGGGTCTGAGGAAGAGAATGGGTATTAGTGTGACTCAAATGGTCTCATTTAAGCAAAAGAAATTTTGTCCCTCATGAAGGACATCTAGAGTTAGTCTTTGAATATTTTTTTTTTTATCAAACTCGAGTTGGCACGGGCCCAACCTTACCCAAAATGGTACTTGGGTTTACATGGGCCTAGAACAGGGCCCAATTTTTAATTAGCCTAATGTCTTTAACACACGATCCGACCCAAAATTTGACACGAAAGTATGAACTCAATTTGAACCCGAATAAATCCAACCCAATTATATATAAACTCAATTTATGTGTATATATTTACATCGTGTTATATAATTACATTATATTAAGTAATATAGTGATATATAGTGATTTTTACTGAGTGAAAATTAATTCTTATGACACGTGTAATGGGATTTGGTGATTACTAAATTTTGATTTAATTATAATTGAAAGCAGTTGATTTTCAACTAAATAAAAGGTTCAAAAGATATGTAAGGCTTTTAAGGATCTATTCGAGGTATCTAAGGCTTTTAAGGACCTATTCGAGTTCAATTAATTAGGCTTTTAGACACTATAATTATGATCCAAGTCCTAATCCGAATTTATTCAGGGCCCGCCCGACTCCCCCAGCCACCCGGAAAGCACTAGTAATTTTAAAAGAGAAGATTCGCCGACGATACGCTCCTAACTCGTACCTAACGGCACACCAGCTGTATAAAGAATCGCCGACGAGAACGCTTCCCAACTGACGGCAGACCAGCTGTAAACACCAACCGCCAGCTCTCTCGCGCGTGCCAGGTCACCACTGCCGTTGCAGCTTTTACACGTGTCCTTCTCAAAAGCTTTCTTTACGCGAGATGTCTTCCATCTGTAATCCGACGTGGACACTCCTTGAAATATCCTAGAGAGACTCATCCAGAGATAGCCGCGACTTTGTAGAAAGCCAACGTGTCTCGCGTCCCCCCAACCCCATACCCTAACTCTTAACTCGACAGTGGGGTCGCAAATTTGAGTTGCAGACTCACTTCTTCGTCTGCATTTCCATAAATTCTCTCTCTCTCTACCGTTTTCCATTCCATCTCTAAGCCGTCAACGGCCGTCAACGGAACGTGTTCCCTTCTAAACTCTCCGTTACCGTTCTCCATTTTAGCTGTTTGATTTTTGTCAAAATCTAGGGTTTTGGAAGATTAATTGATTCTTTCATCCACGAATTCCACTGCATTCTAATTTTTGTTTCTTTATCGAATTTGTTTGGTTTCCGTTCACAATTTCTAGGGTTTGGAAGTTGATTGACTCTTCCTTCTGCGAATTTGGCTGATTCAGATTCAGATTCGGAATACTAGGGTGTTGAAAGATGACTGATCTTACATTGTCAAATTCAAGTGGTTTCTGCTAAAATTTGTACGGCTTTGGGAGATGAACGCCCTTCATCCTTTCTTTGTAGAATTCGCTTGATTTCGAGGGTTTTAGAAATGACCAAACATAATTCTTGCTTTGTTGAATTTGATTGATTTTCGTTCATAAATCTAGGGTTTTCACTTTTCACAATCCTCCAAAAGCCGATAGAATCTCTCTCTGTCTGTCTGTGTGTACTTTTAGGGTTTCTTGAGCTTCAGACTATTCTCTTTAGGTTATTTGTTCTAGAAGGAAAAGCAGCTACAAAAAAAAAAAAAAAATCTCCTTTATCACTTCTGTTGGTGATTTGAGGGTCTGGTGCCATCAATGGCGTATGTAATACACGTGGATAATGTGTCGTTTCAGGAGACGAAGCTGAAGATGACGGATGGAAATGGGGACTATCAGAGGTTGGGACCTTTGAGTGATTTGGAGCAAGTGGAATTTGGGAATCAGCAGCTGGAATCTTCAGGATGGCGTTGTTGTTCACTGTGTTGGTGGATGAAAGCAATCTTTTTTGGCCTCTTTTTACTGGTTGCTGGTGCTTGTTTTTTTATTTGGGGTGGGCCTTTCCTCATTGATAAGGTATATATTTCAGTTTTTTGCGTTATTCTACTTCTAGGTTTGAATTCTTTCGTTATGTAGTTACATTCACTGCAATTCACAGTTAATCCCTTTCTGTTGCTCTTTTTTTTTTATCTTACAGAGAATATTGCATATTTTAAATTCTTGTCCTATTTGTAACTAAAGATTATTGGAGGTATCTAACAAATATGAACTGACTAAAATTGGTTGTGGCTGTGGAGCAATGGAAATTTGTGCTGATTTGGTGATTTTAAGCACCCAAGTAATACTTGCAAATGGATGGTAGAATAAATTGTGGCATCAGTAAGGATTGGGTTAGTATATCCATGGGATTAGACTAGGATTATACTGGAGATCTTGGGTTCCAACTCCTCTTGGGCTTACCTGCTGATATACGAGGTTGTATGTGTTTTCGTGCATTCTTGGAATTAGTCCCTCCAATGTAGGATGGGGATGGTTTCATATATACTCGGGATTAGTCTCACCTCTAAAAGGTAGGGATGTCCATATTATCCACCCACCCACCCGCCCACCCTTCCAAGGAAAAAGAAGAAACAGTAAGGGTTGCACTTGAAAGTGGAAAAGGTCCATCAAATGAATGATAGGATGATCTGACTCTGTGTAATTTGTGGTTAGCGTTCAATACTTTTAAAATGTTCAACAGTTTATCTAACTCGTAGTTTAGCAATTTTTCAATTTGATAAATGATAATTCCAGTCAAAAAATAAAAAAAGAAGGGTTCGATAAGTATTGTGGTTGGTTTGACCAAGGGATTCACTTTTGAGCTTTTACTTGTTTGCTTTGGTTGTAGACAACTTAGTCATAGAAATTCAAGATAAAAATTGTTGTTGCATTTTTTTTTTCTTTCCAAACGGTGTGCTACTAGCTAGAGCAGCAAGAAATCACCGAAATAATAAGTTGAAAATGGGAGAAGAGGCTTTGAGAGTATCATTTGAAAAACAGTAGGACAAAGATACAATACATATAGAAAAAAGGAGGATTATGGTTTGGTTAACTTTTTGAACCACTTTACTGGTTCACTCGCTTTATTTGTTATGCATCTGTTTTAAGTAGGGTGCAATATATCTCCAGAAAGGGTAGTATGCCTATCCCTTTAGCTCCAATGTTGCTCGAATGGTTTACATGTCAACCTGTCATTATGTCTTGTATGCAAGAAAAAAACCCAATTGTGGAAATGGTTCTTTCTTCTTTGTTGATTGTGTCCTTTATTTATCTTTTTATCAATTCCTTTTTCTTAATGCATTTCATACATTACATGTACAGGTGGTAGTGCCAATCTTGGATTGGGAGGTGACGACATTTAGCACACCTGTGCTTGGGCTTTTACTCTTCATCTCTATTGCAATATTCCCTGCCCTTCTGTTGCCATCTGCCCCGAGTATGTGGATAGCTGGGATGACATTTGGATATGGTTATGGGTTTCTTCTGATTATGGCAGCAATGAGTTTGGGCATGTCATTGCCATATTTTATTGGTTCTCTTTTTCGTCATAGAATACATGTTAGTCCTCCAATCTGGTTCTCTTACCTTTTTTAAAAAAAAAATCCAAAACTCTGGTTGATGCTAAGAAAACACAACTGATATTTCTTTTGCAGAGGTGGCTGGATAAGTGGCCCAAGAAATCTGCTATTATAAGACTAGCTGGTTCAGGAAACTGGTTTCATCAATTTCGAGCTGTGGCTTTACTCAGGATTTCTCCATTTCCCTACATTATTTTCAATTATGCAGTTGTTGCCACAAATGTTAACTATGGTCCTTATATATTTGGATCACTGGCAGGAACTGTGCCCGAAGTTTTTATTACAATATACAGGTTTGAACTCTCTCCTGTTTCTCCAAATGCTTAGCAGAAAATCTCTTGAAATCACATGGGGCATTTAGTGCACAGCAAAGTTTGATTAGCCTACCGTCTATAATGGTCCATAACTCTAGTGACTTATCTACTTCATATTTTATTGTAGTCTCATCTTTTTATTGATTTTGGGCAAGAGTTGACTAGGTGGAAAGTTCGATTAGCCTACCGTCTATAATGGTCCATAACTCCAGTGACTTATCTACTTCATATGTTATTGTAGTCTCATCTTTTTCTTGATTTTGGGCAAGAGTTGACTAGGTGGCCCTGTTCATCATCTTGTATAATATATGCATACAACAAATAATATAAAAAGGAAAAAATTCCATGGTCTTTTTCCATTTAGTACAATTGCAATTTCTTGCACCTTATTTTTAATTTCGTTAGACCTTATCTTTAAAATTAAAAAAATGGTGGCCCAGATTTCTACATTGTCTGCCTCCTTTTCTTCATCCATATCTTAGAATTTTTATTATCAAACATTGATAGTAAACCCACATGCATGAATATTGGGCTTGTATATATATAAGCTGAAGACTTGGAACTCTCTTTGGGGAAGATGCTTATAGAAGTTTTTGTTGGGTGGGACTGAAGATCTTGATTTAACAGAGAATGATTACTTGTTACCCTCTTTGGAAATAATCTAGAAGCAAGAGTTCCAACTCCATTAGGAATTTCTTCTTAAAAGGAAGAATGTCTTGGAGACGGCTGTTGAGAACTACATGGCTTGGATACGGTCATAAAATTATGACTTTCTTTTATCTGATATCCAGAACAAGGCCAAAAAGAACTATATTGATAGATTGAAAATGGGGAACGAGATTATCTAGGATAAAATATAATAGCTTCAGAAATGGTGGATTATTTTAGCGTTATAATCTCAAAAGAATGTTTCTAGATCTTAGTTGGATGCCATTGATTTTCTTAGTTTACCTTTGGAGGATTGTTTTTTGGCTTGAGAAGGGAATTTATGGTAAAAATCTTTGAAGTCATTGTGGAGTTGGTTGGCGACAAAGCTCCTAGATGAGACATGGCTTTTTAAGCCTTGTTGGGATCACATTCCAAAGGTGGATGTTGTTATGCAACTCCAAAAGTTCAAACCAATCAACTCGGTTAGTAGTCTCTATTTGATCACTTCTACATTTAAAGGAGCCTTAATTTTCAAAAAAAATTAAAGGAGCCTTTGTTAAAGGAAAGCAAATCTTTGGTGGAATCTTAATTGCCAATTAATGTATATATCGAAGAAAGAGCTTGTGAATTGGGTGGTTATATTTGATCGATATGCTCAAAAGATTCGGGTTTGGTTCAAAGTGGATCTCTTGGATGGAAGAATGCATCTCTACCTCTTGTTTTTTCATTCTTGTCAATAACATTCCTAATTGTTTTGTAGAAACCAAAGAGATAGGGCAGAGTGACCTTCCTCCACCATCCCTTCTTCTATTATCATGTAAGGTCAGTGTGTTTTGTTTGCTGAGCAGATTCATTTGTGGCTTTTGCATTGCCACTTCCTATCTATTTACTACCCATTTGCACCTTGCAAATGTTAGGATCATCTTAGTCAAGGATGTCGAAAAACAATTTACAGAGATAAGCTTCTTCCATTGGGTGTGCAGTGGTACATCTTCTTTTCCTATACCTTAGTCTTCCATTGGGAGGTAAATCTAAAACCTTGGATTTTTTAGAAGAAATTGTTGAAAATTCAAACAAAAGTTTGGCCTCATGGAAAAAATCATATTTGTGTTTTGGTCACTAAATCATTCTTATTAGTTGGCCTCCTACAATTTATTGGTTTATTCTCTCTCTTTTTATAGTCGTTGTCAAAGTAGCTAAAACAGTTGACTTTTAGATGGGGTGAGGGACAAAAAGAAATTCCACTAGGTGAATGGGCAAGAGGTTAATATTCTAGTAGAACAAGGTGGTCTTGGTTTGGGGAATATTATTGAAAGAAATTGGACTTTGTTAGCAAAACTATGGTGGAGATTTGGTGAAGGGAGGGAATCTTTTTGGTCAGAAGTTACTAAAATCAAATATGGGGATGTAAGTAGGAGTTGATTTCCTTGGGGTGTATCTCATAGAGAGGTGGGGTGAGGAACAAAATGAAATTCCACTAGGTGAATGGGTGAGAGGTTAATATTCTAGTAGAACAAGGTGGTCTTGGTTTGGGGAATATTATTGAAAGAAATTGGACTTTGTTAGCAAAACTATGGTGGAGATTTGGTGAAGAGAAGACTAGATTCATAGTTGGGATGGAACACAAAACAGATTCTCTCTATTTGAAGAGAACTTCTCTAGATTTCTGAAGAGATGAGAAACGATCCATGATGTGATAAATTTATCCTCCTTTACTCACAATTTCTTGTGTTAATTTTATTGAGTAAAAAAAAAAAAAAATAATGAATACAACACAAGAGAGTGGAGCTACAGCCTGCTGGCAAAGTACCAAAGAGGAGCAACCTTGAATACCTCAAAAATCTATCAATGAGCAACTCAACAACAGAAGTGTTGGATCTCATAATGTAACCATGTATCATTATTGTTGATGCCTTTGAAACATTTCAGACATAACACCTGATAAATGACTGTATTTTGCTATGGTGGCATCCGTTTTTCCTTGCTCCATACATGGTCCATAATGTAGGTGGAGGATAGGAAGCATGCTTCAAGAACTTTAATCATGTCATCAAAAGATCCCAAGTCAAGCAAGAGTGTTTATTCTTGTTCTGCTTTAAGAAATTTATCTTTACCCTTTTTAAATGGGACCCTCTGTGTTGTGTTTTGTATGCTAAAAAATGTTTGAATAGTGATTTTACATTTGTTTTTCCTTTTTGCAGTGGGATTTTGATAAGGAGCTTGGCAGATGTGAGTCAGGGAGAACTATTCATATCAGTGCAACAGATCATTTATGATGCTGTTGGCTTTTGTGCAACCTTGGCTGCAACGACAGCCATCACCATCTATGCAAAACGGGCTCTCCAGAACCTCCAGACAGAAGATGAGCTGGAGTGAGCTCAGTTAGCTAAGACCTCACTGAGCCTATCTGATGAGAACTGCATGGGATTGTTAACCCAGCAGTTTTTTTCTTGTTTGGATTTGCTGCTACGTGTATTTGAGTAGCTGAGGTCGTCTACACTATCCTGTTTGGTTCTTGTTGTACAGTTTTGGCTACATCCTTGGCAAAGGGAGCCACCACCATTTTTTTTTACACATTTTGCTGCAAAGAATTCTCCTTTTTTCTTCATTTGATATCGCAGAAAGTGTAAATGTTCTCCTTTGATCCTGTGAGCATGATGCATAAGATGCTTGTAGCAAACAGGATTGAAGTAGCATCTCCCATTTGAAAGTAATTATATTTTTTTTAAGTTGGCAGTATTATACATATCTGCAGAAGATTTAAACTTACAGTATCACGTACATTTGATGTTTCTTTATCAATTACTCTTGACAATGTTAAAGTCATTATTCTATCCAAATTTGTGACAATTTGATCTGTGTGTCTAATTCTATCTACATTGCAACCTTATAATTTCTACAATCTTTGGGTGACCTTACTCCCAACAGTAACCCTCGAAGAATCCATTGGATTATGGTTGTCTAAAGAAGATTCTCTTGTGATAATTGATTTTCTTATATTTGGAATTGTAAGCTTTTTATTTTTCAGTATAAGAATCAGATAAGATATCCAGTTGAGGGAGATAAATGAGAGTAGGTACAGATAATGTTACAATTCCTAGGTTTCTAGCAGTTTTCCATGGATGAAATAGCAGATTTAAAGTAGATTTAACAATGTTTCTAAATTAGTTCAATTTCGTAGTGTTCCAATTTCATCATATGGGTCATATTTCTATGGGTTGGAATCAGTGGGATGGGTTTTTTTTTTTTTTTTTTATGATCTCTGGGCCTTTTAGAGCACTCTTAATTTTTTTCTAGGCCTATGTACACACATGGGATAATTCTACGGGGAGTGATTCTGAATTGAAATTTAATACCCCTACTTCATGAGGGTTTTGTTATCTAAATTGAACGGCATTTGCCACCAAAGGAGAATTAATTTATCATATTGCAGTCACAATTTTGAATGAGCATGTACATATGGACAAAACTTGGGTCCTTCTGTCCGACGTGCTAATGGATCCCCCCGGTCGGGCCATTAATTTGATGGGATACTGGCTGCTATGATCATGATGTATTCCTCAGTGATATGGTACAGTAATATGCTGGGTTGACTCACTAAGATAACATCTGATGATCCAGTGCCAATACAGGCCGATAATGAAAAGAAAAATTAGCCTTGGGTTGCCCCCTTTGATGCACACTTTAAAATATCAAACTCAGATACAGTTCTACTAAAATCTCTACGGATGAGCCCTCTTTAAGGCACACCAAGGTTAGATCATGGAGGCTTAAACCCGCAATCTCCCATTTCCTAAGGCGAGAGAGAGGCAAAGAGAAGATAGTTAGAAAATTCAAACTTTAATTACACTCTTTTCATTTGATATTTTAAAGTGTGCATCAAATGAATATTGAATATTAATTTATCAAATGATTGATCCCTGATATATGACATGGATTAATTGTAAAGATCTTGGACTTAGAAAAAATTATATCAATTCGATTATAAAATTCATTTTTAAACTTTCATATTTTTAGAACTTAAGAAATTATTTTTTATTTACTTACTTTGCCTTATTTTGGACTCAACTTACGGACCCAACTTACTCTCATGTCACGAGTTCTGTGAACAGATTTTCCCATCTAAGAATATAATATCTCAAAAAAGCACGTTTGATGTTCTTAAATGTTAGTTATTTCTCTGAAAAAGCTCCTATCTTTTGAATTTAATGTAAAATAAATTCCTAAATTGGTATAATTCTAAAAAATATTTTTTACTTTTTAACTATGATCATATAATTTAATTTATTTTTGAGACATTACTAAGCCATAAAAGGTAATTTTTAGTCAATCTGTTTTCTCAAGTAGTGTCGAACTGGACTCTACAATATACATCTAAGAAGTGGCAAAATAAAAACATATTAACTAACACAAGGGCTTCTTTCAAATATATCTAAAAAATAGAGATCTTTTTAGAAAAAAATCTTACTTTTAAATTTTAACAATTTGCATCATATATAAAGTCCACTTTTACTCTAACATAAATATGGATACTCATAAAATCACTGATTCAATCTTAGATATCATGTGTTGCAGGCTCTCAAAAATTTTATGACTTTAAATTATTTTTTGAATGTCTAATACAATTAGATGCTTTTTCTCTTTCTTTTATTAGTTATGGCCAATATTTACATTTTTGGTTAGATCAATTTTTACCCAATGTTAATCTCTAGATATTACATCTAAACTTAAATAAATTCATATTTTTATATTATGTTTTCTATAGTTTATATATATTTTTTTTGAATTTACGTGTGGAAAATCGCAGGAAATCCAACATAAAACGTCCATGGATAATACCAACTGTCCTTGGGGGTACACTAAGTTAGGCCACGGGTGATTATCATTCCATTTAATAAGATAAACATAAATTTCATGATATTATTTTCATAAAGTCATGTATAAAACCATGGCCAAAGTGGATTTGGTAGGTGGTTTAGAATTGGTGTCATCGTCTTCATTTGTCATAACCAAAACCTTCTCTCACCAGATCTTGAAGAAACATATGTTGAAGCAGGTGAGCTTAATCCCTAAGCACACCAACTGTTCATTAAAACCATCGCATGTTTGAATTATTTGCAGTCTCCAATCCACCAACCCCATCTGCTCTGCTCTCCCTGCATATATATATAGCCCAATGGATATTAGATTACTATCCTAAGATATGGAGGAGGTGTGTTTACAGCCCTCTTATCGGCCCCAGGTTCGGCAACCAGCTTCGGTTCCGTTCCTTTGGGAAGAAAAACCAGGCACCCCAAAGAGGGAATGGAAGTCCGAAGTTGTCACTGCGACTTCAGTTCCGTCGCCGGCAAAACTTGTCGTCTCAGTTCCATTCAGTTGGGAAGAAAAGCCCGGAAAGCCATTATTTGCATTTTCTCCTCTGCTTTCGGATTCACAGCTTCTCCCCCGCACCCCAAGCTCATCTCCTAGCACAATTAATGGAAATTTAGGTGCTATATTCCATAGAACAAACCCTTTCTTAAGTAGTGATGAAGACGACGACGATGATAGCAATGACAACGATGATGGTGATGGTGATAATATGTCAGAATTGGATTTAGAATCTTTCATTTTCGATACGGATGATCCCTTCAGCTCCACTCCTTCTCTGCTTGCAAATGGCCTGATTACAACAACAGCAGTATCCAATGCTGTCCCATTGGAATCAAATGAAAGTTTGAATTTGCAAATGAGTTCAGTAGATAATGGCTACGACCAACGTGAAAACTGGATTATTTCTCTCTCAGATGTAATGAATAATTCAAGATACACCACTTCTGGGGATTCTGTTCTGGGGTTCCTTTTCCCATTGTTATCACCGGATTCTGCATTTCTTAACAAGGTTGGCTGTCGTAATAAGAACTACCCAGCTGCTCCGCCTGCATTATTACCACTGAAAGATAGAGACGATGGCTGCAAAAGAAATCGTGCTCTTACTGTGAGAAGGCCACACACTCTTGGAGAGTTGATGGAGATGAGTAGAAGAATAAATTACGGAAGGAAGGCTGTCCAAATCAAGAAGCAGAGTTTCTCACTGGTAATTCTTCATGCCAAAGCCTTTCAGATAGATTTCACCATTTGTATCCCCATATTGGCTTAGGATTATATATGATAGCAGTGTTACTCTCTAATTTTTATTTTTTTATTTTTTATTTTAGTTTCATTAGCCATGATCACATAAATCTGAATTCTTCTTCTTCTTCGAGCAATGCTTATAAATTGGAAATTGATAAAATATTACTCCCTCCGTCCCATTTTAATTGTCTCATTTGAAATATTTATATTTTTTAAAGAACTCTCTATATAGACCAGCACTCATATCATCTCATCCATTTTCAATACATTTTATACTAGTCAAATACAAATGAGACAACTATTTTGGGACAATTCCAAAATTCATATAGGACAACTAATTTAGGACAGAATGAGTATTATGTTATCTGGTACAACTTTCCCAATAAAAAAGTTATCAAACCATATGAAAATTTCTTTACCCTGAATCTTGGCTAAAACCCAAGAGGATTGGAGTGATAGCAAATTAGCCATGAACCCATCTCAGGATAGAAAAGAAAGTTCCGAGTTTAATTTCAACTCTACCTAAAGGGCTACTGTCCAGAAGAGTTATTTTGTGTATATGGATAGAGGGGCTTGCACGTGTTTCTCTAAGAGACTTACATATCTTGGTGATTTAAAAAAACCTTTATCTTTGCTAGGGATGATAATTTGGCCCAGTACTTCAAAAGCCCAAATAAATCTGGCCCAAGAAAAGTTGGGCTTAGCATAAATTTTCAGCTCAATTTAGAATTAGGTTGGGATTGGACCAAAAATTTAAAGCCAGATTATTTGGGCCAGTCTCGAGCTTGTCTATGTGCTCTCCGAAACCCCGAATATGACTCGATTATGTAGAGCTATTAAAAATAATATATACGATTGATCTATTAGGAAAATGACGTTTCCCGTCAAACCTGATACCTTTTTATTTTTGTTATTTTTTTAAAATAATTATAAAATCCAACCAATTAAATTTAAATCTCATTAAATTATATATATAGATAGATTAAATTTCAGTAAAAAAAATCATATATAAGCCACTCGATCTGAGTCTAATTCAGCATATAGTCTTATTTTTCTAATGACGCCTGATAACTTGACCACTAAAATCATGTGACTTAAATTTTATTTTTGGAATGAAATTTATAGACTTGTAAAATATTAGTTATTTTTTCAATCCATAGTTGGATTTTCACTATTTATCAAATATAAAAAAATAGTACTTGATTTTAACTCATTGTCTGCTATTCAATTTTCTTACTATTTATTTTAATAATTAGACAATAATGTAAAGTTCTATTCGATAGAATATAATTTATTTATATTTTAACCTTTTAAACCAAAAACTTCATTTAGAAATGCTTATTTATGGGCTCATATTCAGGCTCAGACTTTAAATCGGGCTCATTGGGCTGATTGGGCTCAGACTTTTCACCACTAATCAGGTTTGGTCTGAGCCAGGGATATAATTCTTCGCCAATAATGTGCGTATCGGCCAGAGATAAAATAATTCGGCCGATGTGCCTGAGATCTCGGTTGAATATCGGTTGTGGGCCCGGCCGATATCTCAGCCAATATTTGTCCATATCGGATGAATATCGGCCGATATTTTTTTTTTTTAAAAAAAAAACCATCGAGATTTCAAAAAAAAAAATTGAAGAGAGAGAAAATCTCGGCCGAAATCTCGATTCGGCCGAATTTTCGACCCCTGGTCTGAGCATAGTCTTTTGGGCTTGGACTTGGCATAACTTCAGCCCAACATCTGCCCCATCCGTTCCCATTCCTAATCACTGCAATCCAGAAAAGGCCTAGTCTTCAGGCAGTGGAGCAGTGATGTGCCGAAGTACATAACCTTAATAATTTTGCAGATTGTACACAATTTATTTAATGTGATTTAAAAAATGTTTTTTAATGTATTTTCAAAATTTCATGCCATGTTTTTTTATTTCTTTTTAAACTCTATAGAGTATAGACTTGTACAACGGATACCATATTATAGGAAAATTTTGGCATCCTTTGGCATATATAGTTCAAAATAATAAATGATTAATTTCAATTCGATTATAGCTTTTTTACCATATTTTTCTACACCTGCATTGAATCGTGTTCCTGTTACAACTAAAATTTGGGTTAGTGATTTGCAAATCTCTTCTTGAAAAAATTCAAACAAATTAATTCAAACTGACCCAACTTGATAGGATTTTGAGTTGATTAAGTCAATTATTTGTACCCAAGTTTTCTGATACTTGACTCAATTAGATTCTGATTAAGCCTGAGATTTAAGCTTTTAAACTTTGATTTGAACGAATAAAAAATTATCAAAACTAGACTATGCCAAGTTCATCTATTAATAAATTGTAAAGCACTGGCCCAGGCCCGTAAAGTACTCAAGCAGGCCTGACTCATGGCCTGAAAACTCATTGCGTCGGCCCAATTTTGTCTACCGAAACAAGTACATTAGGCCAAGCCCAGTAAAAACTATACATGTTACTTTGAAAGGGGTTCTCTTAATCGTGCCTCTGTGACTGCAGGAATTCATGAGGCTATTTGCCTGCTGCATCTTTGGAGCCAACAGCCATCTAAAGCAGAGACACAAGCTACAGTAGTGGAAAACTTGTGCTCATCCAGTTACTTCAGAATGGTATTTAAGTATTTGCCGTCATCTCGTGCCATCGTGTGGTGTCATATAGTTCGTGTTTTTTTATGATTAAGGTGATCAAGTTTCTTCAAATATCCTATTAAGGCATATGTAAGCCTCTCTACTCATGCATCGGATAACTCTATGAGGAGTGGCTCTTTAAAGTGCAGTAAAAATTGGATTCAAGATTCTTGTTTTACTTTTATGTTTTGTTTATTACCTGTGTTCTTTAGAATGGATCTAAATATACGTGTACAAATACAGGCAATGTTGGGTCTGATATTTTCATTTTGTGTTTTTATTGTGTCTATGTATCCATAAACCTATATCATTATTGTAATCATCTTAATTCTATCTCAAACTTCAACAAAAAAGTAGAAATTTGGAAGTTTTGGAGAGTGGAAGAAGGCATGACATGCAGAGGCGAATGTACGATCTTAAAGCTGAAGAAATTACAAGTTTGAACGGACTTAGCCTAAAAGTTTGACTCTTTTAGCTTGAAAACATATAGATTTCAATGGTTCGTATAATCTTACATCAAATATTCAAAAATAATTATCTCCTATCTCCTATCTCTTTACCTATATGAGCGTAGTTCAACTGATTGCTTCCCGCCTCAACAAGCGGGAGGTTGCGGGTTCGAGCCTCCATGGTCTACTTTAGTGTGTTTTAGGAGTAGTGGGTTCATCCACACGGTTTTAGTAGAACTTTTTCAATACGTTAATTTTAAAAAAAAAATGTTCAAAAATAAATTAATATATATAAGTAGAAATTTAATAATAACAACGTATCAACCTTTAGCTTCTCACATGGATTCAAATCAGAACATGCTCTTTTATCACCCTACCAATATACACTCTAAATTTCAAAAGATATTAGTACCATTCCCTAATCAAAAAGTCAATTTCAAGATAAAATTGCTAATAAGAGTTGGGAAACATTGAGCCTAGTGCATCCAGAGTGTTTCTATTCCCCTCCCTGATAACTATCATCATCTCATAACATCCCTCATTAGGAAGATTCATGTAACAATCTTTAGAATGGATTGTTGTTCTACATGATACATGGTATCAATCGCTAGGTTTGATCGATCTTGGATCTGAACTGTTTCACAGAATCTGAGTGTCAAATCATCAGTGATTTGGGCTTTTTTTTTTTTTTTCATTGCTGCAGCCAGACTCAATCGCTGTTGTTCCTCTCCATATTCTTCTTCTCTGCCCTGTTCACAGATCATGGCTTTTACCGAAAAAATCATGGGAAAAGAGAGATATTAATCAGTTGTATTGTGTATCAGTGTATACAAAATTACATGCCCAGTAGTATATAAAATGACAATTAGAGTTCTAAGTACTTTAGGAGTCTCAAGTCTACTCGAACTCTCTCTCCTCAATCAACAGCTTCCACTACCATGAGGCTTAAAGTTTACTCTGTAGCTGCATTGTTACCATCATTAGCTGCTGAATTGTTCTTGGTCATGGATGAAACCAAGGAAAGAGCGGATTGCTTTGTCCAACGCTTATTAGAGGAGGGTGGCTTCTTCTCCTTGCCTTGCACTCTGCCACCATTAATTTTCTTCTTTGTTATGGCAATGGCTAGATCATTTGGAAACAGGGAATGCCAGACGAAAGCATGAAGGAGAGTGGAGATAAACAGCACCGACACCATTGTGGAGGACACGAAGGAGAGGGCAATGGCGAGCCCCTTGCTTGGAAAAGTAAGTACCTGCTCAGCATACTTTATGGTGGCCAACGATGCCGTTGTCATAGGAAAGGTATAAGACCACCATGCAACTGAAAACCTGCAGAAGCATAAAAATTTAAGGTAAAAAATGGATATTGATTAGTAAAACTTTTTATGTTAAAAATGGATATTAGGCCCAATAGTGTAAAAACTAAAATTAAAAAAAATTGATATTGGATCTAGTAGTATTAAAATAGCAATTAGGGCTGTAAAATGGGCTAAACAGACAAATGGATCCTTAACAGGTTGCGGACAGTCCAATATGCTTATTGGACTGGGCCAAATTCTGTTCTAAACAGATCTTATGCTATCGGACCAAGCCGGGAATGGTCCGGTAAACCTATCGGGCCAGATGTCCGATTAGAGCCTTAGTTACAACTCATCCCAGTAATGGGTAAGCTTGGCATGATTTGTAGTCTGTGGTAAGATGAATTATTCTCACTTACGCATCTTTAAGAAAATATCAAGGATCTAAACTGGAATCTGATGGAGAAAATTATGAGGCACTCAAAAAAAAAAAGTACTGCTTTAAAGTTTAAACTAAGAGGGTGAATTCTTCTTCTTCTTTTTTCTTTTGCTAAAGCATAGATCATTGGAAAAATAACATAAACTAAAAGAGGGTCTCTTTCGTGGGTTGAGTCCATCCTTGGATTTTGAAAGAGAGAAATCAGTGAGGAGAGAGAGAAAAAATTGTAATAGCCTTGATTAGTGAAATTTGATTGTTTGTTGTCCATGCACTAGTCCTTTGGCCGAACCACGTTAGAAATCTGTTGATTGGAAATTAAATCCCAATACATACATGTTTTATGCATGAAGGATTTTTGTGATCTTCTGCACTACAGATTGAATCATTTCATTAAAAAGGAAACAAAGAAACAGGAGATTTCTCATTTGAAAGAAACGCACCTAAAGCCCCAGAAGAAACTGATCCGCACCACAAGTGAAATATAGAGAAACAATGCAATGAAGTAGAAAGTCCTTGACACTGCATCGAATTCTTCATATATGGCCGCCCAAGCTATGCTGGCTGCTGCAGGTGTAGCTATAAACATAGAGTACACTGGATGCAGCTCCTTTGGCAATGTCTCACTGGAAAATAGCCGTTGATACAGTGTCACAAAGACTACGATGTAATGAGCCAATCCCACAGCCCAGAAGAACTTGGCTGCCTCCTTCCACCCCACCTTGCAGGCCAAGATTGCGCCGACAAAATTTCCCACCACCGACAGATGCGATGATGGATTCGCCACCTTAGAGAGTCGTCGCTTGCCTCCTGATAGCCACTGCCCATATATCTTGAGCTCAAGAAAGAAAACAGGGGTCATGAAAGCGCACCACAAGGCTGGGTGCAAGTGAGGACCTGCCAATTTTGGTGGCACGCCGATGGCAAGGAACATACAGACAATCCAAGGGGCAAAGAAGAAGTTGGTTCGGACAGGGTGGTGGAACTCCCTCCTAACAGCTTCGAAGTAGAAGATGACCTTGAGCAAATAGGTTATGGAGACACAGAGGAGAATGATGAGGGCAATGAGCCACAAGGCGAAGTTGATCATGGGGGTTATTTGGAGGAATTGGGTTGCTGGGCTCTTTGTAAGGGCACCCCAGAGTATGGCTTGGCTGCTCAAGCCCAGACAGATACCAAAGCAGCCTATTGGGAATCGAAGGAGGAAGGGCCATATTTCATCCTTTGGGAGTAGAATGTCTTCAGAATCCTGCAAAATCACGGAGGAGATGACAATGAAAATGTCAATGATAGTGATGAAAATAAAGACTTGGCTGCCATGACACAGTTTGGTAAGAAAGGATGATCTTTGTGTTAGGATCGGGTATTCATCCCAAAAGACCAGCTTGTTAGGTAGAATGACCAAATTTTTTTATAAATCTCTAAATCTCCTTCTACACTTCGAATGTGGGACTCATACAGCTAGCCCCAATAATCCCCCTTGAACGAGGCAAGCCCCGTCCTCTCCGCTTGGGGTATCTCCTAAGTCAATGTGAGATAGTATGAAACCTAATATCACTTGTTAGGAACTAAGTATCCATCCCAAAAGACTAGCATGTTAGGTGGAGTGGCTCAAGTCCTTTATAACGTCTAGATCTCCCTTTACCATGAGTGAAACTTGACTCGACCTGCAGACCCGACCCGAGAAATCAGTGGGTTTGGGTTATGTACTTGTATATTTTGGGTCGGGTCGAGTTAGGGAAAAAGAAACCCGCATGAAATTTGGGTCGGATTGGATTGAGAAATTAAAAATCAACCCGATCTGACCGACTCGACCCGAGTGCACTAAGTTATAATACAACACTCGGGTTGAATCAGGTAAAAATTCGGGTCGGGTCAGGTGAAGGTCAATAAATTTTGACATTAGTTGGGATGAATTGGGTTTATAAACCCGACCCAACCAACGTGAGGTTTAGCTCCATTCTCTACCGTTCTAATGTGGGAGCCGTTCTCAGCCAGCCCCAACACGTTCTTACTGATAAGGTGTTAAAAATGCTCTCATCTCTTGTGTTCTAATTGTAACCTAAATAATAAATAAAATTACCTTCACTTGATCGAGTTCTGGTCCCCTTAATGCAGCAAAATACCTTCCAGCATTAGGAACATTATCAGGTGAACCTTCTATCCCACCAAAACTGTCCTGTTTTTGGTTATCAGTATCGACCTCCTTTCGAACCGGCAGCCCTGAGTTAATCATCGAATGTTGCTTGTTAAGAGTCGATTTTGTCCTGAAAATGTTAAAATCACTCTTCCTCCCTTCTCCAGCTTTGGTGTTCGAAGCGAATCCTCCGAAGCTTTTACCATTCCTTGACAGAACTCTCCTCTCATTTTTATTAGCTTTGGATGCTTTGTCCAGCACCGAAAACCCAGTCTCCAGCGAAACCTGCCGGTTTAAGCTCTGACTTAGCCTCCTGAACTTGACGGGTCTATTTGGAAGTCTCTGTTGATCGTCTGCATGACTTTCTTCTTCGGGGAAGATCTGATGGATGTCGATAAACGGATCCGAAGGAGAATTGGGTGGAGTTTGTTTGGCCACCATCTTCACCTGAGACTTGGAAAACTAGAATTGCAATATGAGTTTTGTTGTTCAGATGAAGAAGGTCTTCTCCTGCAATATTATTACATTATATAATGAATAAACATGATCTTTTTCTACCTGGGTGTTCATATATATCATGTGAACATGATGAAGAAGGCCTGCTTTGTTTGTTGTTTGTGGTTTAGATTGATTGGAGCTTAAACCTTTTCCAAAAGAGCAATGCTGAGTAAAGTTACACGAATATCATGTGAATGACTTGTAGATCCTCTGGTGAAAGGGAGGGAAGAAGAAAAGATGAAATGTTGGATGGACGACAGAGAGAGGTGATGATGATTTCCACGGGTGTTTGCTGATGTTTCTCTTTTTGCATTTGTTCAATGAAAGAAAGAAAGACGAAAGATACAAAGGTATGAAGGAAATGAAAACGGAAGTACAGACAGAGGATCCACAATATCCTCATCAGATGATTTGAATGAACCGTTTTTTAATATGAAAGGAAACCCATTTATTCTTGTAAAATCTCAACCCAAGGGTATTGCCTAATTTCTCATACTAGATTGTTTGATATGACGTTTTTTTTCACTTTAGGATATTTTTCCATGCCCATGAATCAATAGTATTAGATTGAGTTCTTTAATAACATACGATTTAGCTGTTGTTGATTAAGAAAATGCGATGTAACCCCTCGGTCTTAATTTTGATTCTCGTTCAATATCTCTAGGCTATTTTATATGGAGGTTATTCTCCATCAATTTAAATAGTGTGTGCATATAAAGAGATTTATATATGTTCGGTAGGATTAGTCTCAATTTTAATATAAAGTGGAGATATTCATATAAAAAAAAAAGTCATGCAAATTTTTTCTTAGGTCATATTCTCATCATCAAAATAATGGAGAGTAAGATTTGTGCATGCATGCTTCAAAGAGTAATTTTCTTTTTATGAATTACATTAGAAAAAAGCTTTCAATGAGGCCTCAACATAAAGGGGAGAGAGGGTATCCTTGTTTGACCTCTTTGATTAGGACTGTATCAATCGAATATTAGAATGAGGTTGTAGTTTTGCAAATTATAATTATTAGTCTAATACTCTAATAAATTACAAAATCATACAGAGCAGACAATCCTTTGTAAAGTTTCAATTCAAGTTATCATAAAGCCTACTGTTGAAATTTAGACAGATAGGGCCATATTTTATTAAATCCAACTCAACTCATATAAAAAACTTTTGAGTCCAACCCGAGTTGACCCGACTCAAGTTGTTGGTTTGACAACTCAACCCGTTTTTAACCCAAATTTGGATAAAAAAATCGTCAAAATATTTTTTATATTTCTTGAAACTCAGGTTTGATAAGGTCAATTTGGATCAGGTTAGATTTAATTTTAAACTTTTGAGTCAAATCCAACCTGAAGTTTATATGTATTTTTTCCCAACGTGACCAAATCTTGAATTTACAAATACATAATCTCATGCAGGTCATGAAGATCGAGTTAAAACCCGACTCAAGTTTCACCCCTAATGAAGCTCTTTCAGTATCTAATTACAAGGAAAAGTATTTTAATTTTATGTTCTTTTATCTTATAAGATGTAATGATGGATACACTCATTTGCCAATAAGAAAATGACTCTGTTAACTTGTTTGTTACTTCATTGGGAACAAAAGCGGCATGGGATTCCATCATTAAAAGATAGAGTAAACGCCTAAAGCTATTTATGAGAATTTTAGTAATGATTTTGTAAAATAATATTGAAAATACTTATAAATTGAAATTGTTTTATCTTGATTTGTTCTAATTCATTCCATTAGTTAACAAAAAAAGTTTTTATTAAATCATTTTAATCAAGCTTCACTGATTTCTATGAAATGTAAGCTAAGTTCAATTCACCATAAGACTCTTCGGATTTCATCTTTAACTCAGAGTTTTAAAAGATTCAAATTTTACATAGCTATTAATAAGATTTGAAATGAAGGTGTCTGACTAATTAATTATTCTTAGTTTGCCCATTATTATCCTGAAAAAGTCTTTAAAAAATGTGCACAGTGATCATAGATCGTCTTTTAAAATTTATATTATTAATTTATAATCATTATCATTTTAACATAGATCATTATTTTTTGTCATGATAAATAAGTTAAAAAATCTAGTGTTTCAATCACCTTTCTTAAGTCATTGTAGTCTAGATTTCTATTTTTAAAAATTCCATTTTGTTCGAATATCAAGTAATAAATAATAACATTATGCAAATGAACTTTTGAACTCAAATCAAAATTAACTCTCAATGTTTCTACTGCTAAAATTTATCACACGCTAATCCAATTTTTTTTTATTAATATTCGTAAAGTGGTTGAGACTAGGGTATTTAACGTCTTATTTAATTAATTTTTGAGGTATATATAAATTTTCCAATTTGCATATACTGGGTATAAATCAGATCATTTTTGTGTTTAGAGAGACTTATTCCAAGATTTTCCACAAACAAATTGCTTGTTGAATGCATAAATTAGAACGACAACAATTTTGTTTTTATATTTTAGAATATAAAAATTAATAAGGCTTTCTATATTAAATGAAAAGATTTTTTATATGTATATATGAAGAGATAAGACAAACTTAATCTCCACTTTAAAATCATTTTTTCACCACATTTACTACTTTAGAAACGAATAGTCCAATATAATGCATTCCCCACTTCTTAATTGAATCAATAGTTAAAAAACCCAAAAAAATCTGTTATACTTTTGCTCCGTTCAATGCAGTATCAATCAATCGAAGAAAATTTAAGAACTTTTAGGAATAGGTAAAATACAGTAAAAGCATTTTATATATAATTTTTTATTTAAAAGAATATGAACATAATAATTATTTAAATGAATTAAATCTTTCTAAAATCATAAAAAATTAACTACGACAATAACTTTAATTCAGTAATAATAAATATTAAATTAATTAATTAAATTAAATATAAATAAAATACCTCGAAATTTGAGATTTTGGGGGCAGTGCCTCCAATTTTTTTTCAGATGAGAGTGCCTCATACGCTTAATCATACGATTTTTTTTTTTTTTCAAAAAAGCTTCTAATGCATTAGTGTACATTGAAGTTTTATTTTTAAGACTCTATCTACCTGAATTAGAGAGTAGTAGCCTGATGGGAGAGAGACCATCAATGGGGATCGGTGGAGAGGAGAGAAAATTGGCTGAGATGTCACTTTCAAAAGTCCCACATTGTCGAACTTGACTTTGATTTATAAGTTAACGTCTTCTCCCTTACCATAGAATCCTCGAGTTAGATTGAAATTTTAAGGATTAAATCAAGTAATCAACTCAAAATGCTTCTTTTATTTTTTAGATAAAATCTTGATTTTTACTCTGATATCCCTATTTATCAAATCAAGTGTCTCTATTTGTCCAAATAAATTAAGACCTCACTTTTAAATAAATAATTACCCTTAAATAAATGACCAAGAGACAATAATATCTAATTAATTTAAAGAATAAAATACGTGCATAATAAAATACCTGAATAAATAAACAAAAATAATAATAATGAAATGACCCCAAAAACTCGGCCCGACCCGAGCCTAAACCGTTCTCACAAATTCTGTCGATCCTCAAACCCTCTTTCGACCCGATTACCCGATCCATTCCCCTTCACTCGAAACCTTTCCTCTCTTTGGTTTCCCTCGCCTCTTTTGTCCCTCTTCCCTCTCCGCCACCGCCGCCTCACCCCATCTCTCTCTCACTCTCGACCGTTACTTGCTCCTCTTTACCCCTCCCCATCTCTTCCTCAATCTCCTTTCCTTCCTCACTCCTTCATCAAACGGATGAAACGCCCGATTTACTATTCCTAGTTTTATCTATTTCTTTTCATTTTACTAGAATTTCATCATCGTCATCTTCTTCTTTACATTTTACTAGAATTTCTAGTGCTTGAAGATGTTGCTTCAAATCCCTCGCCTGACGAGCTCGCTTAGAGATCCTTACGACGTTGATCAGGCTTATCTTCATCGCAAACTCATCCTCCAAGACCATAAATCCATAAGGTATATCAGCCTTCCATGCATCCTCCACGTTTGGATCCTTCCAACTCTCTTTTCCCCTTCTTTAATGTGGTTTCATTTGTTTTTTCACCATTCCTTGGATCTTCTACTTCGTTAATGTGATTACTTTTGTACATAATTGATGCATACTTTGGTCGTCTCCAGATTTTGTGCACATTCATCTGTAATTTAGGGTTATATTGAATTTAGAACTGGACTATGGTGTGAGTTCACTTCACCTAGAACAGCATTAGCAGTAAATTTGCAAACAGACAGAGAGAGCATTGAACAGTCAACATTCGAGAGACCATAAAATGGACTGAAAGTATTACAGTAAAAATTACGAATTCAGTTGTTGGAATTTGGAACTAATGATTAAGATTGGAATCAGCATGATTATTGGACCGTGTTCCATCTGACATGTTTTCCTTCCTTTTTCTTTCTTTTTGGCTTTTTTCTCCCTTTCCTCTCTGGAAATGTTATTACTAAAGCGCACAAGAGGATTGCAGAAGAGTACAAAATGAGTGTAGTGCATATCAAAAATGTGATGCAGATAAAAATGAGAAAAAAGAAACTGCCACAAAGCAAGAAGTAGAAACACCTTGATAAAACTAAGATAATAACTGATAGAAATAAGGAAGAAGCAGACACACCCAAAGGAAATGAGAAGCATAAACAACCAAAAGAGATAAGAAACCTTATGGAATAATCAATGGGTCCATGAACAAAATTTAGCCTAGCTTTGTGCCATCTGGATATTTTTAAGATTTGTATGGTTTAGATTGATGTTCTACTGCTATTTTTACATTGTAGCACAATTATATTGAATCCTATCCCATGTTAAAATCTGAAGTTAATTTCTGTTTGGAATTCTTGAGTTTATATTGCTCTTAGTGTGGTTCTCACTTAGATCCTCCGTGTACTTTTAAGCTTTATTTTCATCATGCAGAAGTTCAAACAGTGACTCAGAGCTGGCACAAAAGATTGTTCATCACTGGGATGAGGGTATGTGAATTATCTCTTCCTGCACATAAATGAGGATGACCACAGCCAATGCATCCACTGTACCAATTCAGACATCTAGAAAGAGTCTAAATGTAGATTAATTGGCAATCAGAGAAAGCATAATTTTGATTGTATGATAAAACTATATGTCATGTGACAAGTGTGTGGGGTTACATACATATGTTCGTATGACTTCACTGGCTATCATATCTGATGAATTATATGATGGACCTCCGGGGTGTATCTTAGAGACATTGATCTACCTTTAATCAAGCCAACTCCTCAACCCCATTTCTTGTATTGCCGTGTATCACAATTTGACATTCATCTTGTTAGGAGAAAATCACTTTTTCGCCCACACACAAACAACAATATCGAAGACAAAAAAGATAAATCAACAAAGAGAAGCTAGCCACAATACAAAGATTTTACGTATGCCTCAACCCTAGAAACTCAGACTGAACGTTTTGTTAACTCTGTATTCAGCTGCCCTCCTCAGTGCGTCCCTTAACTCTCTCCTTCGCTCTTCCTACCTCCTCATGCCCATTCATCTCCCAACACCCCTCCACCCTAAAACTCCCATCTCCATCCTTTCCTACCAGTAGTTCCACTCAACTACCCTCTTCCTCTTCCTTCCCTCGATGGAAGGAGAAGAGAAAGAATTCCGTGTCTCTCATCATATCCAATCTACCAGAAGATTTTTCCAACCTGGATATCTTTTCTCCATTTACTGAAGTGGGAAAAATAAGTGATAGTTTCATACCTTTATCCAAAGATTCCAAGAAGCATCGTGGGTTTGCCTTCATCTGTTTCAGCTCTGAGGGGTATCGTTGATTTAAACGGCAGACTATTCAAGGGTAAGAAATTGGAAGTCCAATTAGCAAAACCTCCCAGAGTTTTAACCTCTCCAATCATCCCTTCTGTTACCTCCAATGTGAATCCTTCAGTCCCTCTCAGCGCATCTGGTGACTCTATTCAACCCTTAACTGGCCAAGCCACTTCAGTATGGACAATGGTTTTTGATAAGGGTGAATCGATCATCCTTGGTAAAGATGCGGTTCAGCAGCAGGTCAAGTCTTTAAAGAGTTGTTTGGTTGCTTCCTTTGCATCTCCATCGATGTCTGATGATGAAATCGTGGCTTGGATCTCGAACTGGGGTGTTCTTGAGTCGGTGTATGTTTCACGGATGGACCATTCCCATGCTCTGCTCTCGTTCGGAGTGATCGAGGAAGCAAGTAGTCTACTGTATGAGCTTCCAACCCTCCATGAACTTCCCTTCTCCAAGCTCTGTTTTTGGTCTGAGGAGTGGGATTTGTAGAGTTGTTGGATCATAGTCTCGGGAATCCTGATGTGAGCCTAGTTTCATGAGTCCATTCGGGCGATTGGAAACTATCTCGGCAAGGTGGTTGAAATCGACCCGAGGACCATTTCCGGCAGCAATCTACGGTTTGCAAGATTCCGAGTGCTGTTGTCGCCGACTCTAGCAGATATAAAGAGGATTCCCCTCAAAGTTGGAGATTCCTAGGCTGATTTGAGTGTGGAGAACGAAGACAACAAGGATGCTTTTGCCAAATCGACCCCCTCGCCTCCGACTGGAAATCTGCATCCCCCATCGCCTCCGGTGAAGCCTCCTGAGTTTGAATCTTGCCTCTCGACTAGCCACTCCACGTGGCACACCAACCCACAATGGAGCATGTTGGACCTTTGGTTTCTTCAATTGATCACGTCACTTCTGCCTCCCTACCAGCTATTCCGCCTGCAGAAGTTAATACCTTACCCATTTCTTCAATTGCGGTTGAACATCCCATCGAGTTGTACCCTAAAGTGCCTATTTCCACTGAGTGAAACCACCAAACATCCCTTCCAAGTGGAAACTGCCCCTCGTCTTCCGCAGCGGAATCCTTGCCTTCCGCTGCGGTATTATGCTCTAATCCTCCTTTTGAAACTTTAGCCTCCCATTCGCACTTGTGCAAACTTACAATACCTACATCCTCTTTGTCCTGGCCGGGTATGCCTAATCTCTTGGGCCACCAAGACTCAGCCCTCAGCCAGACCATCCCGAGCCTTTTTAGTGGGCCTTTCGCGACCAAGCCATCTCACAGCCTGGTCATCCCGAGCCCATTTTGTGGGCCATACAGGCCCAGTCCAATACTATTCAGTTCAGAACCATCCTACTCGAACCAACAACCTTTTTCGAATCCCGGGGTGCCTTCCGTAGCAAAAACCCTTTCCAGTTCGAGCCCAGGGGTTTCAATACAGACGCGACACCCCCTTGGTCTGCATCTGCAAAACTGCCCAGTCTAGTTAAACTCTTCTCAGCCTATCTCCCTGGACGACCGTCTGCAACAGGGAAGATCTCCCTCCCCTTGTGGCACTCGTGAGTTCCCAGCTTCCTTGCAAACTTCTCCGATGCATCCGAATCCCTGTTGTCCTAGTCTTTCTGCTAGAAGACTATCGTCTGGGCTGTGGTGAACTTCTAAACCTCCAGGCGACAGGCATTCCATGCTGTTAAAAGCTCTCCTTCTGCCTGAGACTGTATTGCCGCATCCATCCAGTGAAGTCCAATTCCAGGCCTTCTGCCATTGGTCCAATCCTATTACAGACGCAATGTTTTCTCCTTCATTAGCCCAGATAAATCGTGAAAGTGCTATTCAGGACCAGCCAGAAGGCCCCCAAGTTGAAATCTTGGAATCAGATATCCAACAGGCTAGTAGAAACAACTATCATCCGGTTCATAATGTTGGTAATGAAGGTGGGCAGATTGTCAGTTCCTCTTCCAACTGAATGATAGTAGAATGATTCAGGTAGGCAGTCTGATGGGCCTAACTCTGGAGGGTCAAGAAGATTTGCTTCACTCCTACCTGGACGCAATCAAGAAGCTAAGCTCGAAGAACAAAGATCGAACTTCTCGGGAACTTAACAGGTTAAGTTCTTCAATCAATTATGGCAGCAGAAAAAGGACTGAGTCGAGCTGGGTGAACCATTCAGTGTCTCCATGAAGATTATCTCATGGAACACTAGGGGTCTGGGGGACCCAGAAAAGAGAGCTACAATTAAGAACTTCATCAAATCTATCAAACCTACCATTCTATGTTTTCAAGAATCCAAGTTAGAAGATCCACAAGACTTGGTTATCAGATCTTGTGGAGCAGGTCGTCATTTTAAGTGGACTGCAAAGGCGTCTGTTGGAAGATCTGGGGGCATCATCATATGTTGGGACACAAGGAAAATCACTCTATTAGACTCTTTCATTGGTGAATTTTCTCTATTTGTTCAATTTGAGAATAGGTCCCTGGGTAATTTGTGGACTCTGACTTGATTATATGTCCCTTGTGATGAAGCTAGAAAAAGTGCTTTCCTTGCAGAGGTGGAATCACTAAGTAGGAAATGGTCGGACCGGTGGTGCATCTACTGAGATTTCAATCTCATCAGGTTTCCTTACGAGAGAACTGGGGTAACTTCATTCACTCCCTCTATGCAGCGGTTCTCCGATTGTATCTCTTCTCTACGGATGGTGGACTTTCCACTATCAGGCGGAGAATTTACTTGGCCCAATCGCCAAGAGAGACCGTCTCTTCTCACATCAACAGATTCCTAGTATCGATTGAGTGGTTTGACATCTTTCCTGATTCTCACGTTTCGGTATTTCCTAGACCCGTGTCTGACCATTGGCCTTTGGTATTGGATTCCTTTTAGGAATCTTGGGGGCCTGGGCCATTCAGGTTCGAGTTGTTTTGGACTCAAGAGACTGGGTCAGGGATCTCATTGCTGAGTGGTGGGCGGAAGATTCTTTGGCCAGTAGAAGTTGTTACGTATTGCACCTAAAACTGAAGAGGTTGAAAGCAAAGCTAAAACAGTGGAGTACTACTAACTCTGGGTCATTTTCGGATTCTCTAGCTTCCATCCTTAGCGGAATCAACCAGATTGATTTGAGTGAACAAGCATGGTCTCTAACTGAGGAGGATGTCATTCTTTGCCGTGATCTACATGAAGAATATCAGACCAAGAGTATCCAAGAGGAAGTAAAATGGAGGCAAAGATCCAGAGACAAGTGGGTTAAGGAGGGGGATAAAAGGCGGGCATGAGAGTGGACGAATAACCAAAGAGGAATTCCTGGTATCCATAATGGGATCAGGTTTGGGTAATGGAGAAGGATGGGTAAGTTTTGGTGGTGGTGGGGGAGGTGATGGAGGTGTAGGTAGTGGTGGTGGTGGATCGACAGTCGTCGGTTGCATCGACTGTGGTGCCGGCAACAAAACTGGCTTGTCCTCCATTACAGGCAATGGCTGTGGGGTCATGACTTCAGGAGAAGCAGAAGGTCTATTTGGGCCATTATTGATCGTTAGGACCTGATCCTGATTTAAAATAATTGGAGGCCGTTTGGGCCCAATCTAAGTTTAGGCCCTATAATTGCAATATGGGACCTAGCCTGAATTGACTCAAGGCCTAGCTTGGCTCGGCCAACTTGTACCCCTATCGCTTAGAGAAAAAATTAATTTTATACCATATCAGTATATTAGATGTTAATATCTTGAAAAATGAGAAACGACCTTATCAACCTACATCAACCGATATGATACCAATATGGAGAGCCATCAAATAGTGATTATATCCTAATGAAGGAAATCTTTACATCAACGATACCGATGAAACTTAGTTTTGTTCAACCTATGATGGTGACATTTTCAAAATTAAATATGATTAATCAAGAAATTATTTTATAAATATAAATTTTCTTTTAAAATCTAACATATTGTAGTTAAAAAATTTAATTAATGCATGCACAATGTGTGTGTCCTCTGATAGTTTGAAGGACGGACTTTTGGCATTAAACTTTAAAAATATATCTTTCATTGCACTCGGATGATGTTAATGATGCCACAATGCCACCAACCTAGGCCCTGGGGTCTCACTTGAACTATTCTGTATGAATTTAACCATCATGTACTATACCTTGGGTTATTCCATCATTCATTGGGTTTGACCTCCTATAAAATACTAAAGTAATGAACTTTAAAACCATGGAATTTATTCCAAGGGCAAGGATCATAATGTTCTTATTCTATTCCATGAAAGCTAATTGGTTCCAATGACTCAAAGCAAAGAGAAGGGAAGTGTCTTCTAGAAAGATGACTGCCAACAAAGGATCCACAATTACCTACTTGGCAACTGCTCTTTCACAAGAAGGGCATTTAAGATGCCAAACACCTCTGGCTAGCGCTTAGTATGTAATTAAATTGATCAATGTATCACTATTTCTCTGTTGTTCTCTATTGCTTTGCACAATAGTTTCTCGAACTTATGGTGGGTTGTCGGGTACCATGTATTTCCTTTTTTGCAGCGTCAACAGATGTGCGTCAAGCATATAGGCAATTTGTTGGTGCAGTAGCAGAATTGTTTAATGGTGAAGTGGTCTCTGAAGAGTTTCAAGAGGTGGCAAGAACAATTTATGATCTTCTCAGTGGTCTTGATACAGATGATGCCAATAGAAGGGTCATCAAGGCAAAGTAAGCATTGGATGGATGCATTTGTTACTTGGTTTTTCTTTTATGTATTATCTGATTTCATTTTCTGCTGAAGGCTTTTGTTGCTTATCCATATATCTCCCACATTTCTATTGTTTGCATTGGTGGCAGGTTATGCTGTTGTTTGTTAGTTGTACAGTGAAGTTATAATTTTGTGCTGCTTATTTTACTTTGTATAATTGATTGATTCTGTACTGTTGCATGGCAAATATTATAGTATTTTGTATTTTTGATATTTATGTTTTCTTCGGCTTTTATTAAATTTATGGGTTATTATTGTATTCTTTATCATTTTGTTGTCCATATCTACTAAAACAAATAAAATATTTCACTGAAATTTTGGAACCTTGGTTGCCAATTCCATACAGAATTTAGCTGTAGTTAAGCCTTTCAACTTTCTTCTCCTTTTACACATGTTAGATGAACTCTGTTCTACTCAAAAAAGGTTTAACCACAGTTAAGTGGTGGCCTTTTGTGCATGTGACCAAATGGTAAGATCTGATTGATAATTGGATTAGTAAATTTTAGCTCTATTCGTTTCTATCAGAGAAAGAATTTCATCTCTAATGATATTACTGCTGAATAATCCTCTTCTCCCTGTCCTGGTACCTTGAACTGGGTAGGGCCTTTGTTCTTCAAATAGGGGCTGTCTTTGGTCTTACTATGAATGTGATCAAACCATCTTAACCAGAAGTCCTCATTTCTCTTCATTGGAGCCACACGTGTATCAACCTCATGTTGTTATGCAGTCATTTCCTACTGCACATATATGACTTAGCATACATAGCTCAGCAAGATGTATCTTTTCTTGATCTTGCTTCTTTATTTCAGTTGCATAAAAGGAGATTCTCTCCCACAAAACACAATGTTTGTGCCAAACAAAACAAAGTCTTTGAAATGGCTATGTGGAGATTATGTGCTTGGTTGGTAGCAAGGAATTTAGGGGGTGCTCTATGATGGATTTTTATAGGTCTTGGGATGGTTGAGTGGTAGACCTAGGGTGGTGGGTGGTTATGTGGTTTGATCTCCTCCTCCGCCTGGTGTGTTCAAATTCATTGTGGATGGGACAACAAGAGGTAAACTAGGGCTAGCAAGGATAAGAGAGGGGTCTTGCATATTTTGGTTGGTGCCACGTCCCTCTTTTTTTAATCAGAGTCAGTGGGTGTTAGAGATTCAAATGAGGTGGAGCAACTAGGGATTAGGAGAGCCTTGTCTCTGTGGGTGAGTTTTGGTTAGGGGAAGCTAATAATAGAGGGGGATTCAGCGAATGCGATAAAGTGGGCTAGGGGCTGTAAGCGTCCTCCTTGGAAATTGGTTCCAGTAGCTAGGGAATCAGGGCCTTGTGCTTGGGTTGAGATATATCCTTCATGCTTGTTAGAAGGCCAGGAATGGTGTAGCGGACTTCTTAGCGGAGATTGGAGTAGATAGGGAGTATGAGTGTGTTTTTTTTTCCTCTGATTGTAAAGGTGTTGGGAGTTTGTTTTTTGGATGGACATCCTGGTTGTATTTGGTCTCTTTTCTTTGCTTCTTCTGGGTACTTGAGGGATCTTTGTTGTAATTTCTTTGTTATTTATGGATTTTCGGGTTTAAGCCTTTTATACCCGTGATTTATACTTCCATCTTTTTTATTAATTTATTTGTCACTGTTATTGCTCAAAAAAAAAATTAACCATATAGATTGAAAGTAGACTTGATAAGCTACAAGTTGATCAAATTTCAGCGCTTAACTTCAAATTCTTATCACTTGATCTTATTGGTCAAATTACCATGTGCCTATTTGGGCAAGGATTACATAGGCATTGGCGCTCAGGTTTTAATTTGAACACTTCTAGCTAGGGCCCACCCAGGCCCACATGAATGTGTGGATTTGAAAGGTCATGGCTTGCATATGGTGCCTTAAAAAATAATCTTAATTAGGTAAGTGAAGCCATGATTTTTAAGGGCCTAAAGTTCAACTTTATCTTAATCTCTCTTTCTGTCAGCACTTGTAAATGCACCTCCTCTTGTGAGTTCTGAGATTTGGCACGTCTATTCTGTGGGACTTCCTGACCTTTTTCCATTTCACAAATTGAGCCTCTCCCTTCCACCAGAGAATCTGAATTCACAAAATGATGTGATGGACCATTGACAGAGCTATATTTTGTTTCATAGATCTTTGCTTTCTCATTCCTCTTCTCTGTTCCTAGACTATTCTGTTGAGAGTTATGAAAGTTTGGGGTCCTAGATGACCCAACACGTGCACTGTCACTGCCTCCCCTGCAGTTATAACTGTGCTAGCCCCACTTTTGCTTTCCCATACCTTCTAATTTTTTTCTTCTTTCAAATCCCTATCGTTTAGGTCCTTCCATCTTGTGAGGAATCACATGAGAAATTGTTTTTCCCAATCCTCATACACATGTTCTGCTTTTTTACTAAATTCTGATGAGAAATCTCCTTCAAAATTATGTAGCTTCATTTATTCCTCTCCTTCTCATGCCCCATGTGCATACCCCCAACCACCGCCACCTTTGATCCATTCATGTCTGCCACTGTTGTTTCCCTTAGAGGATCTCAGATTTAATTCAAATTTCTCTTCACCTACCATAGATTCTTTTCCCTTCCATTTAGATTGCAGATTCGTCACAACAGGAGAGGGAAATGGCTGAGATTTCACACCATGTGTAATTGGCTCCATCCCACGACTCTGGCATTTGTGCTTACTTCCATCCTCCAAAGCCCATTATTCCCCTTCCTCTATACCTTCCTTTGCTAGAATCACCATATCTGTCTTTGCTGATGAAATGAGCCCTTCCTCTCTCCACTTTTGACACCTGTGCTACAACTTAAAGGTTGCAAACCCAAGTGCAGGTTGTCGCGAAGTAATAAAATCTCAGGACTCCGAGTGTCGAACCACAGGGATTGGTACCAAATACGCAAGTAAAATAATAAAAAGAAAAATCACTTAAAATTGGTTGAATGAATGATTTTTGTAGAAACATAGTATAAATTTAAAAACAATAGTGATGATGGATGCTAATGCATTGGGGATCCACTTTTAACAAATTGATAATATTTATTCTTGATCCAATTTATAACTCAATTGAAAATCAGCTAAGGAGTGATCTCAATTGGAAGATGGAGCGGTGGTTTCATAGAAGTATCATCAAAAGATTAATCCTATAATTGATTGATCATAACGTGGAACACTAGTTATTGATTCGCAGGGAATTCAAGCATTCATTGTATCCGGAGTTAACAATGAATCAAGCAATTTTACAGAACAAAAACTTTCTAAATCATATGAATCAATCAATTAAAAGATCATGTATTGACAAACAATAAAGGATCAAAGAACAAATACATACCTCCATTAAAAGTTTCACCCTAGCCTTAGCTTGAAGTTTAGAAAGCCATTACAATTACAAACTAAAGAAGAAGAAGAGAGAATAGAGAAGAAGAGAGGTGTTTCAATGATAGGATTTTCGTGCTCCCCCCTCTCCTTATAAATCCTAAACCTAGAGAAAATAGGAAACAAAGACAAATTGGGAAAGTGGAGTTGCTAATCCCGTTTTTTACACATGCGTCAACTTGCAGCGCAATTTTGACCATGAAAACGTCCGATTTACGAAATTTTCATGAAATACAAAGCTGTAGCTCTTGAAGTCTTCTTTCCAACGCAAAAAAGAATCAAATCAATCGGATATCGGAGTGAAAAGTTATGGCCAAAATACTGAGAGTGTGTCAAATTTTCCTTCCAAGATTCCATCCGAATTTGGCTTTTCTTAATTTTGGACTTCCACTAAATTCTCCCAAAATTTCACCCTTAATCTTGACCCTTGAATTCTCTTGAATGCTTGATCACCACCGACTGGTTGGCTGGGTTAAGTTCCCTACAAGAGAAAATACGCGTAATTAATCGTTTTAAAGAGAACTCATATATTTACATGAAAATGTAAAAATAAATGCAAGATAGATGCGATAATGCCTATGAAAATTAAGAGAATATTGCAATTTTATGAGATTATCAACCTGATATTACAAAAATCTACTGTTAAATTGCAATACCATTTTTTTTTTAAAACTCTCTTGGTGACAGTCCACCTAGGTTCTACTGCGCCTACTGACTTACATATACTATTTATAATGATCCAATTTTGGGGCTGTAGCAAGTTGGACACTTTCTAGTGTTTCCAACAGTGAGCTCATAATATTGTGATTTGTAGTTTATTGGTCATTCTTAAGAGGTGCTTGTGTTTTGTTATGGTGTTCATGAGTGTAATTCATATCCAATCTCTATTCTGGTGCATTCAGGGGAGAATTGCAGAGAATTCTTGGGTATTCCACTTCAGATGCGAGCCTGCAGAAAGTTGCTTCACTTGCTCAGAGGCTTTTTTCTTTGCAGCATAATGACCGTGAGACTGCAGATTCCAAGCAAATGCCCATGAATGGATGCACTGATGATTTGAGTGAATTTGGTACCAACCTGAATTTCCAAGCACCATCTCGATTTCTTGTGGACATATCATTGGAGAATGTGGTTACTTTGCTTGATGAAAACTATGCGACTTCTATGTCACTTCATGAAGGGTATAATGGGTATGAATCTACAGACCAGTATTCTGTTGTTGACAAGGTTAATGTGAATTTGAGATGGTTGAGAGATTCATGTGACACAATAGTGAAGAGAGGTGGTTCTCAGCTCTCTGGAGATGAACTGGCAATGGCCCTATGTCGGGTGCTTGAATCTGATAAAATGGGTGATGAGGTACTGCCAACAAGGCCTTTGTACTTCATTCCTTTTGCATGGCTTGTCCTTAACAAGTTACTCCGAAGAAAATAATGTTGAGAATGTTTTCTTGATGTGTTTAAAAATCTTCTTGCATCTGAAATTTTGTTCTTTAGATAGCTGGTGATTTATTGGATCTCGTTGGGGATAGTGCCTTCAAAACAGTGCAAGATCTTTTAGTGGTAAGGATCATCAACTATTATGTAACTTTATATCCTACTTATCTTCTCAAAAAATATCCATGTCATTTATTATGCTTATAATGCACTACTACGAATGGTACAAAAGAGCTGATCCCATAATCAGGTGTGAGTCAGTTAATATGAAAAGTTCTTTTGAACTGTTGATACATTTTGGTTATTACAGCAAGTACATGACAATGCAGTTCATGTAACAAAAAGAACCTTTCCCCAAAGTCATTTCTTTATCATTATTGTTTTGAACATTCTTCTTTTGCATAGTTTAGGGAATCTGTCATAGTCTATTCCTGTTTAGATTTGTGTATCAAACAAGAGATTTGGAACTCCAGATAACAAACCTAGTCAGGGAAAAGGGGAGGGAATCTCTTTTTGGTGGTTTGGTTCCTTTTTAATGCAATGCAGTTGGCACATTTATTTTTTCATCAACTGAAAAAAAAAAGGAAATACAAGGAGACAAGGACTGCTATAAGAGACTTGTACCAAAACTGATGCGGGAGCACCGCTTGCAACTAGGCAGGAAGAAGATAGAAATGTCTGCAACTTGGGGCAGAAGTAAGAGAAGACAAAAATAAACCAGATAAATCTGAATCTTTAATTCATTATTCAAATAGAGTTGTATCTCTCTCTTACATCTATCATATTTATAAGAAAACAAAGAGATAAAAATAGAAAATGACTCCTAATCAAAGTTCTAAAATGAAAATAGAACTTCTAACCTTATCGTAGACTCCTAAATAAATTAGGAAAGCCACCGACCTGGTTCATTGCTAAATAAGAATCCTAAAAATAAAATAATGTAAAAATACAAAAATAATAAATACTAAAATTGGGCCTATGAGCTGCGTGTCCTACATAAAAAACAATACAACATTAAAACCTCAACAACCCAAAACCCTCACAAAATTACATAAAATCAACAACCCCCCTACCCGATCCACTTCTAACTTAGCAAGAAGGTCAGCTACCCCATTGGCAGCCCTTCTGACATGTCTGAAAAACACACTACACCTAGTGCACAAATCCTGAATTTCTCCTACCAAGGGGATCAGCCTCCAGTGTGGTCTTTTGACTCCACTAGCCAGCCTGATTGCATTCATCGAATCTCCCTCTAAAATCAAGTTACCAGATCCATGACCTTTCTACAATGACATTAACCTTTATACAACCCTCAGTAAGAGTTGATTTCTTTAGCAGCTTTTGAACTCCCCTCCTAAGGTAAAAAGAGGTCTGCTACAGAAACCCCTTTAAATTCTTGATTGACCGATAACCAAGAACTCGAACTCCATAACCAATTCAAAAATCTCATCCACATCTCCTCCTCTTTCCCCTCAAACAGTCTCAAATTTCTTTCGTTCCAAATAGACTACAACAAAGTGGCAGTGGAGGAACAATTAAGTTCCTTGTTTTTGTGCATTGGCCTATAACAATAAAGTTCCACCTCTAATTCAAGTATTTACTTGGGTAGCAATCAAAGGAAAAATCTTGGTGTGATGTAACTTGAGGGTTAGGGGTCCTTTGCCAGGTGGAGTCTCCAAATCTGGTGTATTGTGTGGGTCAGAGGGGGAGACTGTTAATCATTTGATGTGTCAGTGTCAGATTACCAGAGGTGTTTGGGAAATGTAACTAAGTTTGATGGGTTGTTCATGGGTTCTTGATGGGAGCATGGGGAATGTAGTGTCTGAGTGGTCTGGAGGTCTGTTCGTAGGTAGGAGGGGGAATGGCTTGATTCCAACAGTGATTTTTTGGTCAGTGTGGAAAGAATAGAATAGTCGAATTGTTTAAAGAAAGTTGGGAGCTATTGGAGATGTATTTGAAAGGGCTAAATGGAATTTAGTGTGTTGGTTGCCACTTTGTAAAGAGTTGTTGGTTGCTCCTTGGAAAAAGAGGGTAAAAGTGGCTTTGGATGAAGCCTGAGTTTGAGTTGTATAAGTTTAATTTGGATGGTGAGGCTAGGGGCTAGCCTGGTCCGGCTGGTATAATGGGTGTAGTTCACGGCGATAGTGTACCAGTGAAGAGCGTCTCCAGCAAGATTGAAGGGACGGTGGCAATGAGCGGCAGCAAAGCTCACTTGCACAAAGAGATCTCTACACTCTACTCCAAGTACAAGGAAGGCACCAGATGCCCTTAAAAAGAATCCTGAGCAGAGACTTGGCTGAGGTTGAAGATAGGAACAAAGCTGTCACCACAAGAAATCCAGCTTGAGATCCACTTCTCCCATTGAGTTAAGGGTTGCTTCCTCCATTGAAGAATGGAATATGATAGAAGAACTTTTCAGAATTGGTTGAACTCTTCTGAAGACCAGGCCTGGTTCTTCAGTAAAAAAGGAACCTGCTGTCGAAAATAGGCTGCAAGAGACAAGGGCTGAATTGTTGCAAATAGCACTGTGAAAACAACAATTTGAAACCAAAAGAGCAGCAAGCAATCGAGCACAAAGAGAACGGAGACATCTTTAGCAAGTCGGTGCCGAAACTCGAGCAAGAAGAAAAGGAAGGAAAATATGGGAATAATGAGAGAGAGGTAGATAAGTCACCAGAGCATTGAGAGACTGGAGGCACAACTTGAGGGAGAAGAGTCAGGCAAGGTGAATTGGAGACTGAAGGATTTTGGACAGGAAAGGAAGGCAACTGCTCGCTCCCCTATCAACATCTACCCATTATGTCTCTCATCTGGGTCAAATATTTGAGTGTAATAATTTGCATTGCCATTCTGATGTCCTCCTTTTCCACCAAATTCCTACCTCCCACCACAATTGATTTTATACTGTTAATTTTATTTCTAAAATTAGCCATCCAGTGGAAAAAAGTAGAATTCTTATCCCCCTCATGAAGCCATGAAGACCTTGATTTCTGCCTTCATTCAATTTCCTTCTTTCTTAAGCAATCCCAAAATTTAATTTTGCAATCCTTTTTTGCCACCACCTCATCTCCTAATAAATCTCGAGTTTCCTCAATCTTCTCCCATTCCCCAGAGCCCACCTCCTTTTGGTCATGAATTGAACCCCCATTTTCTTTCAGCCACTCTTTGATCTTATGCTTCAGGAGTTTTAGTTTAGTTGCTAATCTGTAACCTGCCCATCCCTCCACATGAAAGTTGTTCCACCAAGAAGACACCAAATCTTTGAATTTAACATCGTCCAACCACACATTGTTAATTCAAAAAGGTTTTGATCCCTAGATAATATCCTCTGTATCAAGAAGAAAGGGAGAGTGGTTTGAATTTGGGCTAAACAGTTTCAACTGTGCATCATCTGAGAAAGTAGAATCCCAATCCAAGGATACTTGGAATTTGTAAATTCTACTTATTGCCGAGCGTACTTGCCCATTAGACCAAGTAAATCTACCCCAAGTAAAGGGTAATCTAGCAAGTTTATTTCTTCCAATAAACTTTGAATTTTTTTTCACACATCTGAGGAGATGACCCTTGCCTCTTCTTTTGGAAGGGAGTCTAACAACGTTGAAATCTCCACCCATGCACAAGCTGCACTACACAGTTCCTCAAGTTTTCCAATTCCCTCCAAAAATTACTCCTTTCGCTGTCTAGATTGTCACCATAAACATTAGTTAAAAGAACCTCTTCTCCACCATAGATGGTTCCATGGATTAAAATTGATCATCCGCTCTGCTATTTACACTGTTAGCATATCTGAATTCTAGAGAAGGAGAAGTCCACTCGAAGCTCCTTGAGAAGGTTTGCATATCGAACCTACCTCCCTGAACCCCAGATTTCACGAATGATCTCCTTTGATAATTCTTCTTTTTTAGTCTCCTGCATAAATACAATATCAATCTTCTCTGTCTTGAGAAACCTCCTGATAGAATCCCTTTTCTCCTGACGCCTAAGCCCCTAACATTCCCTGGAAGGATCCTTATTGAGATACAATGAGAGGATAAGGTGGTCAATTCCCCCAGATGCTTGTTATGATCACACTAATCTGAGAGAGTACTTATCCATTCTGCAAACCAGTCCTTGCAGCCACAAGAAAATGGAGGAGAAAACCTCACCTTGTGGACTTTCCAATTTGAAAATTCCCCATGACCAAAGTATTGTCCTGTATTGTTGTACTACTTAAATGAAGACAAATAATATGAAGAAACTTATTTAGGTGCTAGTATTTCTTTCTTCAGTTCCAGATTGCCAAAAATAGTTATTTTCCTTATACAGATACTGATGTGGACTCCTACATAAGGCACTCAGTTAAAATCTCTCTCTCAAGGGGGGAAAGAGGAAAAGAAAAAGGTCTCTTAGAACCAAACTGGAAATATGACTAGGCTTAGGAAATGCTCTGTAAGTAGAGACACCCAGCCTTACCTAACGTGTCCTTCTCTTGCAACAAGAGTGGTCCATGCCCAATCTTTATGTCCCAATGATTGGGCCTGGTCTGGAACTTTTTTGGGCTTGGTTCTGTGCAGTTGAGCTTGCCTTTTCACTGCATTGTTCTTATAGGTGTGTTGCATGTGAAGGATGGTTTGGCTGCTGTTGTTGTAGGCTTTGATGACCTTTCTCCCACCAGCCTACCCAATCTAATCTAATTCAAGGCTCAATCAGTAAACACTAGTAGGGTAAGGTAATTAGGTAGTATTTCTAGTTTTTCTTATAATCTCTCCTTGGATCCTAGGAGCAAGGATAGGCCATTTTTTTAACATTTTCTCTTTGCCATGTCCATAGGTGAATAATTTCCATATGTGCTTAAATTTTGTTGGAATTGCTTCCCTTTGCAGCACCGCAGGGAGCTTGTTGATTCCATCCGTCATGGCTTGCTTGTACTGAAGTCTGAGAAAGGAGCAACAAATACTCAACCACGAATGCCTAGCTATGGCACTCAGGTATTATGTACAGATGACTAATTTGAACTTATGATAGTTGTTATTTGAGTGGATAATTCACTCGAAAAATTGCTTGGGTCGATAGATCATTTAGGCATTGCTTCCAACTCTTTCTCCAGGTTACCATTCAAACAAAATCTGAACGGCAAATTGATAAACTTCGGCGGAAGGAGGAGAAACGACACAAGCGTGGGATAGAAGCTGGAGTTGAGAGTGATTTTTGTGCTGGAAGCTTTTCATCTTTGCTTGAAGCAAGTGAGAAAAAACGTCCCTTTGATGATTTGATTGGGAGTGGCCAAGGGCCCCAATCGTTAGCAGTTACTGCTCTTCCTCTGGGAACTGTAAGGAAGCACTTCAAAGGGTATGAAGAAGTCAGGATACCACCCACACCTACAGCACAAATGAAACCTGGGGAGAAATTGGTACCTTCATATTTTCTTATTGCTCTTTTGTGGCTCTTGGATCAATTGCTTATTAAGTTAAATGAACTGTAAGACCTTCTCCACCTTCCCAATATCTAATGCACTTAAGTGCAGTTTTGCTGTGCTGTGCAGCAGAGTTAGAATGTAGTATTTGTAAAAGCACATGCATTGTTTGCTGTTGTTTTTATATCATGTCTTTTGCTCATATTGTTTTTTCTTATCAGTCTATTATGTATAACAAATGGATTTAAGTTGCAAAGCACACAAACAAGTTGATAGAAGTATCATATTGCAATTCTATGGAACACACACTGTTTTGCTACTCTATGGTTGTGGGTTTGACGCACCATTTAAACAAAATAAAGGTATTATGCTTTTTTTTATTTCAAGTGTCCATGAAAGAGCATTTTCTTTACTTATTGCTTTGTGTTTTTCCCATTTTTTCTTCCACAAAGTTACACTTAAAATAGCAACTGTTATGGGATAAATAATTACTAAAAAGTTGATATAATACGACTCTTTAGTAATATTTTTGCTGCAATGTTATATTCGGTTCCGCTTTAGTATTGAAGGTCTTTTTTTTTTTTGTTTTGGATAACATGAGTATCTCCACCTCACATCGGAGGTGAGCTTAATCCCACAGACACGTGAAACCGCCAGCAAACCTTGTGTATCTGGTGAGCTTGGAAAGAGTTGAACCCAATATATCTGATGTAATTCTAGAAGCTTAGGCCAACTGAGTAACTTATTGATTTTGATATGATGAGCCTAATATTACATGTTTTTTATTAAAATTTGACGACTTGTCTATAATAAAAATAAAGATTTACTGATTACAATAAATTCTTTTGGGGTAAACCAACCTGATTTTGTGACCCAGAAACTAATTGTCAGGATTAAATAAATTTGGATCTCTCTTTGCCAGGCTCATCTATTACCTTTGGATCCTCTTCCATTCTGTTTTATCAAGTTTCTTCAGGCTAGTTTCTTGATTTTTTCATTAATTGCTGCTCCAGAAGTCTCTTAAAGTAAATCTGCTTTGGCCCCTCTCCTGTTTGTTTGCTATTTTTTGTAAGGATACCTGAGGAGTATTTGGTATGCAACTCTGTGCATCAGCATTGTCCCTTTCATTTTTGAATACTACAGTCCTGAAGCATATTACATCATGTTTTATGGTGGTGCAATACTTGTGTTTGGATGTTATTTCTAGAGATAATTCGCATATGAATAAGGTTGACATTTTTGCAAGACATTCAATTAAGGATTTGGTGGTTGTCAAGATTGAAAATGTTTTCGTTGCTTTAATTGAAGAAATTAATTATGCTCGGAATTCTCCTAAACCAGAGAAGAACATTTCTTCCTCATCTGGTGACTAATATGTGGAAGACCCATTGCCACATCAGACTCCTATCGGTACAATTTGACAGAAAAGAATTTTGTCTTATAGTTCGTAAATTATTAAGCCTGTTATGGAGCCTACTTGTTTGATGATTCCTTTTCTTTCATATCATTTTCAACTTTTTGGTGAAATCCCCTATATAAGTGGTAGTATTCAAATTAAACAAAAAAAGCATGGTAGTCCTCCCACTAGAAACCCTGTTTTTATTTCGGAAGGCCCTTCAAGCACATCGGTTGGGCCTCTACCGATGAACTCTTACATAATAGATTTTGGACCTATCTATATAGATTGTTCATAGGGACTTTCAATAGGTACAGCCTATTCTCGTCTCTCCAATTCTCTAGATCCATCTAGTGCAATCCTTAGCTCTCAACCTTTGCTGGCCTCTAATGAACATAAAGGTCCATGTAGTCTTACATATTGATTTGGACCAACCCATACAGATTGTTCATATGAACTTTTAATAGGTATAGCCCACTCACCTTGTCTTGCCAATTCTCTGGACTATCTATGGCACTGAACTCTCTTCCTTTGCTACTGAAGGAGTTTTGAGCTTGGTATCCATTTGGGAGTTGGGATCGTTTGTTCAGATACTTGTAATCATGCCTTTAGATGTCTCCATCTCTTTTGTCGTTCATGCTACTCCCTCTTTCCCCACTATTTTTTTCCAATGATGGTTGATTTTCAGGAGATTGTTCATAGTTCAAGGGAGGCTTTTCATATTTGCAACACTGAATTTATATGCAAGACAACTCCAATTGGAATGACATAAAATCATTATCTTTAGCCATTGTGCATACTCAAGAAAAAAGATTGAATTCAACTGTCACCTCCAACGTAGGCTAGGAATGGATTATTGAGAAAATAAGGACAGGTGTTGTTTCATTGGGCTCTCTTTGGCTGGTAAAGAAGATGATTTGCTACAATTCATTAAAGATTATTATTAGACAAATTATAGGTGGATTACTTGGAAACATCTTAATGATTGAAGAGAGTGATGTGGTGCAAATGGGAACTTTTTGCACTTCCTTCATTAATCAATTATCATCTGAGTGCTAAAATTTGGTCATGTTTCCTCATCATCGTGAAAATGGTTTGTTGGGAACTTGGAATGTTATTTTATGGGGAAAAAAATTGGGTGTGTTGTGTAGATAGGAACTTCTGACACTTCCTTGATCGATTAGTTATGATCATTTGTGCGATAAAAAGGAATGGGCATGCTTTCTCATCATTATGGAAATGGCTATCGGAATATCTACGGTGTGGGGGCTGCCTCTAGAAAACTCTCATTGAAAGTGTTTTCTCCTTTATCAAGTTGACTATCATATCCTTAAAGAAACCAAATTGGAAACTATTTCTTATGAAATTCTTGGTGAATTTTGTTTGAGTGCTCCGTGCAATGTCATGCTAAAGCTTCTATTGGAGTCTCCCGTAGCCTTGCCTCGACGTGATATCCTTTTTATTTAGACTTCACAGTTTCATTGAGGAGTTTATTGGTGATTTCTCAGTTTCTTTGGTTTTAGAGGATGCCATGAAGGGGGAATTTCCTGTTCCTTCTCTCTATGATCCTACATGTGATAATTTGCTGCCTATCCTTTGGTGTGTATTCATGAAGCATTTTGTGAAATGGACTCACCTTTGGTGTTTGCTTTTGTTTTGAATGATTTGGTGGGTCTCTTCTAACTCAAGAAATGGCACAATATCTGTCACGCCCCGCCTTCCAACACCTGGACGGGTGTGATCTGACTGTACAAATTTAAATCACATGCTGCCCTAAACGGGTCTTACTTTCAAAATCTGTGGCTAAATTCAAAACAAACATAATTAAAGTCACAAGCCACCAAAATTCCTCAAGTCCACAACCTGCTTGAAGACATAACATCTCATTTGAGCTTCTAAATAACCTAAAGGGATAAATATCACTCACATAAAGATCTCTAAACGCATTACTTACTCACATTCCCATAAAAATCAAATTGAATCATTCTCAAAATTAATCCATACTTGAATTTATTATCCAAGTTTTTCACAAATAAAAATAAAACAAATAAATAACTTTCTTAAAGTCCCAAAATAAATAAGCACCCATCTTATAACCTAAATAATAAAAGCGTTTCTACGAATTCTGCATCGACTCCTCGTCTTCTAAGCTCAATTGTGATTATCGTCCAAACCCAAGTCCAAGGGATTGCCTGCAATGTAAGGGATGAGCTCCATGCCCAGTGAAGAAAACAATAACACAATCATAGTATATGATATTCCTACTTCCTCAATGATATTTCAAATAAGCAAGTATAACAATTTATTTCATGCTCATGCCTTTGCAAAATGTAATGCTCAATGCCAAATGCCATATTCCAACCCATTATTACATCTACTGATATTTGGTGGTCTTCCCGACGAATCGAGGATAACACAACATCGCCTTAATAGCCTTCCCACATAAAGTGAGGATAACACAACCTACCACCAAGTAACAGCCCTCATGACTTGTCACGGATATCGCATCTCATCTACCATACTGGTCTTCCCACATGAAGTGAGGCTAACAACACTACCACCGTCGTGGTCTTCGTGACAATCATGGATCGCACCCTCATACCCAATGCTATGAATATGAGAATGCTATGCTCAATGCCGACAAACATGCTTAAATATTCATAACATGCTTATGAAATCATAAATCTCAATCTAAGCAGATTATAACATCATACGAAATATCTCATTTGTCATAGCATGCATAAACCTTGAAATAAACATAACACTAGTCCATGCATCACAATATTTGAATTATATATACCAACATTCAACCATGTCCAATAAAGGTTAATAATCAGACAATAACATACAAATAACCATCAATCTACAAATATAACTCATTGGATCTTTCAACAATATTAATGGTTAGACTCCACAATCCGGGCGGACTGAGTCTCCTCACGGCCAATAAAATGTTTAGCCAAATCTCCCTTACATTACTGTGAGTGAACACCGGATCTTAACCATTATTAACATACACCCACTCTATTCTAGATCCAACAGTTATATTCTAGTCACACAACAAAATACAATATTCCATTGCCTAAACACATAAGAATATAAAGAATCATGTTTCAAAGTATGTAGTGAATTGTTTCCCTCACCTACAAGTTTGTGAAGTGCCAACAATGAACTCAAACGCTTTCCAAGAGATAACTAGCCTTGAGAACCCAAGTTTGCTGCGAATACAATTTAAAAGTTCCAAGTATTAATAATATGTGGATTATTAACCGTGGGAGCTGGGTGCTGCACTCACCTATGTATGTTGAAAATACAAGGTTAAGAGGCTATGTATGAAATGGTTTCCCATCTCCGATTTGAGTTGGACAATAATAAGGCTGGTTTGAATATCCAGTTTTAGGTGGGAAGAGGATAAGTTTCACTAACCAGTTCTGAGCAAAATTCTGGGTCCAAACAGTCCTTAATATCAATGTTTTTGGGGCTGCAAATCAGTCCTATTAATTAGCCGATCTGAGGTTAGAAATCAATCCCCAACTTAGGATGTTTTTATTAGAGAAAGACTGAGTGATTACTGTTCACGGATAAGAAATTGGGGCATATCTGAGTCACCAATTTATTTGATCCTACAGCTGAATGAAGAAGGGAAAAATCATCACCATCCAACAAGGATTGGCTGGCTTGAAATTTACAAAGGGGAGAAGAGGAAGAAGAAACGCATGGGAGAAGAAGAACATAGAGGAAATTAGAGGGACATACCTGTTACTTGCTATAATTTGGGAACAAAGACGACAAAAGCTGGTCACACAGTGGTCCCGAACTCTGTTGCTTGAACCGAAACTTGGTCTTCAAAGAGGAGAGGAGGAATAAGAACTCAAGAGAGATTTGGGATTTTTCTTTCCCTTCTTCCGCTGCGATTCCGTTGAGATTTGGTTGCTGTTTCGAAAAGGGTAAAAGAAGGGAAGGGTTCGCAGGTCTCTTAAAGGGAGGAGAGTCCTATTGGTAAAGGAATCCCATCGGTGAAAGGATTTTGGACAGTTTCCATTTAGGTAGGGATTTGAGTCACAAACGAACAAGGAAGAAGACTCCAATCTGAATAAGGAATCCCATCGGTGAAAGGATTTTGGACAATTTCCATTTAAGTAGGGATTTGAGTCCTAAACGAACAAGGAAGAAGACTCCAATCTGAAAAAGGAATCTCATCGGTGAAAGGATTTTGGACAATTAAATTCGGCCAGCGAAGGTGGGTCCCTTTAAATTATTGATTTTAATAAATTTTCCTTTATTTCTCTTTTATTAATTTTGTCAATCATCGATTAAATTCTAAACACTTAAAATTGGAACTTATTTATTGATTTCACATTCTTAATTGAATATTTCCAATTGAGATTCTAACTTATGGGAATTAAAATCTAAGTTGGTAATTTATTTCTCATTCCCTTAATTTAATTCGAAGGGGATAAATTTGTAAATTCTTATTGGGGAGAAAGTGTGAAATCTGGGTCTAATATTAAATCCCTAAATTCAATTGTGTTTTTCCCAAATAAAATTATCAAATTAAACTAAAAAATCAATTTAAACTACAATAATTTTCTAAATTAATTTTACCCGTCAGACCCGTTACCCCGGGTCGGGTCATTACAATATCATAATGCATTTCCGATGTAGGATTTGTTGATCTCCCATTGGATCGAGTTGATTTTGGAGTAAACCTGTTAAAATTGCGTGTTTTTCTGAATATATGATATTCCTTCATAAGATATCTGGATCCAGTGCCTTCTGTGCAAAGAGTTTGATATACTCAATCTGTAGTTTTAAGAGCGGGTAACCATTTTCTTATCAACTTTTACATTGTTTCTTTGTTAACCATCTGTTTGTCAATCTTCCTGTTGTCAGATTGATATAAAAGAGTTAGATGAATTTGCTCAGGCTGCTTTCCATGGCTATAAATCCCTCAACCGTATTCAAAGCCGCATATATCAAGCAACATATCTCACAAATGAGAATATACTAGTAATCCTTCTTTATTATTTCCGCCTTACAAAATTACAATTTCTTGATGGTTTGAGTTTGATGGATGAAGGAAATTCTTGCTTTTATTAAGAGATTCACACTAAAATGCTTTTAGGTTTGTGCACCGACTGGAGCTGGCAAGACAAATATTGCTATGATCTCTATTCTACATGAGGTGTGCAATTTGATGAAAGATGTTGGATGTCTTCATTCATTATGGGAAATGTAGTTTGTTGCATTCCTTTTCTTTTTCAAGACTAAATGTTTGTGTCAAAGAACTGTATATAATACATATTTCCATTTAGTCTGGATTTTTTTTTTCTATGCAATTTCAATAGTTCAATCTTCATTTGGTATAGTGGATGCAATATTTTGTTGCAGATTAAACAACACTTCAAGGATGGTATTTTGCACAAAGATGAATTTAAGATTGTTTATGTTGCTCCAATGAAGGTAATTTGTGACCTATATTTTTGTATACCATTTTTATTTTGTTGGGTTATCTACTGTTGTGATTGCATACTTGTCAATAGGCATTGGCGGCAGAGGTTACGTCAACATTTAGTCATCGTTTATCCCCACTGAATTTGACTGTGAGAGAACTTACAGGGGATATGCAACTTTCTAAGCGTGAGCTTGAAGTGACCCAGGTTGTTTTCATTCATTTTTTCTAATTTTTATTTGTTATGCTGAGTATTTTAAATTTCGTGGTTCCACTACATGTAAATGTTAACTTTGTTTTCTGCTAATGCCATATAGATGATAGTGACAACACCAGAAAAGTGGGATGTCATTACTAGAAAAAGCAGTGACATGTCATTATCATTGCTTGTGAAATTATTAATCATTGATGAAGTACACCTTTTGAATGATGATAGAGGCCCTGTAATAGAGGCATTAGTTGCTCGGACCCTCCGCCAAGTAAGTTCCCTATGAGACATGTTCATTTGTTCTTTTTTGAAAGTTTTTTTTTTTTTTCATTTGTTCTTGAAGAAGCATTACCTCTGATAGCGTCATTACTGGTACCTTTCATTGCTTTGGCATATTATATCGTGGTAGCTGTAATGTTGTCAAAATGAAAAATCTGTATTGTTGCTTCTTTTAATGGTGAAGATTTTGTCAGGGTGTTTTTCCCAATTTGGAGATTTTAATATAGGAGAACCTGAAAATGAAAGAGTGGAGTTTATCTACTCATATCCTAGTAGATTGAAATTTTGGTGTTTGGAAATCAGCCAAAGGTAGGCCATCATCTCTTATTGGCATTTTTCTCAAACAGTGGGTGGGCAAGTACAAGGGAGGAGATGAGAGATTCATTTATAAGCTCTCCTTTGTAAAAAAATAAAAAATTTATCAAACACCCATATAAATAAATAACTAATTAAAGTAAAAGAAATAATCTTACTTGTGAATCAACCCAATTAGGGGTGCTTGGCTAGGGTGCATGTAGCACCTTGGCCATGCAGTATAGTTTATGAAATTAAATGAGGAAAGAGAAAAGATAATGAGGGAGAGAAAAATCTCTCTAGTGACCCCTTCCTATTTTTCATTTCGTAAAAACAAATCAAATCTGGAAATCCAGAGCGGGTGGGACGATGGCCACCAACACTTGGGTCTCTCTCTGATCTTTCTCCTCTCTCTCTTTTTTTTTTTTCAAAAACCCAAAAGGGTGGCTGCTAGCTGCTATGGGCGTTGGCTGCCTACAAGCAGCACCTGAGGAAAAAAAGATAGAGGAGAGAAAGAGGAGGAGGAAAGATTACAGAGAGTCTTTGCTCTCTCTCTCTCTCTCTTTTTTTTTTGAAATAACACAACCAAATGAAATAAAAGAATTTAATACCATCAGTTTTTAAATCAAGCCATTTACAATTATCAAATTAACCTAAAGGGGTGGCTTACCTGGGAAGTTGAAGATGGAGAAGAAGAAAATGTGCAGAGCCGTTGTTTCCTTTCTCCTCTTCACTGTTAAGACTCAGCTTAGATGTTTGAGAGTTAAGGAAGAGAAGAAGAGGAAGAAGAGAGGATCGAGAGGAGTTGTAGGAATAAGAAGGAATTGCATGATGGGTTCCCTCTCTGCCTTCAGCACAAACAGCAGGCTTTCCATCCTGTTTTTCAGAGCAAGAAAAGGATCTTGTTTTGATCTTTCTGTGCCTCCATACCACATCAGCGTAACTCATGGATTTTCCCGGATTTTCCCATCTTAATCCAGCACGTAAGGGGGGTATGGGCAATCACATCGTTAGCTAGGTCGGCTAGTGCATTTCATTGCACATGGGTTTAGCTAACTCAAGGGACTCACTTGCCACCTCACCAGCTGAGGTGTACAAAATTAGATTAACTTAATTAAACACCAATATTTTAATTAATTCAATGTTATTCCTCTAATTGTTAAAATTCTTAATTAAATACCAATGATTCTCATAAATCTCAAAATTCCATTTAATACCCAAAATTCCCACATAACTTGATTATTGACTTTATTCACTTTCTAATAATCACAATGCCATTACTTAACACCATAATTCACATCAATTTTCTCAATGATTAACAATTTGGATTTAAAATTCCACATTCATTTCAAAATACATCCAGAAAATACGTCGGGCATCAGATCGAATTCTCGGGACGTTACAATTCTTAGATGGGTAACTCAAATAATAAGCATGATGTATGTGTTTTAATGCCATGCTTGAATTTTGTGATGATGTGTACATCACTAGTGAGTACCTATGTTGATAATAGTTGTGGTGGATCGACCTAACCATGTGTAGAACAAATTTCCATGATTTGAAGAGGAACTTGATAAATAGTTAGACTAAGTGATATGGGTGAGTTAGGGTCAAGTATCTTAGAACCTAAGGGGGTTAACATGTGCTACAATGGGGATGAGCTAGCATGATTGAGAATGCATGGAATGAAATGTAAATGCTAAGAAAGTCTTGTTTGATTTCTCCAAAGTAAAAGTATGACCACTCTCCAATGTCAACCCAAATGTGAAAATAATGAACTACGGTTGATCTGTTCCACTATGTGGTACGTAGGCAACTGAGAGCATTGTGCCTCAGCTCGATCAAAAGACATATTGTGTCATCCATTTTTATTAAGGATGATGTAAGATGTTGAGCAAATGTGAAGGGTAGAAAGGCATTGGTGGGATATACCTTCCCTAATATAAACCCTAATGCTAGATGTTGGATTCATCGAAGGCGGCTTGAAGATGTTATGATGCCTTGGGAGCTCCAATATGATGAGACATATATGTTTGTTACTCGAGTAAAGCTTAGAGTGTCTAGAGAATTGTGAAAATTCTTAAGATGGACAAATGAGGACTTTGGCACTGAGATGTATGTGACTAGGTCACTTGATTATATTGAGACGTGGTATGGGTACGTCCCTCACTTGATGATTATATTGAGACGTGGTATGGGTGTGTCCCTCACGTGATATTGATGATTGAGACGTGGTATGGGTGCGTCCCTCACGTGATATTGATGATAGAAACATGGTATGAGTATGTCCATCATGTGATATTGATGACGTTATGCCTCAGTCCGTTGAAAAAAGGAAACTATCCGATCAGTAGATCATTGTGTCTCACCTTTGTATAGTTAAAATGATGAGATTAGTATATAGATTCCATGAGTAAGGCCTAGAGTAGCCATGAGACCACGGGAGTCTCGATATGAACATACTGAGACTGTGGCATTGATATATTTATGTGACTTGGTCACTTGATAATAAGATGTGGTATGCGTACGTCCCTCACGTGATTGTGATGTTTGATTTCCTGTCCCAGAGAGGTATTTGGGATAGTGGTGTTTTTCCACAGAGACTTGGTCCCGTGTGGTTACTGTCGCTGGATGAGTCCCTTAAATGTTATATACTGTAGGGCCCCCTTACGACTATTCTGCACACTTGTGCGTGGTTGCGCAGAGTTAGATACTATTTTACCCCATGAGGATGGTGCTATCTTCGTTAGACGCGGTCCGACCGTCTTAGAGCTTGACTGAATCACCCATTAGGTGAAGGGATGCAGGACGAGGTAGACTTAATCACGCCAGTCGTGGGTCTCCCCCTTAGTTAGTCATGGGCCTCAAGTCTTGCTAGAGGTCGTGGTATGTTTATGATATAATATGATGATTTGATATTGTTGCCACAGTCACGTAGTGATTTATTCGAGTGTTGTTCCTACGGATAGAAGATTTCATGGTCGATGATGTGCCCCTAGATTAGTTATGCCCCTGGATGGATTATACCTATGGAGGGATTATATTCATGGATGGTTTATCCACATGAATAGATTATATTCACAGATAGAGTGTTACCAGGGATGGATGTGTATACCCATGGATGATGGTTCCCATGGTGGTTTGAATTGATGCCTGGATGTTGGTCTTATGGTAGACCTGTTGGTCTCATAGTAGACGTATTGGTTTTATGTTAGACATGTTGGTCCCATGGTAGACATATTTGTATTATGGTGGACATGTTGGTCCCATAGTAGACATATTGGTTTTATGTTAAACATGTTGGTCCCATGGTAGACGTATTGGTATTATGGTGGACATATTGGTCCCATAGTAGACGTATTGGTCTTATGGTAGACCTGTTGGTCTTATAATAGATATATTGGTCCTACGAATGTATGAGTTATGCCCATGGATGGATTATACCCATGTAGTGATTATATTCATGGATGGTTATTACCCATGGATAGATGATACTCACTGATGGGGAGTTACCAGGGATGGATGATGAATCCCATGGATGTTGTTCCCATGGTAAACATATTGGATTCATGCTTAGATATTGATTATATGGTGGGCATATTGACCCTATGATAGATATAGTGGTCCCATGATAGACGTATTGGTCTCATGGTGAACGTGACGGTTCTATGGATAGATATTATTTTCCCATGGATGGTTATTCCCATGGAGGGCTTTGTGACCATGGATGAGTATTGTATACCGTGGGTAGATATTCCCATGGAGGACATTAATTCTATAGAGGATTGGACCCATATTTAGAGTATTGTCCCCGAGGAGGGATGTACTTATGTTCGGGTATAGGTCCCATGGTTGAGGTTTATCCTAGTGTGACATTGACCCCATAGTTGACGGTATTCCCATGGTTGGTATAGACCCGTGATTGGCTAAACCCGTGATAGATGAGATCTATTCTACTGATGAGGCCCACGATTGGGTAATTAGATTGTCTTGATGTGACATCATGAATAGCACGTGGTTAGTGCCATGAAATAAATGAATTGAGAACTACGCAAGATCTGATCTCCATTGGAGTACGTAGACAGCTGGTAATTCAGTTCGATCAAATCAAGGGTCCAATAAGTCTTAGGATCCGTAGGGATTTCGCAACACGTGTAGGTGTCACGTGTTTGGATTATGAGTTGTGCATGCTTCAGAGTTAATTTTTTTTTTTTATTGTTTCTCACGTGTCCGTTGGGTTGGGCCGTGACAAAATTAATTTTCAAAAATTAAATTTTTTTATCACTAAATATATTTAATTTTATATCATTCACCCCATGGGGCTGGCCCACGTCCAGGGCCGGCCCTGGTTATAGGCGAAGTAGGCGGTCGTTTAGGGCCCCAAGTCTATAAGCTCCTTTAATATATGTTAAATAGATAATAATGTATAAGTTAAAGCTCAAATTCATTCTTGTCCAGGCGGTTAGAATTGTCTCTTTACAAATTCGAGACCCTAGATCAAATCCGGGCTGTGTTAATAATAATAATTTTTTTATTTTTATTAAGTTATTTAATAATAATAATGAAAAATAACAATAGTTTGAATTAATACTACTTGAAATCATTTGACTATTTTTAACTATTTCGAATTTAGAACACTCAAAATTGAAAATTTATATATTGATAATTTTTCTACTCAATTTAAAGCGTAGGTTTCTTAAAAAAATTAAAATAATGATAGTAACAATCATAATAATTATTATTATAATCCTCATTTTATTGAGTTTAATAATAATAATAATAATAATAAAATAATTTTAATTAATAAAGAATCTTTTAAAATGTATCTATCATCTAAATAAATAGAAAGAGAAATCTATATTGAGTTGATAATTTTGAATTAAAAATAATTTAAAGCTTTTAAAATTTGAAGAGATGAAAAAACATACCTTTATTCATTTGATAAATGTAGATTTTATTAGAAGTAATATACAAGTATAAATCATTATAATTAAGATAATTTTTAATTTTTTAAAAAATACAAAAAAATTGAAAAATTAAAATAATAATAATATCTTCTTTTCAAATGAGAATTTGTATTAGTGTCACACTCGAATATGATAAAAGATGCAGTACCAAAAGAATGAATTGCAAAATTATATAAAAAAGAATGAATTGTTATTTTCCAAATGCATGAATTGCTTATAGAATAATGTTGATTATACCAGTTACAGTTACCTATACAGAAATAAGTTTTTCAAAGTTAAAACTGATAAAATCTTATCTTCGGCCTATAATGTTAGAAGAAAGATTGAATGGATTAGCTATCTTATCTATTGAAAAATAAATGTTAAAAAAACTTGAATATACTAATTTAATTAGTAATTTTGCATCTCAAAATAAGAATAAATTTTAAATAATACTTTGTTATAAATTTCATTATGATATTTTATTTAGTTTCACACATTGTAAAAAAAAATTGTATGATTTTATTTTTTGTGAGTATATAAAGGCCCCATCTTAAAACTCGCCTAGGGCCCCTGAAATCTTAGGGCTAGCCCTGCCTACGTCCCAACCGTTAAAGGCCGAGATGGGTGTTGAGCCAGTCACACCTTCCCCTTTTATAGAATCTCATCCCTGTCATCCCATTTGCATTTGGCGATGGGGACTCGGAAGTAGAAGAGGAACGGACGAGGAGGGAGAGAGAAAAAGGACAAAAGAGAGAAAAAAAGATGAGAGAGAGGAGTGAGAGGAGCGAGAAACAACGGTGACATGCCCATGCAAGATACGAGAGAGTGAGGGGAAGAAAAATGTAAAAACAGAAAATGTTTATAATAAGTATTTATTCATTTAAAAAAAAAAGGTTTTTTAATTTTTTTAAAAATTAACATCCATTTTTTATTTTTCAGAAAAATATTTTTACATAAAATTTTATTTCAACCCATTAATTAAACCTTAGGTAATAATTTAATATTATTTATAATATAATATTCATGGCACGGGTTTGACTGGGTTTGATCATGGTTGAACCTAGTTGAACCTTATTTAACCCGACCTTCCACCGAGATAGTTCGCTTCATGGGTCGGTTTTTAAAACACATTGCTGGAGACTATAGAATGCAAAACTTGAAGTGAAAATCATATATTAAAACAAATAGAAAAATTAAACAACATAATAAGTAGCAAAATACATGAATAAAGAAAATGTTAAAATATATGTATATCCTAATAATAATGGCTTTTAAATACAAACTACATAATAAAGAATATAATAGAATAAAATCAATTTGATTATAAAATAAAAACATACTATATAAATTAAAAAATTGAACCTTTCAAAAAAAAAATGGAGAAAAAGCTAGTGCAGGTTTATTGGGGACCACTGTCCACTAACCCTTTTTTTTTTCCCACCCACCTTTGATAGATTTGCTCCTCCAATCTTAGTTCTGAGATCAGCTACTTTAATGTTGGTGTTCTCTTCTTCACCTGGCTGCCTCCTGCACCATCTGGTTACATTGGCCCTCCACCATCTCTGCAATCTGTAACACCACCTCCTGTTACTAGAAGCCATTATAACTGTCACTTCTTCTTAAATAAACCCCATCACCCTTTGTATTGTGGTCTCTTTTCTGCCTCCTCTCTCATTACAAGTGCCTGTAGCTGTTGCCACTTGTGACTGTTTATGCATCCCTAAACCCAGAAACTATATATATTATACTAAAGTAATGGAATGATTTGTTTGTTTCCCAGTTCTGTATTTATTAAGCTGAAGTAGAGAGAAGCATGGGCTTATCATTTGGGGGAAAAAAAATAGAGAGAAGCATGGGCTTAATCACGTTGGACTCCTAAAATAACTGTAAATAGATAAATCACTAGTTTTTTTTTTTTTTCATTATTATAGCACTTGTATATCTTTGGGTATATTTTTGTTAAAAATTTATATGTACTATTGTATATAACTTCTAATATTTTGTATGGATCATTGACGTACTGGGTTTCACCAGCATATGTTTTATATCAAGGTTCCACATAGTTTATCTTCTCAAATTGGTCTTTATGTGTTCATCCTAGATACATAGCATTAAACATTTTGCTTTGCACCCGTATGGGTAAGCTGAAGTAAGGATGGGAATTTGGATCAATGCCTGAAGAGTCCAGCATGAAAAAATGTAGCCTTTGCCCTTAATTTTCAGCATAAATTGTAATTGGGCTTGAGCTTGGATGCTAAAGTGAAGCCAAAATAATAATTGAGCTATGCTGAACTTATACATACTTACATCTTCCTGGTAAATTTGATATGCAGTCCCACAATAGGCTGAGTGAAATTGTTTTCAGACAACCTTCTTTCTGCAAGCTCATTACAAACTTGAATTGCTTGGGGTTGCTTTGCCATGCATCGATTGTGGCAAAAGTACATGGACAACTGAGATTTTCCACTTTGAGCCTAGAGTGGAAGCTGTTGTAGATGTATGTTTTAAAGCAAAGGATCTATTCTAGACCTGGCAAAATCTGACATGATCCAATTACCCGACCCAACACAAACCATTTGATAAATGACCTGACTCCCAACCCATTTAATAAATGGGGGGTGTAGACCTGACAGACTTGGCTAACGCCATTTTATATGTAATACATCCAACTATATGCTGCCTACATCCATTTAGAGAGTTGTCTTTGCATGTGTCTTGCTAGAAAAGTCTCCTTAATCAGTAAATGGGTAAATCCGACTGAACTTTTAATAGACCTGAACCAACTTAACTCAATTAAGAAGACTCGAACCTGAAATAGACCCGAACCAAATAAGACTTGAACCGAACATAGCCCAACTTGACCCATTGCGATGTCTAGTCATTTCTTTGCCGATGTTAAACTTGAGAGGGCTTGAGTTCCTTTAAACATCAATTCAAAAACTAGTTAATGGCCTTACTCCTTTCCAACTGTGTGGATATTCCCCTCCAACCAATGTTAGCTCTAGTTAATTTACATAAGGTAATGATCTACCTTAGTTAAAATCAACTTTAAAATTTAAGCTACATTGGAAACCCAAAACCCAATAGTCCCAATACGCATTTCTTTGCTTCGTTCCTCACAACTATGTTGGTTCCAGTGCTGTCAAAATTGTACGAGTCACAAGTCGACTAGTACAATTCGACTCGAATCGAGGGCTCAGCGATTCAAATCGCATCAATAATCGGGATTTACCAAAAATTGTGCGATTTTTTGGTTGAATCGCAAATCATGCGATTCAAACCGTAAAATCACAGAATCATGCGATGCAAACAAAAGATACAGTGTACCTGGTTTTTCTTCTTCTTCTTCGTTTTCCCTTCAGTTCTTCATTTCTTTCATTCCGTCTCTATCGCAATCGTAGGTCATCTTTCGCAGCGTCGCAATCGTGGGTTTACTAGTTTACACTTTCTCAATCGTGGGTTTACTTTACTCTTTTTACTCTTCTTTACTTTCTTTTGACAGTCCTTGCACGAGTGAGGATTGTTTACACGAGTCCGAAGGAGCCCTTTTACTTTTGAGTTTCTGTGAGGACCCTTTTTTTTGTTCGAGAGTATTATTTAGTTCGAGAGTACATGAGGTCTTTTTTTCTCTTTTTTTAAGACACTATTTTTTATATTTTTAATTTTTTACCATCATTTTTCTGTTCTAATTAAAGAACATATCTTTTATTTTTTCTTTTCAATCTTTTGTATCTATTTTTAAAAAAAATTAAAAAACTAGATTTTTTTAAAATTATTTGTTGCATGCTAATAAAATTTAGTTAAATGCTTTTTATTTAGTTGTTGATTTTTTTAATTTTTCAATACTTAATATTTATATTTCAATCTCATATTAATATATTTCTTTTTTTATTAGATTTTTTTTTTGAGATTTTGGAATTTGGATATTAAAATTTTATGAATTATGAGGATTTGGAATGTAAAACTTGATTTCTATTGCATTTTGATTTAATTTTGCATCGGTACATTTTTGTCATATACTCATGTGTTTGCATATTTACTTGTATATTATGAGAAATTTATAATCATCTTATTATTCTATGTCATTTTATAGGTAATTATAGTATGAATAATAATTTTAGAAAAACATTACGAATCCTACGACTCTACAATTTTCGATTCATGAGATTCATACCCTTATACTGATTTCCAATACGATTCGAGTTTGACAAAATTGGTTGGTTTCATTGCCCCTTCTTATAGTGGCAAAAAAATCTATTCAATGGTATTGTGTTATCAATGGTGCTTTGCATTTACAACACCACAAACAAAACTATTGTAGGGGATGGAAGGTTTGTTGCAGATGGTGGAGGGAGGGTTGTGTAATTGAGATATTGCTTTGCTTGCTCTTTTAGAGCCATCTGCAATTTTCTTTCTCCTTTCTTCGTCTTCTTCTTCAGTCTTCGGCTTATATGTGCAATATCAAACCCTGCTTGAACCTGGCCCATTTCCGTTCCTAACCTGAAGTGCCAAAGTTGATGTGATTGATATTTTTATCGCCGTTTTCATATTCACTCTTTAACACCGTAAAGCAGATGGACATGATATTCACTGCCAAGTACTTGGTTGAAGTGCTGAATTAGGTTGTAAAACAGATTGAATTGATATTTATTGCCAAATACTGTTTTGAAGTGCTGATTGTTTTGAGGGTTCTCTCATTTCCAGAAAAAAAAAAAAAAGGAAAGAAAACTATGATGGTTCCTTTTTTTGATACTTTTTATTTTTTTTCTGTAGCATGTAATCTCATTTAGAAGCTCACTGGTTTTCATTGGAATACGATCATTTATTCCTTGTTACAATCACTACTATCTATAAGGTAGTGCTTTGGCTCCTATATAACTCTCTAATCTGGAGCCCATTGTTGATGTCCCTTTTTTTAATCTTTTAATTTAGAATTTTTATCCCCTCCCCACCTCAAAAAAGAAGAAAAAAGAAAAGAAAAAAGAAGGCTGCCTTTCAGGTTATTGGTCTGTTTGGATTTTATTAATTACGTATTAGAAGTGTTGGTCCCCCTCACCTCCCCCAGCCCCATGATTTTGCCTTATTGTTGGCTTACTCTGTTGCGGAAATATTCCTCAAGTATTGATCATCTTTCAGAAAAATGCAAGTAGTCTTGATCATGTTATTTCTTTTAAACTTTTAATTGTATTTCACCTGGCAGGTTGAGTCAACACAGACTATGATACGAATCGTTGGGCTCTCGGCCACCCTGCCCAATTACTTAGAGGTTTTCTCATTGGATTTTTTATTTCTGAAGATTCTCTTTTTATATACTATTAGCTTATATTCTTTATTCTTGCATCATTTTTATTCTATTAACTATTGTAAAGTCTAACTAGCCTCTATCTTGGCATCTAGGTGGCACACTTTCTAAGGGTTAATCCCGAGGCAGGGTTGTTCTTTTTTGATTCTAGCTATCGTCCAGTGCCTCTGGCACAACAATATATTGGAATAAGTGAGCCTGACTTCATTGCTCGGAACAGGCTACTGAATGAGATATGCTATAATAAGGTTATCTCCTTTAGATACTTTATGAAGCTTTGAGTTATTGTTGATGTGTAATTGATTGTTTAATATCTGGCTATGGCTATGTCTATGTCAGGTTATAGATTCATTAAAGCAAGGCCATCAAGCAATGGTCTTTGTTCATTCACGAAAGGACACAGGGAAAACTGCGAAGGCACTGGTAAATATATTTGGACACTGGCTGTGTTGAAATTTATGTGTCTTGTGGTTTTGACCCAATTGCTTTTGTTGTATATCTCCCAAACAAGTTTGCTTTTCTGTTGAGACACATAAATGTTTGCATTGATTTACCTTACAATAATTTATTGCTGTTATTCTAAGAAATATTAATTTCTTCCAGTTTCTTATAAACTATTTGTGTCGAAAATGTCTAGAGATACTCTTAGAGTATGTTGGCTGCATCTCATTATAAGTGCACGTCCATTCTTACTTAATTGAGATGTTTACTAGGTTTGATGAAGTTGGACTAAGAAATATCCTTTATTCCAATTTGAGTTGTTTACAAGTTTTATCTTTAAGCTATTGCATTCAGTTGGTGTTGTTTAAGAATTTATTATCCTATTGTAACTATTGGACATTGTTGCCTTATTTGACTTGGTCTTAATTTTACTCAAAGGTCCCTAGCGTTCTTTATTTATGACTTTCATTCATGCCATGCTGTACCTTGCATGAACCACTTATAGCATTTTTTTTTTCTTTTAAAATCTTTTCACCAATACTTACTAATATTGGATCTTCATGTTGTAGTTTGCGAAAACCACTAATGTTAGATGTCCATGATGTCTTTATGGTCTTATGCGAACATTTCAAAAGCCTTCCCTTTATTATCGGCTTTAGCATCCATTATGCAAAACCTTCTTTGTGGGGCCACAAAGATGAACAAGCAGTTAGGCCTTGAGCAATCTGGGCCTGGTTTGTGTCTGGCTGTTGTCTGTTGATCTGGTCTGTTTTGGGTTCTCTTTAGTTAGCTGGTTGCAGGCCTATGGCTTGGTTTTATGGTGTTGTTGGGGCTGTACTCTTTCTTTGAATAAAATACCTTTCAAAAATGAAAAAAAGAAGAAGAAGATGAACAAGCAAGTTATTATGTATTTTTAACCCATGAGGGTTAGCTTGGCGGTCAAGAACCCACCTGAGATGCGGGAGGTCTTGGGTTCAAGTCACTCTCAATACACAAGGGCCACTCCTCCCAGTGTTACCTAGCATGTGGGGATAGGGAGGTTTGCACATGCCCCAAGGATTAGTCAGGTGCTCTAAGAGGCCTGGATACCTTGGTCTTAAAAAAAAAGTTATTATGTATTTTTTTCACCTGTAATAGAAACACAATCTCCAAGTCCCCAATGGTTTTTTTTTTTCCTTTTTGATTTTCTTCATGATTATTATGAACTGTAAAAAAGGCCCTTAAATAACCTGAACCACTGAAACAGAAAATAATGGTAGGTTTGTTGAAATACTAGGATTTGAGCCTAGACGGATGTAGGGCCAGTCATTGGCTTGAGCCTAGCCTGTATTAGCTCGTTGAGACATGTTTAGTTGAGTGTTTTCTTCGGTTGGTCTTGCCTAGCTTGTAGGTTGAAATCATTTGCTAATTGAGTTGGGCTCAAGTATTTAAGTTTGTCAGGCATTAATGGGCTTATTTATTTTATTTTTTTAATTTGTTACAAACACTATATAATTGAGATATAACCTCCTAAAGATTCTATATACATCCCATTTGGATAAAAAATTATGCATATGCCCCTACATGAATTATATATACACTCCTATATCTCTTATGGGGATGGTGAGCGTATTCCATGATGACCAGGCCAAAGTTAAACTAATTTCTTCTGCATCATTACGACACGGAATCCAATTAAGTAAAAAAATTAGCAATTGGAGAGGCCATGAACATTTTTAGCCAATGAAAGCTTATCATTGAAGGTGATTCCAAGAATGAGGTTCCATGGCTTGTTGTCTTGCTGGAAAAAAGAAGATTACCATGGAGGTTGATGATAGTGGCAAGGGAGGTGAAGTCAAGGTGCAAGTTGATGGATAGCATTTCTTGTATGTTAGAAAAACAGCAAATAATTTGGCTGATCTTTTGGCAAAAAATGGTGTTAAGAGACAAGTTGCTTTCCCAGTGTCATTTTAGGAGTACCTTATCTGGTTGAACTGGTTTTGTCTCAAGTTGAAGCTGCTGCACTCACTACGGTCCGTGACTCGAGATTCCCTAGAGCTGATCCAGTTGGCTTTGCTTCTGAAGATCCCGTTGCATCAGATGGAGAGACATATGTTGTTGAATCATCAAACAGCATATGGGCACGGCCAACTCACCAATTAGGATACCATTTCCAAACTTTGTGTGCCCACCCACTGCTTTCAGTAGTGAGAATGTGCTTTCAGTTTCGGCTCCAGCTAACCTACATGAGGCAGATAACACTCTGAACAGTAAGGAGATTTCCTTGGCTCTTCAATCGTCTAATGGACTCCTAAGCAATGGTGTGGCTTCTCCACCTAATAATATGCCTCCTTGTCTATCTCAGACACGCATTAGTGCAAGCCTGGAAGGCCCGTCTTCTTTTTTAAGTAGTTCAGCCTCTTTAGAATCCCTTTTTAATGTTTTTGGCTGGATGGAATTGGGGAGGGTAGACTTGTTCTTGATGGATTGAATTTTAACAAAATCTGAAATGACATGGGTAGTTGGTTAGAGAGGGAGTTTGAGGAGGAAGGGATTTTGAGTGGATTGAGGAGTATAGATGGGGATAAACCACCAGGTCCTGATGGGTTAATTTCAATTTCATTAAAGCTTGTTGGAGACAGTAGGGGAGGACTTCTGGAAAATGTTCGAAGAATTTCATGAAAGAGGCTTATTGACCAAGAAATTTTGGTATATTTTTTAACCTTATTTTATTTTTGACTGGTAATAAGTGATTTGTAAAGAAGTTAATTATTTGGAGTTGTTTTCATCTTATTTGTAAATTAAGCTTTACTTCTTTTTTTTGTCATCATGGTGCAAGTTTCTTATTTTTTTCCCGAAGAGAGTAATTATTTACATTAAAAAATGATCGAAGATACATATACAGTATTATCATGATGCAGGTTTCCTACCATATTTTTTATGGGATACATAATTTTCTTTAATTGCCTTTTCAAGCATGTATATCTTTTGCCTATGGGTTTTATATTTTCAAGGAAACTTAAGCAATCACATACAAATAATGCTCATGTCAACCCTCATAATGTAAAATGAGTTCAGAAACTTGTCCTCAAGCAATTTATTGAGTCTTCTTCTAAATTTCTATGGTGATTACTTTTTTACTAAATGAAATGTGCTGAAAATTTCGATGCTTCAATTTTTTGTTTTTGTTGCTGTACATGTGGATGTTACGTGTTGGTGCAGATTGAAATGGCTAAAAGAAATGGAGATATAGATTTATTTCAGAATAATACTGATCCTCAATTTGAATTGAGAAAGGTAACCCACAAATTGATTTCTTTGCCTTCCTATCAATTTATCTCGAAAAAATGAAGTCAATTTAGTATTGTAACCTATAACTGACGTTGTTTATTGCAGAAGGAAGTTCAAAAGTCAAGAAATAGAGAAGTCGTTGAATTATTTGAATGTGGGATTGGCATTCACCATGCGGGGATGCTACGAACTGATAGAGGCTTGACCGAACGTCTTTTCTCTGATGGATTTCTCAAAGTATGGATGTAAATTTATCTTTGATAATCTGATAACTTGAACTCTTGAAGCCTTCAGCAAAAACAAATGGGTTTTGGGTGTAAATTCCAACCCATTCATGTTGTTTTATCTGAATTTGAATCTTCTTTATTCTCGAAGCCATTTATGTCATGTATTTGAGATTGACACTGATAATTGGATTTTGCAAATTGTTTTCCTTGGGCCAACCTCCTAACTCCATATGACTTGAACCCAAACCTTTATTTATTTATTTTACATTTATGTAAATGCGAATGAAGCCAAAACTTAATCTGTTAACCTAAATGGCCATCAATTATCGTTTATTAATAAAGTGATGGGTATTGTGTATATTATCATGCGGTATATAAATCATAATCTTGTGTATTATATAATATTATTATCATATGGTGTATAATATTGATAGCTTGATTAACTTCTATAGCCCCTAAGCATCAAAACACTGACAATTTTAATTTTAATGTAGTGCGGGTTTCAATTTAATGCTTTCTAAGGGTGTATTTGGCAAATGGGAGATTTTGAGCCTGGATTCTATTCTTGGGTGATAAAGAGAAAGTCTACTGAAGATGAATCATTGCTGTTTGTTACTACAGGAGGGCCATGTTGGAGCCAATAGTGTTTGTGGAGTTGCTAGGGGGCTCTTAGTAGAAAATTCAGTTTAACAATTCTCCATCCTCCCCCTCCCCAGGTTAAGACCTCTTTGAACAGACCCCGTTTCCCTAGTGGAGAATCTTTCATGTTTTAACATATTTAGTCCTATTCTATTGTCTCATCCATATTTAAATCTTTGGTTTTTATGGAGATTGAAATTTCCAGTAAAAAAAATTTGGGGTTTAACTTTCAAAAAAGAAAAAAAAAAAAAAATTGGGGTAGCCAAACACACTAACTTGACTTGAGTCTCTAACAAACTTTTTTTTTTTTTATTTCTTAACAATAATGATAAATTTCATGAATAAAAGATAAAAAAATACAAACTAACAATATATATCTTGAAAGATACAACCTGAAAATAGGATCTTTACATGAACAGACACCATACATCAAACAGACTTACAGAAAGACCATCTCTATCAACTCCATTCTTAGCTAGGAAATCAGCCACCCCATTTGTTGTCTGCTCGACATGAGTAAAGATGACGTCCCTTCTCTCCTAAGAATGGGTAACGTATCCCATGAAGGCTTACTTCTGCCCTTTGCACAACCAATCACTTTGGCTGATTCATCCTAATTAAGCTTACCCGTCCCAAAACTAATGCTCACCTCCAGGGTTTGTTTAGTTGTGAGTCTCCAACAAACTTCATTAGCAGCCAGGAATAGATATAGGGTCTATGTGCAAGGATCTTAAGATCTAGAAAGCAAGCCATAATAATCAAGCCAAAAAGAAAAGTAAAAAAAAAATGAAATCCACCACATGCCTAGAAGATTACATACCTGTTCATGGTGAAGAGTCAAACATTTCCACTTTGGGCCTTACACAAAAGCAATGAATAAACACCAAAAAAATCTACTAGCCATTTTCTTTTTGATTATTTTAGTGTTCTAATTCATAATACAATTGACGTTTAACTAGTGTGGAACTATTTAAAAACCTCTTAACTCATGATTCTGGTATACCCTATCATAAAATTGGGTATAGCCTTTTCAATTAGTGTCAAAATTGCAAATATTTAAGCTCATTGATAGGGTATTCGAACATACAAGCCAGTGAACCCAACTTTCATCATGTTCAAACATCACATTACACTTGAAGCATTGCCATTATTTAATAAACCTAAAATTATTCTAAGGGCCTGTTAGGTAAGCAATATGGAAAATGGGTACTCATGGGGCTCCATTCTAGGAATGAGTTATGTTTGGTAATTGCATGGCTGATGTGGCAGAATAGCCGTCCAGTCAATGCTCATTCTTTCATTCCTTCTTTAGAGAAATTATTATTGGAATAGTGATAGAATGATGTTTAGCATATGATCATTATGATGAGATCTTCCAAACAACCTTTTGAATGGGGAGCATGGAACAAGTTATGGATGTTTTCATGCCAATGTCCTTTTGCAATCTCATTCTTTGAATGGCATGAGTTAACCAACATGCCCTAAATCTAAATAATATAAATTGGTATTTCATAATACTGGACCATGGCCCCCATGTATGTGGTCTGTCATAGCATCCATGTCAAAGTTTCAGCACTTCCTGAACTAGAATGTAGATGGAGCATTTGTTGTAGCCCAATGCATGCAAACAAAGATAAATCAGTCCAGATACAAATTTAATCCTATCAAAGTTATTGGATGCTGATCCATATTCCTATGAAGGATGCAGATATAGGATCCTTAAGATGTGGATGAGAATGTGGACCTGAATCTACCCTTAAGCTGACCCACATACCACCTGTTTCATCCCTACCTTGTTTTAGTGTTATTATTTTTTAACTCTGAAAAGTAAAAAACTCATGGCTTAGTTATGTTAGCTCTTAGAAATTGACTCATTTGCTGACTCAGGTCCTTGTGTGCACTGCAACGCTGGCATGGGGTGTAAATCTACCTGCTCACACTGTTGTCATAAAGGTTGGTGTAGAAACATTTTGGGGAATCTGTTATTTATTAAATTATTATAGACTATGATGCATAATATTAGAAGTTGGTTGACTAATCTTTTCGGAAATCCAGATTCTCAAGATTTATTTTATTCATTTTCAACATTTTCCATTGGTATTTTGCTTCTGATTCTTTAACAATCTTACAATTTGAACCCCTAAAGATAAATGTTATCCAGTACCCAACATCTCTCTCTCCAATTTTTGCCTCATTTTAATGATTCCTATAACTCACTTTATGTACTATTTGATGCCATGGTTACCTGGAAACCTCCATTGTGTCTGGATACTTATGCTTGTATCACATAAACTTCTGTTTATCTTACCATTGGATTATTGCTTATATTAATTTATAATTGGAAGAAACTTGTATTATGAACTGAACTATTATATTTTTTCCCTGTTTCTGTTATTGATTCACTTCCATGTTGTATTTTGTAATTTGGCATTTTTTTTAGTGAACAAAGGAAAAATGGGAAAAGGATAGTGCTTTGTCAAGATATTTCCAGCAACATCCATGCTTTCCTTGTCATGTTGGCTGAGGCTTACTTAGCTTGACATAACGTAACCAGAGCTTTTGTGAACATTAGATGTGCTGATGGACCATTGAATTAATCGAGTCCAATATTTGTAGGTGTCACACATGACAAATATTTGAATGACCAATGCACTTTATGTATGTGGATGACATCTAGGGTAACATGTTTGAGTAGAAGTTAAATTATAAGGGGTATTTTAGAAAATTAAATTAAATTATTAATAAATTCAATGGATTCTTTAATGATTGATTGTTGGGTTGAGTTTAAATTAGGGCATTCTTATCTGTTGTCCACTATCTATATGAATAACGAGCTGGTTGAATAGCTTCTTGTACATTTTCCCTTTCTTTTAATTGGTAACTGTTTTTTTTTTAGGTAATATAAGAGATATTACTGATCCTTGCAAATACACAACCCAACCCCCTCCCCTTCCCCTTTTTCCCCCACACCCCTTTCCCCCCACATAAATAAATAGAAAAATAAACAAACGTTGTCTATCTGCAGCAAATTTAGCTAAAAAATGAGTGACTCCATTGGCCAACTGTCTCACATGCTTGAATGAGATGTTCTTAGTTGTAGTGAAGGGCCTAATATTTCCCCTCAATATGCCACATTCTCCTTAAACCTTCTTCCTCTCAGATGCCCAGGCAATAGTTTTAGCAGAACCAGCCTCAATAATCAGCCTTCCCTCCTCCTGTGCTCCAACCCTCCCCTCCCCACGTTCCCCCCGTTTCCTTAAAGCCCATCTAATTGTGGTCAAATCTGCCTCATTTGAGTCATTATACCAAGCGGATCCTAGAAGAATGGTAACATTTCCCATGCTCATCAAATAGCAGACCCCCAGTTCTAAGGCGATAGGCTTCTCCTTAGCTGTGCCATCCACATCAAGTTTGAAGCAACCCCTTCGTGGTGGATACCCCTTCTGACCAACTTTGTTCTTAGCCACTTTACATGACTTACTTGTGGATCAGCAGAGCAAGAAATTATTGAAACACAAATCCTCAAGCTCTTTATCTTAAACTAGTCAATTAATCAATGCACACTTAACTTCCTCGAAGACCACCTTTAATCTTCGAGTCAAAGATCCCGACATTATTCTCCCTCCAAACAGACCATAACACAACAGCATGAATAGAAGTCCATGCTACCCTCACTTTGCACTCAAAAGGTCTACACTCCTTACCTTGCAAAGACCAAATAATTGTGCAAATTATTGAATGAATTAAAGAACAGTGTTCAATCAGAAATGAAAAGAAATAGCACTTTGACAAAGCAGAAATTAGAAATCAATAGTGCCAATTAGCCCATTACGGTTTACCAAAAAAGAAGCCCAATTAGTGTTAAATGAACTATGTAACCACATCATTTGACGAGGAATCTGATCTCTTCTGCTTTGTCAAGAAATCTCCTGGACTCTCTCACCCATTGTACAACTTAATACCAATCCCCTTCAATAAATCACTTGTAGCACTTTTTTTTTTTAAAAAAATTATTATTTCTTTGACTCCAAATAGTAATGCCTGGTCTTCAGCCATGATAGATTGACAGTTAGGAAAATTTCCAGAATAAAGTAAAATTAAGTTGCTATCTTGATCCCGATTAGCCTACAATCCATGTCATGAACAAGCCCATTTTATGTATCCTTTATGCCCCTACAATTCTAAATGGGGAATGTGAAGGACTTTATTTAGTGTTTGATAGATGATTTGTATTGTAATGAGGGCTTCTGGGACTAAGAAATTGATAATAGCATATGTTAATGATGGTACACTTGATTATCTGCATGTAGGATGATATGATTTCCCATGGTTTGAAATTGTGGAAACTTTGTTCAATTGAACCTTACCCTTGGATTTTCAATTAAATTGCTTAAATGTGATTCTGATAATTACTTTCTTTCCTTGATATGGCCACTTGTTCTTATCCTTCACCTTACCATATTTATTTGATGATCAATTTATATCCTTGTTGTTATCCTAGGTGAAAGCTCATTGCATCTTCTTTAGACTTGCCTGTGTACATTAATACCATTTCAATTGCTGCTTTTTTCAGGGGACTCAGTTGTATGATCCGAAGGCGGGTGGATGGAGAGATTTGGGTATGCTTGATGTTATGCAGGTGACACAAAAACGTCTCCACAAACATCTCCCATGTTGTTGAGCTTTTGTTATGTTTATGTATCCTTGTAGCTTATGATTTTTCTACATGTTTACATTCTCTTTTAGATCTTTGGACGTGCTGGAAGGCCACAATTTGACAAAAGTGGTGAAGGCATTATCATTACATCTCATGATAAGTTGGCTTACTATCTACGGTTATTAACGAACCAACTCCCTATAGAGAGCCAGGTAAGTATTTGATTGTTGATACCATTGGTTATTTGGCAATTATGTTACCCTCCTAGCATGTGCATAGAAGTCTAGGAATAGCACCTGACCAATGAAATGAGGCTTCTACTTACTAATATGAAGTTCTAGGATAAGAGAAATATGGTAGGGTGGAGATCAGGAGTTGTGGATCATCACCTGTCATCATCATTATTGTCATTATAAGAACCATTTATCCCATCTATCTGGGGTTGCAGTCTAGTCAGACGTGACATATTTTCTACAGGCCAATTGTCGATCTAATGCCTGGTGGACTTGAATCCACAACCATACAGTTGCAAATGCCAACTAAAGATTGTCAATCTTATATTTTTCCTTTCTATGCAATGCAATTTCTAAGGCTATTTATTTTATTTCCTAATTGTCTCTCACTTTTTCTTTTTATAGTTCATTAGCTCCTTGAAAGATAACTTGAATGCAGAGGTGGCCTTGGGTACTGTGACAAATGTGAAAGAAGCATGTGCATGGCTTGGATATACATATCTTTTTATCAGAATGAAGTCTAATCCCTTGGTGTATGGGATAGGATGGGATGAGGTAATCGAGATTATGATCTGTATCATCCGTTAGTTTGGCCAACTACTTTTCAGAATGCTAAGGTTTAATGATCAAATACGATCATGTCAGATGTCTCCATGTTGGACTCGGATACTTTATTGGGTTCTTCATGGATTCTTCTAATATTATGATAAGCATCATTTCCATTGGTGACAAAATATTATTACACCTTTCCTTGTTTTGAAATATGATTAGAAGAAGGGAAGATACTCTCTATTTTGAGTACAAATTGAACATGTTTTTCTGTTCGTGTTGTTTTACTTATTACTTTTATTTTAAATTAAATACTCATTTAAATTTATTCAAATTTATGAGGAATCAGAAGTCTTATTTTTGGGTTTTGAGAATATGACACCTCATACTGATGTTAGATTCCAACAAAATGTAAACGTTCCCATGAAGCATAACAAGTTGCATGGGATTGTAGCCAATGAAGTTGCCAAATTTTTGGTACACAAGGTTTTATTATTATTTATAATACTATCATCTCCCTCTCGCTCTCCTCTTTCCTCTCCAACCCCCACCTTCTCTGACACCCACATCCACACATTCTAATAGGCTACTTTGTTAATGTTTGGTCTCCATTAATTATTCTATATCATTTTAAATGACGTCTGGAGATGGGAAACAGGGAAATAAAGGAAACCATGAAAATCTGAGAGATGAGTCACTCTATATTCATCTCTAACATCCCATACAATTTCAACAAATTGGAGATCTTTGCTCTTTTCAATAGAGCAGGGGAATGGTGGAAAGTTACATCCCTGTTAACAAGCATTCTGGAGCTCAAAGCGGTTTTGTATTCTTCGGTTTTCCTATGAAGCTAAAATTTCCAAAGCCATTGATCTTGTTAATGGTAGGGTTTTCAAAGGAAAGAAGCTTCAGGTGGAAAGAGCTTGATATGGTTGGGAGGCTCATTGCAAGATTGCATCTGATCATCCTTCCTCCTTTTTCTTCTTTGTTGACAAATCTTTTGCTGCCCTTCTAAAAAAATCAACAATCTGAAAATCCTTCACTTTGAGATGAAGGTACCCATTTCTCTTTTATTGGATGCCTTGTTTTTTTTGAGGGTAATAAGATGATAATGCATTAATATGAAAATGTAAGTACATGAGTCTGAAAGAACAGAAACGAAAAACAAACAAAGAGGGTTTAGGAGATGTAAACCCTAAGAAGGAGAAAAGAAAATACAAATCAACCCAAACCGAAAGTCAAACCCTTGAAAAAAACAAAACCAGTCCATGAGACACATCCAATACAAACAAGATAGCCCATATAACCCCTCCCACCCCGTATGTCACAGATAGAGAACATCAGGGGATGATGAGTCAACTCCATGTTTTGCGAGGCAATCTGCTACTCTATTAGCCAATTTGCTGACTTGTGAAAATGATATTTCTCGGCCAATGAGTAATGCCCTAATCTCCTTTACTATTGTTGTTAATCTCTAAGGAGGTTGTTTTGCTCCCGTTACCCACTTAATTGCATTTTGCCAAGTTACTTTCAATAACTAGTTTTCCTAGCCACAGGGAAGTCCAGATGGTCAAAGCTCTCCTATTGCTAGGAATTTCTACCTCATTTTATTCTTTTCAACCCACCGTTTCAAAGAAAACACAGAAGATTTTCCAGCATGGTCACGCAGAACCCCACCAATTCTTGCAAGCCCCGGTTTTCCCCCTAGAAGCCCCGTCTATATTAAATTTAAAAGTGTGTTCAAGTTGGGGGGTGGGGGGTGCGTGGGGTGGTGGGACTTGGGTTTTAGTCCTCCAGTTAAAGAATCTTCCCATGATTGGTCAAAATCCAATAATTTGAGTCCCTTGAACGAGAAATTTTTATTACCTCGGAAGCTTTCGATTGAAATACCCTTGCATTCCTCTTCTTATTTACATCATGCTATTTAATAAATTGCCCTCTACTCCTATTTCCAGTAAAGCTTTTATAGATGTTTCTTCTTCTCACTATCATGCCACTCGTTATAGCTATCTCCCATATCTTTCAAATTCACGTTTGTTGGTTATTCTTCTCAAAAGGGGTTAAAATGTTTAGATCCCATTAGTGGCCAAAATTTTGTATCTATAGATGTTATTTTTCTGAACATATTCTGTATTTTTCCAACTCATTCTTCTCTAAGCATGATAATACATCAATGGTCCTTTGAGTCTCATTCAATAATGTTCCAATCATCTCATCTTCTTCACCTTCACTTCAACTGTGTCAGTGGAGCAATGATAACAAGTCATGTTTCCCATGATTGATAACCAATCCTCATATTCTAGTCCAAGCCCATCCCCCACACATGAAGGTAATTCTACTCCATTAATTGATTTACCTTTTGCTCTTTTGTAAAGGAAAAAGAGTTCGTAAAAATCATCCTATTCAGTGATTTGTCTCTTATGGAGCTCTCAGTGCTTCCCATCAATCATATCTCGCTTCTTTTCATTTGACTTCTATTTCAAAGAGGATTGTTGTTGCTTTACACCATCCAAAATGAAAGGTTGCTTTGGAAGTTGAAATGGAGGTGTTTGAGAAAAAGCACACTTGCTAGATGACAAATTTACCTGATGGCACCTGTAGGGTACCAATGGATCTTCATGCTCAAACATAATCCGAATGGATCCATTTCATGATATAAAGCACATCTTGTTGCCAAGGGTTTTACTCAACTTATACTTTCTTGAATTGCCAAACTCACTATTCTACATGTTTTGTTAGTTCCCGTTGCTCACTTTGATTTGCTTTTGCACCAATTAGTTGTTAAAAATGCTTTTTTTTCATAGTGACACCCAACCTGCCTTTATTCAAAAGAGGGAGATTGGAAACTTGTATTGTCTAAAGAAGTCTACCTATGGATTGAAGCAATCCCTCAAGGCTTGGTTTGATAAATTAAGGAATCATGAATTGCTTATTGTTTTACTTGGTGTCATACAGCTCATTCTGTATTTTACCAATGCAAAGGAGAAAGGTGGCTGTTTCTCATTGTCTATGTAGATGAGAGACAAGCAAGCATATAAGTTTGAGAGTCGTAATTATAGAATCATTTGTTAGTCTTTGGAGATGGATCATTTGAGGATAGGTTCCCTTTTCTGTTTAGATTGGCTATAAATAAAGAGTCAAAAGTGTTAGATGATTATGAGTTCTTGACGGGTGCCATTGTGTGGTCAATAGTGTTTAGGAGAAACCTTGGGGAGGGAGACAGGAATATACCTTGAATTATTGGATATTCTTGATGAAGCATGTATTTTGCAAAAGGAGGAGGATATAAGAATTTGGGATGGGGACCCCTCAAGTGTCTGTTCAAAAAAAAATATATATATATATTCCGTGAAAGCTGGGATTAAGAGTTTGAATAGGGATGCAAGGACACAACCACATCTGGATATTGTATGGTATAGCAAATCACTAAATCCCCACCAAAAATAAAATTGTTTTCCTGGTGTGTAGCTAAGGGAAGGGTGCTAACAAGACTCAACCTCCTTAGGAGGAGGATAATCTCTGAAAAGGTAGAGTTAATGTGTGTTCTGTGTGGTGAAGAGGTAGAAGCAATGAACCATCTATTTTGTAGTTGTGACTTTGTAAGGTCCATGTAGAACAACTTTTTGTAACATATGGGATGTTTGTAGGTATTGATGGATTTTGTTATTGATGTACTACCGTCATGGTGGTATAATACTATTAAGGGTAGAAGAAGATAGATTGGCTATTAATCCTAGATGTTATTTTGTGGTTAGTGTGGATAGCGAATTTCAAGAATTTTTTAATCTAAACAAAAACCTGAATGCAAGATTGCTCAGGAAGTGAAAGACCTCTTGATCATTTGGCTCATGGGATGTCAGGAGTTCAAAGAGTTCAGCTTTGATGACTTTTTGAGGGGATGGCCAGAAATTCTAAAAGGAGGTCAGAAAAGTGTTAAGCCTGTAAAAAATGGAAGCCCTATATGTAGGCAGCCTTAAATTCAATGTGGATGGTGCATCTAGAGGGAAATTGGGGCCAACAAGGATAGGGGGAGTGTTGCAGAATCACCTTGGTGAAGTGGCAATGTTTTTCTCGGGTCCTATAAGCATTAAGACTCTAATGAAGCTGAACTTCTTGTTAATAGGGAAGCTTTGTCTTTGTGGGTTTTGGGGAATCATGTTTTGGGTAATCTCATCGTGGACGGAGATTCAGTGAATGCCATTGCTTGGGCTTCTAGCAGGAGGAAACCTCCCTAGAGGTTGCTTGTGGTGGTGAAGGATATCTTCTCCCTCTATAGGGGGATCAATATATCTTTTAACCAGGTTAGGAGGTCAACTAATGGGCTGGAGATTTCCTATCTGAAGTGGGGTGGATTGTAGTGAGAGGGCGTGGGATATATGTAGGTTTTGTTGAATTTTGTATATGTGTTCTTTTTGGGTTCCTTTCTGATAACTGTTCTCACCTTTTGTAGAAAATCATTAGAACTCTCTTATACTGTAACTTTTTGCTCATTAATGGAAACTTTTGTGAATTCTTCAGGAAAAAAATAAAGATCTGAGACCACTTTAGCATTTTTTAGGAATTGAAGTCACCTATTCTAGGATCGCTATTATATTTTCCTACGAATGTGTGATCTTGATCTTCTTCAAGATGTTGGGTATCTTGGATGCAAACCAATTGACTCATTTGACCTAAATTCAAAATCAGGGCACGATGATGGTGACCCTCTGTCTGATCCCAAGTTCCATCAATAGCTTGTCAATAAATTGACTTATCTTACAATTTCTTGTCTGTATCTCTCTTATATTGTTGGCTTTGTAGCCAATTTGTGCACTCTCCTAATACCACACATCTTGAATTATATTTCAAATTATGTGAAACTTGAAGAGTTGCTCTGGGTAGAGTCTTTTGTAGGTGGTCATCTTCATGTAATTATTTGTTTCTTTCAGTTGATGTTGATAAGAAAACTCACTGAATGGTCGTTGTTCCACATCTGGTTATTGTATATTCCTTAGCGGTAACCCTATGTGACGTAGCGGAAACGGTGCGGGTTTAAAGGAACCCGGTCAAACCTGATAGACTTGGGTCAAATAGTCAAATCTGGTCAAGGGCTAAAGAATATGATGTTTTGGGAATTAATGGAAAAGCTATGGGTATTAAAGTAATTGGGAAGGGCTTGCGTAGGTAAGTTAAAGATTAAAAGATGGAGGGTATTTATGAAAAGAACAAAAGTAACATTAATGGAGGAGACAAGATATTAAATGGTGAATGGAGAGAGAAAAGTTGGGAACGGTGTTGCTTGGAAAGAGAGGTGGAATTAAAGAGTTTGTTTATGGGAAAGAGAGAGGGGTTGATGGATAAAGTAGGTGAGAAATATTAAAAGGGTAAAAGAGAAGAAGGGACGATGGTATGAAAAGTGAAGGAAAAAGAAGGATGTGAGGCAACAGGAGGGATTAAGGACGATGGACTTACCTTTATGGCTGAAAGAAGAGTGTTGGCGATGGGTTGCAGGGACAGAAGCGAGAAAGAAGGTAGCAGTGACAAGACGCAGGGGTTAGGCGAATATAGTGCCGGCGTCGGCCTCTTGCAGTAGTGGCGGTAACTCACCTAGGATAAAGCCCAGACAGCGGTGGCGGATTCAGATATGGGATAATGCCTAGTAGCCGGTGACGATGCGGGGCTGGACCATGGCCGGCAAAGGCAACGGTCTGCAACTTGGGCAGAAAAAGAAGAATGGAGAGAAAATAAACACAATAACTGTAGTATTTCTTATTCCATATGTGAATGATGATTTTCTACATTACATCCTCTCACTTAAATAATAGGAAGAGAATCAGAAACCTAGGAACAGGAAAGCTAGATAAACTAGGAAACTAATTAAAAAGAGTAATCCTAATTTAATTAGAACACCTAAATACATTAGGAACTCTAATTAAAATAAATAACTAAAAATGGAATCCTAAACAAACTTGCTAATAAAAATAAACAAAAGTAAAAGTGGGTCTTCCAGTGCCATGGTCTACGTCACTATGTCTTGGCATGACAAGAAACAACCAGTAGTAGTTCATTCTAACATAGAGGTAGAATATTACGCCATGGCCAATATGAGCTCTGGATTATTGTGGTTGAAACACTTGTTGTATGAGTTAGGCTTTACTTATCTGCAATCAATGACTCTTCGTTGTGATAATCAAGAGACTATTCATATGTTGGACAATCTAGTTTTTTCGTAAAATAACGGAACACATAGAAGTAGGTTGTCATGTTTTTCATGACTTGACGAAGACAAAACTATTGACACTCCTTATGTGCATTCCAAAGTTCATCTTTTTGACTTGTTTACAAAGGCAATTTCTTGATCTCAACTCAAACAACGTATTGGCAAGTTCGGTATGATTGACATCTTTTCACCAGCATGAGAGGGAGTGTTGAGGGAGTTGTACCAATTCTTGTACTCCTGCAATTATGGTAATGCAGCTGTAGTTATTGTTGGACATCTAAGATTTACTAAATGTAATTGTCTATTAGACTTATCATAGGAGATAAGGTGGTTGCTAGATATTGTGTCATTTGAATCTAAGTCAGTTATCCCCCAAAATAAGGGTTTAGCTGTCAGCTCTTGTATATATATATATCTTGACATCCCAATGGAAAAATGATGTGCGAATTTTTTCCAGACATTATTTCATCTCTTCTCCTCTCGTTGTCTTCATTTTCTCCTTGTGTTAAGTAGGCAAGAGGGAATTTCACAATAGGTTCTCTACTGTTCAACTTTTTTCTATTGGCAGGTCATAGCTGATCCTTCACTGATTTCCAAACAAAGATCTCTTGTAATAGATGCTGCACGTGCCCTTGACAAAGCAAAGATGATGCGGTTTGATGAGAAGAGTGGCAATTTTTATTGTACAGAGCTAGGTCGAATTGCGAGCCATTATTATATTCAATATACTAGTGTTGAAACTTATAATGAAATGCTTAGGCGCCACATGAATGATAGTGAGGTATTTCTCTTGCACTTATTTTGTGCTGGTTTATATTCTGGTCTATTCTGTTACCCACTTACGTTTGTTTCGTTTTCTGTTACAGTTGATTACCATGGTAGCCCATTCATCAGAATTTGTAAATATTGCTGTTAGAGATGAGGAGCAGAATGAGCTGGAAACCTTAATTCGAACTTCATGCCCAATAGAAGTCAAAGGTGGTCCTTCCAATAAGCATGGAAAAATTTCGATCCTCATTCAGGTCCTTTCTTAAGGCATTTTAAGTCAATATTGTGGAGCAAACAATCTTTTATTTGCATTCATCTGATGGTATGCATTTTTGCAATGTGCAGTTGTACATTTCAAGGGGGTCGATAGATAGCTTCTCTTTAATCTCTGATGCGGCATATATTAGTGCCAGTATTAGTCGCATTATGCGTGCTTTATTTGAAATTTGTTTGCGCAGAGGGTGGTGTGAAATGTCTTCTTTCTTATTGGAATATTGCAAGGCTTTTGATCGGCAAATTTGGCCTCATCAACATCCTCTAAGACAGTTCGACAAAGATCTTTCACCAGAAGTTTGTGAAGCATCTCAATCATTATTATACTCTTCTCACACGTTTGATTATGTTGAATATAACCTGAGTATAGCAGTGCACTGGTTTCAATTTGGGTACATGTCAAATGGGTTTTGACCAGCCATGGGAGTAAGACGTTTGGTTTTGTAATCTTACTATCTGCACAGTAACCTACTGATATAACCAAGTTTGCTGGAACATTAAGCATTAAGTGAAAGGAAACCAGCAATTGGATTTTGGAATTACTGAAGCATGCAATTTTGAGCCAATGAGTCACTAAATATTGTTGATTCCAGTGAAAGGTCTAGTCATCCAGATATAGACCATTTATGTTCGAAACCTGCACAACTGATCAATTAAATGAACAAAGCTCTCAGTTTATATTCCCCTCAATATTTTTTTTTTATTCCTCAGATTTTCCTTTTAATTTATTATGCGATGGTCATCTTCAAAAATATATCATTTGATGTACCTTACTTAATATAAGATAATCTGTTCCAGATACTGAGGAAGCTTGAAGAGAGAGATGTCGACTTGGACCACCTGTATGAGATGGAAGAGAGAGATATTGGTGCACTTATTCGTTATCTTCCTGGGGGAAAGGTAGTATTTCTGTGTACATGGGTGTTTTTATCTGAATTTTTATTGCTAATTCAACTGGTTATTTTGAATCACACATTTGTTTGTATTGATTTGAAGTTGGTCAAGCAATATCTTGGATATTTTCCCTCGATTCATTTGTCGGCAACTGTAAGTCCGATTACCAGAACTGTTCTCAAGGTAAGTTTGTGATTGTAAATAATTGTTTCTTCATCCTCTTTGTTTCTGGAAATTGATTAATTGTATGACATTGGAAGAAAAAATTGAGATTTTTTCCATTTCTCAGGTTGATTTGCTTGTAATACCTAATTTCATTTGGAAGGATCGTTATCATGGTGCTGCTGAGCGATGGTGGATTCTAGTTGAGGTGATACTGAGATCACCTTAATGTCATGCCTTAATATTTTTGAGAATGATTTGATACATGAGGGTTGAATTCTATGCCATGGTTTTAGCTTGTCATTTCAGTAGGATGGAAAGTAATAACAGTCTATCTATTTTGAGAATGAGATCACCTAATGTCATGCCTTCATATTTTTTAGTATGATTTGATACATGAGGATTGAATTCCATGCCATGTTTTTAGCTTGTCATTTCAGCATGATGGAAAGTAATGACAGTCTATATATTTTTGCTTCAAATTGTCATTCTTACATGTCAAAAACTTTTATTTAACAGCCTAAGAGATTGCGATCTACCTCATTATATTACCTTATCACTTTTTCATAATTTGGGGATTAAAGAAAATTTCAGGACGGCTCTGTTAAATGTAGCCAGTAACTAGTACTTATGTTTGATATGTACCGGTACTTTGGGATTGCATATGTTTGTATTGAGTCAAGTTGAGTTGATCAAGTCTAAGTCTTATTTTAGTTTTTTAATTGGGTATATCTCTCTGTAATCTTAACATAATTATTAGAAGGAACCTGACAAGGATGAAAGAAGGAACCTAATTGTGAAAATGCCTTTATATGTAAAACTTGTTCAACATTTTATTCTATACTCAAAAAGAAATCCAAAATGTTCTCCATTTGATGCCTATACATCTGTCACCTCACACTCTATCTATGATGACCTTCCTTATCTAACAAGCCATGTTTGTGATGGACTTGCTCTTCTCCTTGGCCCTGCACTTAGAAACCTCATAACAACCCTAAAATCGGGGGTTCTCTAATTGTCTCCATGAGGAATAAAACCCTAAACTTATGGTATATGGTCCAAGGAAATTTTAAGAGTAATTAGAGTGGCACAATCTGACAGTGGACCCTATGGCTAATTTTATGCTATTTTATCCACCACTGATGTTTTATTGCTCTTGTTGAATTATTCTTTGGGGGTCTTTCTCTCTAATATATATATAATGAGTGTTTGCAATTCATACATGGCATGCAAGCTCGCCGCGACCCCCATGTTGGGCTACAACCATGAAAACATTAACAAAAAATCAATTTCTTAACTTTGTTGATGACAATATGAGAAAGCAATCTCTAAAGATTATTGGATCACAAAATAAGAAACAAATTCTTAGTGATGTAATGGAGATAAGATATTCTAATTATAGAATTAGCAGCTTCTTCTAGGGCCTGCTAATGTGTCATGAATTTAGACCTTCTCAATCGGTTGATGTGAATCCAATCTTTCTATATGCATCAATGCAATCTCATCAATTGGGTCCATACACTGATCACTATTGGGGAATATCTCAAGCAAAAATTATCTAAATTGACATAGAAATTGTAGAACTTATCATATGGTAAATGTCTAGATGAGAAGAATCTTTTGGGACATGCTTGCAAAACACATATTTAAGAATTGCATGTATCATTTTTCCTTGAGTAAAAGGTGTTTTCTGATTGAAAAAGAAAGTGATGGTTCTTTGTCCATTCTTTAAATGCGGTATGTTAATAAACATTTCCCCCCTACATAGGCTTTTTTTTTTTGAAGACCAAGGTGTCTAGGCCTCTTAGAGCACCTGGCTAATCCTTGGAGCATGTGCGAACCTCCCTATCCATACACACCGGATAACACTATGGGAGTGGGCCTTTTGTGTTGAGAGTGGCTTGAACCCAAGACTTCCCGCATCTCAGACGGGTTCTTGACTGCCAAGCCAACCCTCACGGGTTTCCCTACATGAGCTTTTTAACTACATCCTATGGTCCAAAGCAGTTGTATATGGGTCTGCACAGATTCGCACACATCAGTGCCTCTGCACATCAAAATGATGTGACATCTTGATCTGCCTTTGTTTCTCTATTTTGGTTCAGGATACTGAAAATGACCACATATATCATTCAGAGCTTTTCAATTTGACGAAACGGATGGCTACGGGAGAACCTCAAAAGCTTACTTTTACTATACCAATTTTTGAACCGCATCCACCTCAGTACATAATCCGTGCTGTTTCTGATTCTTGGCTGCATGCAGAGGCTTTTTACACAATTTCTTTCCAGAACCTCACCTTGCCAGAAGTGAGGATAAGTTCTCTTGCTGCATCCTATCTAAAGCAATTAATCCTAGTGGGATGCACTCCTTATATAAGAATATTTGCCTTGTTCAGATGCATGCATCACACACGGAACTTCTGGATTTAAAGCCTCTTCCTGTTACTTCTCTTGGTAATAGAGCTTATGAAGACTTATACAAGTTCTCACACTTCAATCCAATCCAAACACAAGTAAGTGTGTGTATGTGCATGTTCTATTTTTTTTCTTCGTCACATTCTATGAATCTTTCTTTTTTCTTTCTTTCTTTCTTGTTGGAGTGATAGCTCTATGAATTTATTTCATTTCCATGTCTTTGTTCTTTTGACTGTTACTGGAGCTAGTGATTCATTGCTTGTTATGTTTGGCAGACCTTCCATGTTCTGTATCATACAGACAGCAATGTTCTCTTAGGAGCACCAACAGGAAGTGGAAAAACCATATCTGCTGAACTAGCAATGCTTCATCTCTTTAACACTCAACCTGATATGAAGGTATGTATTCTATATGTTTGTCTATAATTATCATATTCAGAAAGAGAGTATTGTTCATAGACCATGCTACCACAGGTTATTTACATTGCACCCTTGAAGGCCATTGTTCGAGAACGAATGAATGACTGGAGGAGAAGGCTAGTTTCTATGCTTGGAAAGAAGATGGTATAACTTCTTTTTTTTTTTAATCCACCAGATAAATGGTTTCAAATCATGCCTAAGGGAATTATGATGATCATATTATCTAGTTGAGTTCACTGAGAATTTACTTTACTATATTGAAATCATGCTTAAAGAACTTAAATGTTATGATATCAGGTTGAGATGACTGGAGACTTTACTCCAGATATGTTGGCACTTTTGTCAGCGGATATAATAATTTCTACTCCTGAAAAGTGGGATGGTATTAGTCGCAGTTGGCAAAGTCGCAAGTATGTAATGAAGGTAGGTTTCTTTCTTTCATTTGGCAAATTTCTGGCTGTCACTGCACAATCTATGTTAGTTCATATTTTTGTTGAAAGCTCTCTATGACTATAATGTTGGTAGTTTAGGCTTGTAGTTGTGTATTTTGGTGTATTCTGCCTTTTCACTTTTACATATGCAACATCACAGGTTGGGCTCATGATTTTAGATGAGATTCACTTACTTGGAGCTGATCGTGGACCAATTCTTGAGGTATTTTTGTTTGAGTCTTTCCCTTTTTCATGCAGTTCTTCCTTGTGTTTCTGAATAACTCCTTTGCCTTTATGATATCAATATTGAAGGCACTTTGTATGTGATTTTCACTTACATGGCTATAGCATGTGTAGCCTTGATGAACTTGTGCTGGAGAAATTTAATTGGAAGATGGAAGGAGTTCATCTGATGTTTTTTCAGCTTTCGTTTTTTATCTGACGGTGATGCACAAAAGTTTTTGAAGATGATTTTTCCCAGATTTTTACTATTTTGTGCAGGGATTTATAGTTGTTTTGAGCAAAAGAAAATTATATCTCAAAACAATATGATAATTACCTTTCCAAAAAAATATGATAATTTGATCACATTGTCAGATTCAAGCCTGGACAATAACAGTGGAAAAAGATCAAAAACATTGGAAGCACTGAGTCTTTTTTATTAAATGCCAAAATGAGTAGACAAGGAGATCATGCAGTCGAAGCACTAAACTTGTTTGAAGAAATGCCTCATAGACCAACAACTTGCAGGAAACCTGTTTATTCATCTTCATTTTCAAACACTATACGAAGATAATAGTTTTTACATGAAAAAGATTCTCATATCCAGTCATGTCAAAATGATGCTATATGGGAACTTGTTTTCTTTTCTCATTGTGAAAATGAACAAACATGCCCTAAGTGGTTATAATCCAAAAAGGAATTTATGCAGTTCGCATGAATATCTGTTCCAGGGAAGCGAACTTCAGTTACAGGATATTACAACACGTTCTAGATGGGATCTTATAGCCATTATGGTATTAACATGTTTATTTTGGTCCTTCACTATGGGTTGTTTTGGGTGGTATTGTAATGTTGTAATGTTCTGGGTATAAGTCTCTGATACTGCAACTTTGTAATCGTTTCTTATTTTATGGAAACTACTTTCTTTTACTGGAAAAAAGACATGTTTATTTTGGTGTATTTGAATTTTCATTTATGATCTCTACATGTATGTGATGAAGTTCAGTTGTTTCTCTCATAGATTTATTATAGTGTCAGTTACCTAAGGGAAATCCTTGTTTCCAGGTAATTGTGTCTAGGATGAGATACATATCGTCACAAACTGAGCGTGCAATACGGTTTGTTGGCCTTTCAACTGCTTTAGCAAATGCCCGGTGTGTTCTAATTTTCAACCTTGTATATTATGTTATATTACTTTTGATGCAATGTTGTGAATGTCATATTATATTGTGGACGGATAATGTGTTGTCTATTTATGCAATACTTGGAGTAAAAAAATCATAATGTGTATTGTTTGGTTGACCCAACTAAAGTTAATAGTCTATATGTCAATGCTTCGGTTGTCTATTTTTCCAAGATTGCTTGTTTCGATATCCTTTGTTGGAGCCCCATCAAGAATCATGCCATTCTTTTTTGCCATCCTGATTTTCTTGTTTTGCACGACACGTGATCATTGAAATATTTTCATGGCAACAAATTGATTGCAACAAGTACCACAAGTTCGTTTTAGCCAAATCATTTTTTTAAAGATGAACACATTACTACGCTGACAAATGGCAATCTAGCTGTATATTATATAGATCAAAGTAACTTTGTGGGTGTCCCATAAAGAGTCATCCTACATGTCGTAATGACCATATTATTCATTAGTAACAATTTCTTTCAAGAGAACAACTTTAACAAAATAACTCCATAATCCCTCTGTATGATGGTTCCCAGTTGCGGATCTATCCTATGGATGTTTCGTGTTTGTTCTTCCAGATTCAATCCTTTGGAGTTTGGCTCTACTTGCTACAACTTGGATCATTTGGTGGGAACGTAACAATTGAGTTTCCAAAAACAAGAAATGTCACACCTTTGTTGCTCTTAGAGCCAAGGCTAAATGTATTTCTGACAACTCCTTTGAAGAAGTTCCAGGGTGTTTCAAAATCTAATCATTTTTAGCTTGAAAGGTGTATATTGGTTTGGGATAGCTGTTATCCATCTTTGTATTCTCTTTCAAAGGGTGTCTTCTTTTGTGAATTGTTCCTTTGTGGTTGTTTTTGGTGGTTCCTCCTTTGTTGAGGAGCTTTTTCTTTAATTGATCCTTTATTGCCATATTTTTAATAAGTCTGACCACCATTGATTTATACAGTCACTCCTTAGTTTCCGCAACCTCCTTTTCCTCAATCATGAACTCACAAAATGAAGTTGACTTCGCATGGTTATCTTCCTTACCGGCCTTGGAAGATTTTCCTACCATATCAGCCCAGCTACGATCTCCATTCATCATCTCTTTCTTACCTGGTACGAGCTTCCTCTCTTCTACGTTCATCGTCCTCTTAGTTTCTGCAGCAGTATTTTCGGTACTCCTTTCGACAAAACCACCCGGTCTCTGGTTCCTTGTAAACTGGGTTAAGTTCACCTTCAACCTTCGACCTTCCAGCAGAAATCCATCAAGCCTACAATTGCTCTTTCACCTTGAGTTTTGTTTGCCGTCCTTACAAAAGCAAAAGGTCCTTCCCGTTGAGTCCTTGTGACGGATGAAGACAATTGTACTGGATATTGGTGAAGTTTGTCTGAGAATGGGCTAATTCCGACTTGGATTTCATTACTTTCCATGGATATTTTTTGGATCATTTGCTAACAGCTAGCTTTAAGCTCTGCGTTTTCTAATGTGCAGTTGTTATTTGGCTCCAATTCCTATGGCCACACTTTAAACCATATTAATTCTTAGGCCCAGGGCTAGCTCGAAATACTTAAGAATCACTTTGCACCCTTGTAACTCCTCTCTCAAAGCATCACAAAATAACAATGTATCATCTGCCAACTGTAGATGGGCTGTACTTGGACCTCCCTCCCGCTTTTCCATCTCTCTTACAATCCCTAGCTACCTGGCCTTAGCAATCAACTTGGTCAATGCTTCCCCCCACCATTATAAAGATGAAAGGAGAGAGTGTATCACCCTATCTCAAACCCCTGGAAGCCGTGATGGGTTCTATGGGAGAACCATTCACAAAAATCGAATACAAAGAACCTTTAATGCATGCTTTTAGCCACCTCCATTTAATCCCAAAGCCCATCTTCTCAAAAAGATAATCGACAAAACCCCAATCCACGTAGTCATACACCTGATTTGGCTCTATTTATGATATTTGTTTCAAATATGCAGAAATTGGGGTTTTTTTGGGCATCCTTGGGTCAAATTTGAAAAAACTGCAATGTGGTCCCACGTGTGACCGAAGGCAAGGTCAACGGGATGGATCGGGAGGTGGGCCAGGGGCGAACTAGGGGTATGAGTCCCATGGTCAAGGAAGGTCTGGGTAGCCAGATCCAAGGGTTGAAATTAAAAATATGGGTTTGAGGTCATTCCTATTGTTGTGGCAGAAAAGTTCCAAAAGGAGGCTTTCCAATCACCGTACCCCTCCAAGAACCTTATGAATTTAAGGTAGGGGAAGAAACGACTAGGGTGTTGATGGGTTATGGATTCAAATCCACAAACAAAACCCAAATCTAAGGACAGTCTGTCCTATGAACCAACAAATGCAGAAAACACAGGAAAACCCTGACCTGTTTGGGGAGGATGAGAATCTCAACAGGCAGCAATGCAGACTCAGAAGATTGATTTCCTCCTTTTTCCTATTTTCCTTCTACATTAACCATCCACCCTGAATCATGAAGACCATGCTTTTTTATTGGGATATTTCTCCATAACTATTTTGTTGTTTTCTCCTCATTTGCAAAGCCATTTAGCAAGTAGTGCAATGTTGATTTTCTTAAGAGGCTTTATCTATCTTGGTCGAGGTGACATATTCAGATTTTGGTAGAACCTATGTTTTGACCCTCTACCCCTTGCTTTCTAATTTCCTTCATTCTATCGGTTGCCCTCTTCAATTGATGCTTTTGTGGCTGACTGTTTCTTCTTTTACTAAAAGCAAGTGGTATGGGATATCCACTCTCTCCTTCAAATCCTTGGCTTTCTTTGTATTTCTCGGATTTGGTGGTCCAATTCCTCAAGTATCTTTTCAATCAAGTCTTTCTTTTCTTGGAGTAATCAGTGTGCCTTCAGTTCCTGTTGTTGATCCATTCATTTGGGTTTGTAAAGCCCCTCCTTGAGCTATAATTTTTTTCTGGATAACTGGCCTCAACAAGATCCTCATGCAATATTACATCTGAAAGCAAAGCAGAATTATGGTTCTTGCATACCCCTTTGTCTCCATGCTCTTGAGGATGTGGATCATTTATTCATTTACTGACACCTTTCTCCTTTTCTATATGAAGTGCCACTTTGAACCTTTTTGAGTTTCAGTGGTTAATGTCGTCGTTAATTGCTTTGCCCATGAATGCTTGGATGTTGTTTAAAGGGAACTTAATGTTTTTTATTTTATGGGGCCCGGCTATTTACAACATTTTGGAGTTTGTGGTGGGAGAGGAATAATAAAGTCTTCCAGAATCACGAGGAGACCCCAAAGGAGGTCAGCATCCAAGTCGAGGTGAAATGCGCAACTTGCACTGCTTTGCTTCCTAAGTTCTAGTCATTCTCTATCTCAAATATCTCTAGGGCTTGGAAGGAATGTATTGGCCTAAAGTAGCCTTTTCTACTTAACAGTTGGTTGTTTTGTCTTCTATTGCTTCCTAGTGTTTGTTGGCTATTGGCTTATGCTTGATCTTTGTACTGTGTACCACGGCTTGTGCCTATTGAATTTAATGAAGTCAATTTTTTTGGAAAAAAAAAAGGCTTTATCCCAGTTGCCTCCTTTCTCTAAAGGCTTGCACACCTTGGTTTACTCTTCTAAATGATATCTCCTCCTTTATCATTCCAATGAAAATTGCATTCAATTCATTAAAGTTTTTTTTTTTACTTCAAATCAACTCCATGGGGCATTTGAAATTTGAGAAAAATAAATAAATTGGGAGACTTTGCAAAACTGATTTTATAGCTTTTATCCTTCCTCCTTAGGAGAGATAAAGTACTCATCCACAAAGATAATCTACTTTCAAATATTTCTACAATTGGTTCTAAAAACACTACTTTTGGTTTGTCTAAGCAAAGGAGACCAAGTGGTAGGGAAGCTTGACTCATTGCAGCTGATAACAATAAGTAGGCCTGAAACACTGCATGAGATATGTTAGCACCCAATATCTCACTTTTTAGAATAGCTGATCTTGAGGCTAGAGCAAATCTCCAGCCACCTTAGAACTGCCACCATGAATTTTAACTCCTCCAAATCTACATTAAAAAATAAGATATTTTCAGCATATTGAACATGAGTTATCTCCACACATATAACTGCTCTATTATGAACCCATGATGAAGTGATGCATTTGGGCCTTCACTTGCATTTGGTGTAAAGCTTCTACCACTACGATAAACTAGAATGGAGATAGCGGATCTTTAAAGTGGAGGGTTGTTTAGTTGGTTGGTCCTGTCCAAGGAATATGAGGAGTTTTCCATTTCAAATTTCTTTCACTCGTGGGAAGGTTGTATGAAAAAGATGAAAATAAGGAGCAAAGAAGTCTTCAGGTGGCTTGGTAAGCTCCACTTAAGGGCTTTTATAAGTGTAGATATTGATCGTGTTGCTGGAGTTAAACCTGGGCCAACGGGGATTGAAGGTGCCATACATAATGCTAGTGGAGAAATTACCCTTTTTCTTCTCAAAACCGGTGGTCCATTTGGAAGGAAGGGAATGCTAGAGTTTTCAACTCTAAGGTAAAGACTTGGATGGAACTTTCAATAGTTCTATATCGAAGCCTCTTTTTTTTGGAAACAATAACCATGAATATTATTAAAAAAGTTAAAAGCAAAATACAAATGTAGGAGGTGAAGGAGAGCTGTACACCCCATCTTAAAATCCAAAACCATAAAATACCTTTGTCGACCTTTTGGCTAAGATCAAGTGTAGCTAAGTGGAAACTTATAAAATGGTTGATAGTTGGCAGAGGCTTTAAAGGATTAGTTTGTGATGACTTTTTGCGGAGTTGGGAGGATGGTCTGCCTGAAAGGGCGTTGTTGATGACTACTAGGGTGAGAAGAGAGAGAGCGAGCTGCATGATCATAGTGGGGCTATGAAGTTTTTTTTTTCCCCGACTCCCTTGGGATTTAAGAATTCCATTAAAAGAAAGTTGAGGGCTATCCCATATTGGCAATTTGGAGGGTTGGTGGTTCTTGGAAGTTGATCATTGAGGGGAACTAAGCAAATATGATGGCATGGATAAGAGGGAAGAAGCAGCCACCATGCAAATTTTTTTGGTCAACGTAAGTATTAGAAGATTGTCAGATGATCTGGAGGTCCCCTTCTAGCATGTCAAGCACATGACTTGTTGCATTACAGTTTTTCTTGCTAGAGTAGGTGTCAAGATGCATGGTTCTTTCATTGTTTTTTCATAACCTTTTTGTTTATTGTGACTTTCAATATAGTTCTCTTGTACTGATTTTTGTGGACCTTGTAATCTTTTGTGAGTAATTCAAAGTATCTACATCAAGAAAAGAAAAGAGACAGCACAAATGTAATGAAGTAGTCAATCAGCAAAGAAATGGCCTAAATGTTAGAATATGTTGTAACATAAGCTGTTGAAGTTTGCTATGAAAATCTTGTTTGTGCTTGTTAAAATAACTACAAATCAGGTGGCAGATGCTCTAGCAAAGTATCATCAGGACACCGTGTTTATTTTATGTTCAATGCCCCACAAGTATTTCTTTGGAGGAGTATTACTAGTTTGTGGGTTGATTTAATCATTTACAGATGATCATGTTTTCCTTCTCATACTGCTATAGTATACTTGTCTTACACCATAAAACTTCGTTCTTTATTGCTATATGGTTTACTGTATTTTCTTTACCTTTCGTAACTAATAGTAAATTTTCATTGACATGAATTTTCTTAGTTATGGGAGAACTAGTTCTAAATAGCAACATCATCTACTTCCTTTACATATTATTCAGAATGTATTTCATTTTCCCACTGTAGTTTTTGTTCTGATTTTTGGTGCATGGAAATACGCCTGTGTTTTATTTCCTTTGTAAATTCTATTTGTTATATTTCAGTGATTTGGCAGACTGGTTGGGTGTTGGAGAGACTGGGTTGTTCAATTTCAAGCCTAGTGTGCGGCCTGTACCTTTGGAGGTCCACATTCAGGTAACTGAATGTAGATGTAGCTCTGTCCTACAACACTTTGCTAATATAAGCTTCTTCTATATGAATATTGGAATTCAATTTTGAATTTTCCACTTGCATTAGTCATTAAATTGACTTTGGCACATATTTTATACAGTATGACATGTACAAGTTACCCTTGTGTTTGTGTTTTGGCACTGGCTAAATTGTCTGATGTTACAAGATGTAGCATGATCATATATAAAACTTAAACTATTTTGCGCAATGGTCTTATGTTGGCTTCTCCAATCATGGGCACAATTTATGTATGCTATTATATGATTGTTATTCAGTTCATTTTTGTTAAAAGAAGTATACTGATCTAAGTTGCATGGGTGTGGGTGTGTGTTAAAGTCCGACATAGGTGCAAGGTGTCAGACTTGGCAATCCATGAAAAATGGAACACAGTGACACGACACCATATTTAAATGAATTTCTGCAAATTTCACTATATGTTAATTTTATTTAACAGGGATATCCTGGGAAATTCTACTGTCCAAGAATGAATAGCATGAACAAACCTGCATATGCTGCCATATGTACTCATTCTCCAACAAAACCAGTTCTCATTTTTGTCTCATCTCGGCGTCAAACAAGACTGACTGCACTTGACATCATTCAGGTAAGCTGCATCAAATGCCCTGACAATGATAACAGAATGGTTGTCAAGAGATATTGATTGTGGTTATAACTGCAGCATGCGGCCTCAGATGAACACCCAAGGCAATTTCTCAATATGGCAGAAGATGCATTGGAAATGGTGCTTTCTCAGGTCACTGATAACAACCTGAGACACACACTGCAGTTTGGCATTGGATTGCACCATGCAGGATTGAATGATAGAGATAGATCAGTGGTTGAAGAACTTTTTGCAAACAATAAAATCCAGGTAATCAGCTACCTTGATCAGACGTAAATTTCAAAGAAGTGGAAAATTGAAGTGTCCTGATGCATCAGAATGTGAACTGTGGATACAGTGAACCCATCCAAATGGAGCCTAATCTTCAGAAGTCTTGAATCATTTTTCATGTGCCTCACTGGGGACAACGGATGGCCAAAGTTCTGATTGGAGATCCTAGCTTAAAATATCTTTCTTTTATATAAATGGTTTTGAAATGAAATTGCGGTAGTTGTCTTGAAGAGAGCTAAATTTGGATGGATTAATTATTTTATTCCAGAAGATTTCTGGTAATTCTCCATTGACAGTTGGGCTCATTGTTTAACAGTTGTGATTATCAAAGCATGGTCCTACTTGTATGCAATTGGTGCATCTGATTTCTTGACATGTTTTTCTGATTATTATATTAATAACTTCAATATCAAATGTATTTTTCTCTTTCCCTTGACAATAGGTCTTGGTATGTACCAGCACATTGGCATGGGGTGTAAATCTTCCAGCACATCTTGTTATTATTAAGGTGATAAAGTTCTAAGTGTTTCTTTGACTCCCACATACTTGTCAATGATTGCTCTGCTCTTGTTTTGTCTGATGGAATCTTTATTTGCTGATGCAGGGTACAGAATATTATGATGGAAAAGCAAAAAGATACGTCGATTTTCCCATTACAGATATCATGCAGATGATGGGTCGTGCTGGTAGACCACAATATGACCAGCATGGAAAAGCAGTCATTCTCGTTCATGAACCTAAAAAGAGCTTCTATAAGAAGGTTGATATTGTGAGCTTTGACATGTTTAGCAATTATGGCTAATTTTCTGGAATTTATGTTGTATTTTCTTATTGTCAGTTTCTTTATGAACCTTTCCCTGTTGAAAGTAGTTTGAGGGACCAGTTGCACGATAATATTAATGCGGAGATTGTATCTGGCACAATTTCTCACAGAGAAGATGCAGTGCATTACCTTACATGGACCTATTTGTTCCGACGATTGGTATGATTTTCTGACTTGCTGCATCATGATATATCATCTAGACGACTACCTATCCATTTTCTATCAGCAACTTTGCCACATATAGCATCGTGATTATTTCTGCCCACCTGGTGTGATTGAGTGCTGCATTATCTATGCTGAACAACTTTTATTTTGGAGAAAAGATCATGCTCATTCACTTTTTCTATGTTTGTTATCGTTGGACACAAGGTTGAACTGATACAATTTTTTTTTCTGGATACTTTTAAATTTTCATGTGTTTCTACTAGAAACCCCTTTATTTCATGATGATGGTATTTTTCTTTTCATTCTTGTCGAAGAAGAAACACAAATCAAGTATAGGAGAAATGAGGAAAAAGTGAGAGATGATAAAGATTTTGGGGAAGCATGGAATGCCTCCGTCACAGTGAGGATTCTTTTATTTCATTAAAAGGATAAAATTAGGGGAGACAAATCCCTAATTAATGATCTAATGACAATCAACCACACATCATGTGGTTTTCAGCCCAAAAAGGAAAAGTACTTCTCCTTGGCTATCGAAATGGCATCCTTTGAACTATGTAACAAACTAGGAATAGAGTCGGATGGATGCTGAGGGATCTCACCCAAGAAGCAATGGAGACAGATTGACTGACGGCAAGGCGGAAGGACAGGCACAGGCAGATGGAGGTTGGCAAAATGTCACTGGTAGAAATCAGAGAACTTCAACAGATAATGGGCTGATAATGTTCTTTGTAGCTAATCTTTCAGAACTCGCCACAAGGAGTTGGCTGACCGCTTTTTTCAAGAACTGGGGTTTGTCAAGGATGTCTTCATTCCTCGAAAAAAGGATGCAGCAGGGAGGACTTTTGCCTTTTTAAGGATGTTAAACAAAAACCATGCAGAAAGGGCCATTAATGGTCTGAATGGAACTCTTCTGGAGGGAAGGAAGCTTCAAGTCCAACCAGCTCATTTTGGCAGAGAATCGAATGGTGGAAGGAGAGAAGGTTTTCTTGATGGGGTCGACCATTCCGTCAAGATCCCATAGGGTAAGGTGATGGAAAATGGTAAGGAAGTTAGTGATTGGCTATCTCGTTTAATGGTAGTTGTTCCTTTTGGCAAAGTCTCCATGGAAGAAATTTAGCGGAAGATCAACGAAGCTGAATTCTTTGACCCACAACTCAGTATTATTGGGGATAATAGCTTGCTTGGTCATCCTTCACTCTTGGAGGTCGAAAAATTGAAAAGGAAATTCCTGCAAAATGGAAGTCTTTCTTCTCCATTTTGGTGAAATGTAAACCTAACTATTTCGTATTCACAAGAAGGTTATGGATTTATTGCCTTGGGTTTCCTTTATCAGGTTGGTCTAAGAATACACACAAAGCATTCACCAGCAAGTTGGGTAAACTGATCTAGGTGGATGGACAAAATCTGAGGAGGGAAAACTGTTCGATTCTCCGGATTCTGGTGAAGGTGAAATCCCGTCCAAAGCTTGGATTTGTTTGTAAGGGGAGAGCTTCAAAAACCACATCACTGAAACCACGATGGCAAGTGCAAATGGCTGGAATCGGGAAATCACAAGCCGGAGAACCATGTTTTCTCGTGAGAAAGGCAGAAGGTCCAGTTTTGTTGTCATCGACACGTGGCATCCATGCGAGGGGAAAGAGCGCATGCTGGAAGAGAGAGGGAGGTGATGACATGGCAAGCAAAGATTGGGGTTCAGGGACGTTCAATTCGAATGGGGAGGGAAGTTATGATTTTCCAATTTTATGTAGTGCCTAGTCTCAGCACATGCAAGGAAGCTGATTCGTGCCAGCTGGTATGGCTGGCTGCTAAATAACTCTCCGAACCAAGTTTTCAGGTCTGGGCTTGGTGTTGGGCCTATCCAAACTGTAATGGAGTAGACTTTTTCTGGGTCTAGTTTCGGAGCCGAGCAGGCCCATACTTGGTGTTGGATCTGAACCTATTTCTCAGTTAATTCAATTGAGAGAGTTAGCGAGTCCCAAAAAGGATCCCAATCTTCACAGGAAAGGAAGGCAGGGGATGAAAAAGACCTCGCTGACGACGGAGGGCAACAGAATGAAGTTTTGGTTGAGAATCCCATTACTAACAGCGTCAATGAAATCGGAGAAGATGCTACATTTTCGCCGTCAGGCACTGGTGGAGCGGAGGAGTTGGATAAGTCTCCCCTATCAGTTAGTTTCTTAGATGCATATAGGAAGCTCTTAGTAGAAGGGGATACACGAGGGAGGACAGTGAGGAGATCTTGAGAGTCGGCAAAGAACTCAGGATCTGTTTTAATGACGAAGAAGCAGTAAAGAGAGCTCTAAGGTGGGCAGAACGAAAAAATATATCTTCATCTTCCTTTTCGTGAGGCTCCAGAAAATCCTCTAATTCCTCTTTACTTATGGGTAGGAGCAATTTTTTTTTAAATTCATTAAAGAAGAAGGAGAAGGATGGCCAGATTTCAGGGAGAAGAGAATAAGGATCAATGAAGATTTTAACATGGAATATGAGGGGTCTAGGACATTGAGAGAAAAGGGGAGCCATTAGTAGTTTTTGTCAGGAAAAATAGGATCAATGTTCTGTTTATTCAGGAATCCAAGAAATAGGAAATTTCAGACGCAGTGCTAAGAGAAATTTGGGGGAACCTGAGGTAGGTTATTTCTTCAAGCCTTCTGAAGGATCTTCTAGTGGGCTTATCACATTGTGGAATTTGTCAGTGCTTGACATTAGTGATAGAAGACAAGATTCCAATTCTATTTCTGTTAAGGTTCGACTCGGATTGGAAGGGAAGGAGGTTTGCCTTACTAATGTTTATGGTCGTAACTTAGTGGGTGAAAGGGATGCTTTCTGGTTAGAGCTAGATGATATTAAGAATTGGGGATCAAGTTTATGGTGCATAGGTGGTGACTTCAATGTGGTGAGATATCCTTCGGAGAAGAGAGGAGGTGGCAGCATTGCTTGGAGTATGGAGTCATTTTCCGAGTTCATTGAGCGAAACAATTTGTTTGGTTATCCGCTTATTGAGGAAGATTCACTTGGTCCAACCACCAAGAGAGGTTGGCTATGAGTAGGTTGGATTGATTTCAAGCTTCTTCAGAATAGGATAATAACTTTAAGGAAGGGTGTGATATAAAGCTCTTCAACCCTTATCTTTGAGCATTCTTTTCTTTTGGACCCTAAAGAGGCAGATTAGGCTCCCAAACCCTTTCATTTCAATAATACTTGGCTTGATGATCCTAACTTCAAAGAGTTGGTGAAATAGTGGTGGGATAGAATTTCAGTGGAAGGATAGGTCAGTTTCATATTATCCAAAAAACTCAAAACTTCTGAAAGGCAAGATTAAGAAATGGGCAAAATTGGCAAGTGGCTCTGTAACGCTCCGTCCTGCCACGGACGCGTTATCTCCGAAACAACTCTCCGAAATCTTCAAGTGTTAATTTAGGTAAAAAAAAATTTTGAAACGGGCCACACTTCTTCCAATCAAACAGGGAACAACATGCATTCCAAACCATAGTATGATAAAACCCAGCAAACACAGCAATAGAGTAAACAAGATAGTCTCAAAGTTATACAATCATTCATATAATATGCGATATAAAATCTAGTCTCAAAGTTATACAATCATTCATATAATATGCGATATAAAATCTCAAATGCAATAAATCCCCTCAAAGACAAAACTAGAAAACACAAGCAACAACTATCTATCAGCAACACCATTAGCTCCCTCAAGTGTGATCTTGGGACCCACTGGGTCTAGCCTCCATCGGAGCACCTACAAGGTAAGGGATGTGCTCATCGTGCCCAGTGACAGGAAAATCATAAATATATCACATGCCATCAGCATATCACACATATGGATGAATGTAAATGGGCATGCCAATGACTAGGATGCTTATGAACACAACCAACCCACGGCGTGCCAACACCAAGCACAAGACTCAACGCCTAATGTGCCTCTGACATAACATCGGTCACCTCCGGGACCACCCCCATGTTGAGCATCTCTAGCCTCTCAGCCCGACCACCCACCATGGATCACAACTCACGATGGACCGGTGAGTCGGACCCTCCACAACTCCCACATTTGTGTGGGATTGCTAGAGTCGCGCCCTCACACTCAAGTCCTGACTAGGAGGTGGACTCACATGCATTGTCTCCCAGCCAATACCAAAGCGGCTAAAGGCACACACCCGATTGACCCCCAAGAGATCCAAACCTCGAGTCAGCGTTCAATGGTCGAAGCCACTCACATGTGTAAGATGCGCCGCCAACCCGGTGACAGGCGAAACAATATCCTTCAAGGACATTGCCACATGACCAGCCATGTGCGCAATGCCATTGCCACATGACCAGCCATGTGCGCAATGCCATTGCCTCTACTATAACTGCAATGCGCTACCAGCCCAGTGCTGGTCGAAACGATGTCACCCGAGTGACACCGCCACATGACCAGACCTGTGCGTCATGTCATCGCCTCTACTATCACTGCAATGCGCTACCAGCCCGGTGGTCGTCGAAATGATGTCACCCTAGTGACACAGCCACATGACCAGACCTGTGCGTCATGTCGTCGCCTCTACTATCACTGCAATCTGCTACCAGCCCGGTGGTCGTCGAAACGATGTCACCCTAGTGACACCGCCACATGACCTGCCTTGTGCATCATGTCATCACCCCTACTATCAACCACATGGACTCAAGACTCTAATAACTCTCTAGGGCTCTCTCAACCGGGTTCATTCCATCTCAACCCATGGCCCAACCATGGGGTACAACTATTCCCCACTCCAAAGGCCCCACAAGATTACAACATCATTAATGACAATTACCATCATGCATGACATGGTAATGGGTGCATGTTATGGGCACAAGTTAATAAGTAACAACCGTCAATCTTTTAACGCATGCAACATTAGCATTTATCATCATAACTGCATACCACACATATATGTATAGATAACATTTTATCTCAGGCAACCAACATGTTATCAAACAATCTCAACAAGATACATCAATATAACATAATAGTTGACATGAGTAAGCTCGAATAGGTCCCCTGCCACATCATGAGTTGAACGGTTTCCCATACCGAGTGGCATATCATATACGAAAGTTCCCATTCTCGTTACTCCATGTACAATTTGTGATAATTCTCCTCACTTGTGTGTGTTTTCGAAATTCAAAGCGGGAAAACAGGCCGAAGGATTGAAGGGAGCAATGCATGGGCTCGAGGCTGAGACGGACTGCTAACGGGCTGGAAACTAGGTCGGTCTGGGCTCAACTTGTTGGGTCTGATGGGCCTAGGAAACTGGGCCTGCAAATCGAGACAAAGAATCAAGACCTGGTCCAACTGAGTCAACTGGATCGCTCAAACTTGACTGAGTTGACTCGGTTGGTTCAGAAGAGAAGGGGAAGGAGAGGAAGAATGAGAATCTGAGAGAGAGAAAAGGAAAGAGATCAAGGAGAGCACCTGATTCCGACTGAGCTGAGAAATCCGAGCTCATACGGTGGCGAAAAGGGGCTTAAAACTGGCAGGTTTTGGCGGAAACCGATGGGGAAGAAGGCAAGGGACGGAAAGGACCTGCTGGGTTGCAAGAGTGTGGAGGATGGCAGCAAGAGATGTTCGGCTTGGGAGAGAGAGAGAGAGAGAGAGAGACGTCTACAAGAGAGGGGACGGGCTGTTAGGGTTTCGAAAGAGTGAACAAAGGAAAGTGAGGAGAGGGAAAGAGAGAAAATGAGGAGACGGCAGCGGCAACAGGGAGAGGGAGAAAGAGCAACAAGGATTTGAGAGAAGGAGAATGAAGAGAGGATCGAGAGAGAGTTACAGCAGAGGAGGCGGCGGCAGGGATAGGGTTAGGGTTGTACTGTTGCAAAGGGGAGGGAAAGGGAGGAAAGAGAGGATTTAAAGGGGTTAGGTTTAGGGTTTGGGTTCACAACGAAGGGAGTTATGAACTCGGGGGTCCACAACGAAGGGCGTTGCAAACTAGGGCTAAAGGTAGGGTTCCAAATCCAAATTTTTTGAAGAAAATAAGAGGTAAAACACAATTTTTCATGAATTATTTTAAAACAATATTCAAAATGTGTGATTTTCAAACATTTTTGCATGAATAATCATTTAATAAGACAAAATTATCAAAATGCCCTTCGAGAGCTCGAAATCAGGCAAAACCCACCAGGGAGCCTACACTCTCCGCACTGCTACCAAACCCCCGAAAACAACACGGAGGTCCGTAAACCTCCCTAAAAGTCCCGAATTATCGAGTCAGGTCACTACAAGCTCTATTGAAGAAAAGAAATAGTCTTAATGAGTTGGAGGTCTAGGAAAGGTTGGAAGAGGAAAGGGATCTAGTGGAGGTGAAGAGGAAAGGTTTGAAGCCTCCAAGATTCCTCTTAAAAAGACAACCACCAAATCACCCTTCCTTCTACCAACCCATGGTAATCTTGAATTTAGTCGTCCTATTCCTTGCTACTTACAGAACCCAGGATATACCACCTCAAGTTTACTATCTCCCAACCATATATCCCCCCAAAACCAAATTCTATCTCTTCTTCCTACAAGTGACCTTAGATTATCTATGAAAATTCTCCTCTACTCCAACCCTGATCAAAGTGCTTTTGCCCAAATTGATTCTCAAGCCTAATACCAATTCAAAGCACCTCAATATTGCTCTATAACCCATCACTTCCTCTCTAGACGCGTCACCAAAAAACAGGGTGTCATCAACAAATTGCAAGTGGGTGATCACCAGTCCATCCTTTGTCACCTCAAAACCTTTCACAATACCCAAGTCCTTAGCTTTCTCCACTATTCTATTTAAACCTTCACCTTCCAAAGTAAAAATGAATGGAGAAATGGGATAACCTTGCCTAAGACCCCCATTACTCTATCTGGTCAATAGGTGAACCTTTATCCACTTTCTACCAAATCGCCACAACCATTTGCATGGTTTCTCGTCTTTAGTGGAACAATACCTAGGGCCCCATCTTTTGTAGATCTAGTAACTTCTAACCAATTAACCAAATGAACCCTTATTTTTTAGTTACAATCCCCCCCTCCCCCCACCCCCCAAAAAAATAATAATAATAATAATAAGAAAGCTCTTTGTATTCTTTGAAATTATTTGGCCACACCTAGCGGGATCTCAAAAAGAAAAATGAATTAAAGAGGAAGCTTGGCCAAAGCTGATTTGATTAGGGTAAGTCGCCCGCCCAACAATACGTAATTCATCATCCATCTTTCTAACTCTTCCCACTATCAAGGCCTAGATCTTCTTAGAGCTCAATTTGGCACCAATAGGTAAACCCAGATACTCAAGTAGAAGCTTCTTGGTCCCACACCCTATTACCTTAGACAATGTGTCAAGATAATCCTCCTCCACACCAATTCTGACTCCAACACCTTTTCCCATATTTATCCTAAGCCCTCACACCAATTCGATGCTTCTAGGTATTGCTTTAAACCCCTGTAACTCCTAAACGGACGCTTTACAGAAGAGCAGGATATCATCTGCTAATTGTAAATGGGTGATCAATGAACCACCTCTTGAAATCTCAAACCCCTACACTACTCCAAGATCTTTCGCCTTAGCTACTAATCTATTGAGGCCCTCACCCACCATCATAAAAATGAAAGAAGACAACATGTTTCCTTGTTCCAGACCTCTCGAAGCTAAGATTAGTTTGATTGGAGCACCATTTATAAGAATTGAATAGGATGGGCCTTCTACACACGCACCATTGAGAGTGAGTTCTAACTCAAGAATGTTAACATGATTTTCTTCACGGTATCATAGCAGGTTCCGCTAGTATCTTCACGTGCAACAACTGCACGTGAAGGAGGATGTGAAGTTGACAAAAAATCCCACATCGCTTGGACTGAAAAAACAATGACTCTAATAACACTTGAGGCACCTTCCTCTCAATGGCTAGCTTTTGAGAGTGAGTTCTACCTCAAGAATGTTAACATGGGTTTTTTCATGATTTCCTCTTTTTCTTTTCCTAGCATGAATTAATTCATTTGCAGTTATCACCTCATCTAAAATTTGCCCATCTTCCACGAATGCTTGCGATTCGTTGTTTTTTCACTTATCAAGTCTTTGAGCACCAACTTCAACTGCTTTTCTAGCAATTTAGATAAATGTTCATAAACACAACGAATCAAACTAATCACCCTATATTGTGAGAGGTCTGAGCCCTTTATTAAAAAATCCTCGCTCTTGAAATTATTTAAAGAACCTCATAAAATCTCCCTTCAGCACATCCTAACACAATTTGATGAATTTAAAATTTAAACCATCAGGCCCAGAGTCTTGTCGCCCCCAATACTGTTGACCATACACTTCTCCTTGTCGAAATCCCTTTTCCAACCACCCCACCTTGTAACATACATAGTTAAAACATTGAGATATGATTCAAATGAGGGCAAATGGAGACTTTGCATTTGGCTGCTGGCTGACACCAAGTTTAAGGGCCTTAAAATAAATTATCTCCTCTTGTCCTAGGAAGGATACATGAGTGGATATAGGAGAAATGTGAGGTCGGAGGAGAAATGGGTGCCACCAGAATAGGGCGTAATGAAATTTAACATAGATGGAGTAGCTAGGGGAAAACAGGGGCCAGTTGGGATAGGCAATGTGCTTTGTAGGTTATGTGTAGGCCGTAGTGAAAGTTGTCAATAAGAAGAAAATGAAAGTCAAGCTAAAGCCATAAGTAAGAACTCTTTTGAAGCTCTTTCAAGCTTGGAAGTAGGAAGGCGACTTTGAAAAGATCATGTTTCAGTTACCGGCTTTAGGAAAGCGGATCATATGGGAACTACTCCTTTGTGGTAGGCACAAGTGGACTTTGAATAAAATCCTTCTATGCCTTTTATCTAGGCAGTTTCGTGAAGTCAGTTCTGTAAGTTTTGTTGCGAGTCAAGTTCCTCAGGCCGTTACTCAAGATTGTCAGGTTATTCGCTTTCTCCAAAAGGGGCGTACTGGGCTCGTTCTCTCCTCTCGCACACTCTTTCTGCTCGCACCACTCACTCAAAAGGGTAGAGGGGCTTATTGAGCGTTTTAGAGGGCTTAGAGAGGGTTTTTTTTTAACGGGCAAGCCGCAAAGTGAAGCCAACAAGAGGCTTTTTTTTATTTTCTTTAAACAAAACCACTAAGTCAAAAGCCTTTAAGTCAGAAACAGAGCAATATTTCTTTAGTAAAGCTTATTTGTTCTTTCATTGCTCAGTTGCTAGCGGCTCAGAGATAAACTACTCCTTTTCAGTCCTTCTCTTTCAGGCGCAGGTCAAGCGGCTTTTGAAAATGAAACTATCTCTTTCGTTCCGGTAGCAAACAAAAGCAGTGTTGGGCTTTCAATTTCTAGCTCAAGTGCAAGCGTGAAAGTGAAAAATTCTTTCTTTTCGTGCGGCCAGGTCAGGGGCTGGTGGTGGAATGTGGCACTTTATTCAACTAACATATGAGAAAGACACTTTAGGGTGAATAAGGCCCAATGTAGAAGAAGAAGAAGAAGAGGAGGAGATCTATTCAAACACTTAGTCAACATGCTAATTTTTTAATGAATTCTCACTAATTGAGCATGAAAGTTTAACGATCTAAATACACCTTTTCGAGCGAAAGAAGAGTTTATTGATTTTCTCACTAGTTGAGAATGAAAGTTTTTCAAAGGCCTCCTACGAGGTCTCTAACCGCTAACGCGCACACTGTAGGTTTCGGAGTTGTTGCTTACTTGATTTGTTTTTGGAGTTGGTTCGCCTTTCTAATAGAAGAATATAACATTAGATAGAAGTATATAGAATTAGCCAGATCGTCTGAAGCATGAACAGAATCACCTTTGTTCCAAAGGCCTAGCAAGTGTTGCGAGTTCCTTTTTTTTTTTTCAAAGGCGGTCCTTTTTTTTTCCCTGGACCGATGACTCGGTTGTTCAGTACTGCTAACTATGTTAGGAGGATGTCGTCCCCCCGAGACTACCAGTAGCTTTGGTTGTTGAATACCGTGCAAGTTAGGTTGTGGTTGTATTGGCTGCAAGCGGAACGTAGGCATTGTAGATGTGTGTTGGACCTGCTATTAACATCGACTTATCTGTTAGTCACGTCAAGTCTGCTGCTCAGTTGAAAGCTATGAAACATGTTTGCGGTAGTTTAAAATTGGAATTGGCACAATATCGTGAAGTGGCCGCCTTTGCTCAATTTGGGTCAGACCTTGATGTTGTGATCAGGCATTAGTAAATAAAGGTGCAAGGTTTACAGAAGTGCTCAAACAACCACAATATGAACCACTTCCAATTGAAAAACAAATTCTAGTGATTTATGCAGTTGTCAAAGGCTTCTGTGATCAAATGCTACTAGATAGAATTTCTCAATATGAGAGAGCCATTCTAAGTAGTATAGATCCCGAATTACTACGTGGAGCTCTGGATTTAGAAACAGGTGGGTTAACAAACGAAAGAAAGATGGAACTAGATGCTTTTTTTAAAAGAAAGCGCTTTGCCTTACCTATGATGCAAGGAAGAATGGACTAAAACCAACGTTCAAATATTAAAAAATTCAAATATTCCAATATTTTCTTTCATTTCTTTTTTGAATTTTCATATGAATCTTTTATATAACATGTTGACTTCTGCTTTTGTGGTACGCATTCCATCTTGATCATTTAGGCGGGTTCTTGCACTAAACAAACCAAGACTGAAATATACGGCGACTCCCAACTGGTTCTTAAGCAGAAACATGATGAGTACAAAGTACGTGAACATTTGATACCGTACAGACAGAAGGCATTACGTCTAATGCAATGTTTTGATGAAGTGACCATCTGCCATATGTCGAGGTCGAGAAATAGACAGGCAGATGCATACAAGAGGCAATCAAACCAAGGCTTCTTCAAGTTGAAGGAGTGTTTCACCCATGTTGTCTCCCATACCTCCGACCGACAGCTATTCTATAGTAGTTTTGTCCCTTCCAGGACACATTTTGAAGAGGGGGAAGCCACGAAAATCCAACCATTGAGGGAAGATGGAGTTCTTTTCCTTATCGCCCTTCCTCAAGGGATTCGAATCTTTTTCTGTTCCGAATGAGTTGAAAGCTCGTTGGATCCCTGCGTATCATAGACGTATGATATGTGCTAGGGATGCGAAGGTTGCCGCTTTGTCTTTTGGTGTAGCATGGTTGCTTGCCTCGGGTCTGCTACCTTCCTGTTGTACCTTTCCTCTACGGAAACTTCTATTGGAGTGCTCCTTGCCCAGGAGGATGATGAAGGGCGGGAGAAGTCGATTATATACTATCTGAGTCTTGTGATGACTACAGCGGAAAGGAATTACCCTAGGGTTGAGAAGGTGTGCTTGGCATTGGTGTTTGCAGCTCAGAAGTTCCGGCACTATTTATTAGCAGCTCTGGTGAAAGTGATGACAAAGGTTGATCCTGTGCGCTATCTGCTTGCCAGCCTGTCCTATCTGGCCATGCTGCATGTTGGCTTTTGAAGCTTTCAAATGTCATTTTAGATTTCTTGTGTTCCCCTATGGGCTATTAGAGGACAAGCTAGCACTGACTTGTTGGCTAAGAATCTGGTTGCAGATGCTACGAGTATTTCAGAGACCTTGCCTGACGAAGAAGTGTTTGTTGCTGATAGTGAGTTTCAATGGTGTTCTTTGACGGGGTGTCCTCCGGGCCCGATGGTGGTGCTGGTGTTGTGCTGACCTCCCCAGAGGGCCTTACGCTCCCGGTCTCCTAACAATGGAATTTCCTGTGCACCAATAACGTTGCAGAATATGAGGCTTTGCTTGTTGGAATGGGGTTGGCCAAGTCTCTCGGGGCTTAGGGGTAGCGATTGTTGGAGACTCTCAGCTCGTCATCAGGTAGGTGAATGGGGAGTATCAGGCTAAAGAACAGCATGAACTGTGTGGCCCGAGTCCATCATGCCTTGAAGGATTTCAAACGAGGCAATCTACCACTTTTTTGGTTATGACAGCCATCTTCCATGACATGATGCACATAGAGATGGAAGACTACGCAGATGATATTATGGTAAAGTCGCGCGAAGATCACCTCGCGAGTTCAACAAATGGTGGTTGACCGGTTGAGACGAGGTCCGCTGAAATCCCAAGAAGTGCGCCTTCGGAGTTTCATTTGGCAAGCTCCTGGGCTTCGCCGTCAACCGCCGAGGCATAGAAGGTCGATCATGCCAAGGCCCATTGTATTCCCCCACTGAGATCAGGGAGTTGAGAGGCCTACAAGGACGCATTCAAGCAATCCGAAGATTCATCTCTCAGCTAGCCTCAAAAAAGAGTCTTTCAATCGCCTGATTAGAAAAGGAGCACAAATCAAATGGGACGACGAGTGCCAAGCATCGGTCGACATAATCAAGTCCAGTTTCCCCAACGCCAGGAAAGCCCCTACTGCTCTATGTATCAGCACTAAAGACGTCAATAGTCTCAAATCCGTCCCTCCCCTCCGTCTCATTTCGTAGGAATAGAGTAGTCCGAATCATTGCTAGTATCACTGAAGGCAGCCAAGAGTCACTCAGGGCTATTGTACTACTCAGCTCGTTATAGTCCATTAGAGTGTTTGAAATCTCTAAATCCTGACTCTGTACGGAGCAGTAGGGGTGAAACATCTATCATATTCAACGAGTCAGTGGGAATCAAAGATTCAAATGAGGCGGAAATCCTTAGTATTAGGAGAGCTTTGGCCATTTGGAAAATTCATAGGCAAGGTAAACTAGTTATTGAAGAGGATTTGACAAATGCTTTCAAATGGGCAAAGGGTTTGAGGCCTCCCCCATGGAGAATGGTCAATTTAGTAAGGGAGGTTAGGGAATTGGTTGTAGGGACGGATGTATCTTTTGTTAAGATCAGTCATTCAGCTAATGGAGTGGCGGACTACTTTGCCAAATTGGGAGTTGGCTATCATTTCTTGGGCATCTTTTCTTATGATATTCATTGTTATTTTTGTTGTACGTTTGTATTGATTTTCATTTTCTTGTTGTTTTTCTTGGTTTTCGTGGTCTAATCTGTAACGACCCGTCCCGCTAGCATGATATTGTTCGCTCTGGGCTTCACACACGACCCACACGGCTTTTAATTGGCGAGTCAACCCATTGTTGCTCCCAAAAGGCCCCATCTGATATCAGAATACGCAGCGAGATATTGTCCTCTTTCGGTTCACCCCTCAAGGTTTTGCTTCCACTACCCATCCACTGGGTTGGAAGGCCTCACGCTAGAAGGAAGAAGGCTACTACTTATATACCAAGGAATTTCCAATGCAACTAGGAATGTGGGACTTTTTAGGGCGGGGTATTACAATTTACCCCCCTTAAAGCCAGAGTCGTCCCCGGCTCTGCACACACAACAACCAAGCCCACACCCTCAGGCAGAAAGTTGAACCATGCACTGATACCATTTGTAACGACCCGTCCCGCTATCATGATATTGTCCGCTGTGGGCCTCACACACGGCCCTCACGGCTTTCAATTTGCGAGCCAACCCATTGTTGCTCCCAAAAGGCCTCATCTGGTATTAGACTACGCAGCGAGATATTGTCCTCTTTGGGTCCACCCCTCAAGGTTTTGTTTCCACTACCCATCCACTGGGCTGGAAGGCGTCACGCTAGAAAGAAGAAGGCTACTACTTATATACCAGGGAATTTTCAATGCAACTAGCAATGTGGGACTTTTTAGGGAAGAGTATTACATAATCCTTTGTACTTTTACTTCTTCTTTTGTTTTAATGAATTTTCTTTATTATTGCTCAAAAAAATATTAAAATATGATTCAACAATGGAAATGGGTTAAAAGGAGTCTTAGTTCTAACAATTTCATTATTGTGTTTATGCTTGTTTTAATTATTCCTTCGATCTTGTTTAATTATTTTGTACATTCAAAATATGTAAATGCTACCCATATCTTGAAGTATGGTATGTGATTAGTAGGGCATTATTTGATGATGATGCTATGACTACAGTAATTTAGTCTCATGATATCGACAATGTTAGAATACCAGAAACTACAAAGGATGGAGACTTGAAAGGTTAGAAGTTGAAAGAACAAATAGGAGATAACGGCCATTAAAAAAACATTTTTTTATATTGTTTGACATTTAAAAAGGTATCTTTTCATGAATCTTTTGCCATCTAGAGCGCTCCTCAACAAGATGTCATGACATTTAATGTATTAAGAGTCAAATGAGGCGAAACTTCTTAGTATTAGGAGAGTTCTGACCATTTGGAAAGTCCATGGCCATGGTACTCTAGTGATAGAGGAGGATTTGACAAATGCGATTAAGTGGGCAAAGGAACTAAAGTGACCCCCTTGGAGATTGATTACCACAGCCAAGGAAATTAGGGGTCTGGCTTCGGAACGCGATGTCTCCTTTGTCCAAGTAAGTCGAACTGCAAATGGCGTGGCAGGTTTCTTTGCCAAAAATGGAATCGACAACTCAGTTTCAAATGTTTTTTCTTTGAGATAGGGGAGCGAGCAGGGATTTTGCTTAGATATTGATGGTTGTATTTGTTATTGTTCTTATTTTATTCCCATTTCATGTAATGTCTTTGTTTTTATTTTGTCTGGTCTAGTCCTTCTAGACCCTTTCTCAGTTGATGCAATTGTTTCTTTTCTCCTATTAATATACTAAATATTGTAACCGCTCAAAAAAAATGGTCTAGTCCTTCTAGACCCTTTCTCAGTTGATGCAATTGTTTCTTTTCTCCTATTAATATACTAAATATTGTTACCGCTCAAAAAAAAAAATAGGTATCTTTTCATGAATGCTTCATGGAAAACCGTTGCTAAACATTCTATGGAACAGGTTGTTAATCCTTCGTACTATGGTTTGGAGGATGCTGAAACAAAAACAGTAAATTCATACTTATCAAGGTATTGGCATGATCTCTGATTCCAATTAATGTTTATTCTTTAGGAGTGTCTTCTCCCTTAATTGGGTGTGTAAATGTTTTTGGCCTTTTCCTATTTTTTCTTCAATCAGGTTGGTGCAAAGTACATTTGAAGATTTGGAAGATAGTGGATGCATCGAGATAAATGAAAACACTGTGGACCCTTTAATGTTGGGTTCAATAGCTTCTCAATACTACCTTAGCTACTTGACAGTATCAATGTTTGGATCAAATATAGGCCCAAATACTTCACTAGAAGTAAGCTCTTATTTCAATTATGTTTTGTGGATCTGTTACTTTTTATGATCAGTCTTAACTTACTTGATTTTCCTTGGTACTTCCCTTCACCTGAAATAATAGGTATTTCTGCACATCCTTTCCGGAGCATCAGAGTATGATGAGCTTCCTGTGAGGCATAATGAGGTAACTTTTTTCTCTGTGGAAATAATGGATGAAATGTCGAGGTTGATGATTGACAGCAACTATGGAAAAAAAAAAAGGAACCACAGGTCACATTGAAAGAGGATGCTACCTAATCACTGCATGGCTGCCTATGCCATAAGTTTTAAAGCATCTAAAACTTTAACCAGCCATAAGTTTTACAGGTATGTAGTACTTCAGAGAGACCAAAAATTCACAAAAAAAAAAAAAACAATGAGTGAATCTCTTCTCTCAAAACCCACTTTAGCTAAATGTATACAATACTATTTGCCGTGCATCTGACATGCTTAAGGGAGACATTCATCTTTCCAGCTAATCTTCTAAAACCTCTATAATGGAGAGTAGTTCAATGGGATTTCTTCCTCCCTTTGCCCACACTATCGTGTTTACTCAATCTCCTTCGACATTCAACTAACCTTGGTTATGCTGATTCCATAATCCATGTTCCATTCCTCCAGCTATTCTAAAACCTCTTTAACCAAGATTAGTTTCAATGGGGTTTCTTCCTAGCCTTAGCCCACATTATCATATTAGCCCAATCTCCTTCAACAATCAATTAACCTTTTACTATATTGATTCCCGAAGCCATGCATTTCTTAGCTCTGCTTCATTGGAATCTACAACTCCAACTAGCACTGACTGAATCATTTCCATTTACTCCATTGAGATCTCATAGACCTCACTCACTCCCTCCTGGCTAGCCATAGTTTAATAGGATGCTGGGGCTCTTTTCATCTACCACTCCTGGCTACCCATAGTTGACCGCACCTTTCACATTAGATTTAATAGGATGTTGGCGCTCTCTTCATTTTTATATCATAAACTGCCAACCAACCACCACCTAATTAGCCTGTATTTAGCACACTCTAAAACTTCTTCCACTGTCTTCTCTAATTAAAACTTCTCTGTTTTTTTTCCTTACTGATCAACCACAAAATTACCTCTTGGATTGTCACCACAACTGCCTTCCATTTCCCCTGAATGGTCCACCCTCCTAACTAATTTGTATATTCATTAATGTTGTTTTCAAAATACCAAACACTTGTTCAGTAATAAAAAAAACGATCGCAAATCTGAGCAGTAAAAGAACATCTCTCAAATAGATGATCCACCTGTTCCTCCTCCCTTCCACGCATCACACATGTTATATCTACAGCCCCTAGAATGACTCACCTACTTAGATTGCACCTTGTCATCATCATCATCAAAAGCCTTATCCCATCTATCTACTTGTCCCTCTTCAGGGAGAACACCTTGACATGGGTTGGAGATTAAATGTAGAACTCATATTAGGCGTATGCAAGCTTTCATAGCCATTGGCCAAATGTGTGTGGCGCCTCCCATCTGAGCTTGAGACCAACACGTCATGGAATCCAAACAAGTGTTGGAGGTTAACTATATTATAGAAATTTTAACAATATTCATAAACACACACAGATCTATAACCATCCAAAAAAATATATTTGTATTTCATCATTGTACATTTTGCAATCTATTCTAAACCATGTTTCTATTTGTCAAACTATTATAAATTCTTCGAGTTCAACATGCTCCTTTTTTTTCACTCCAGTTTTTATTCATTCTTAGGAGAACATTAATGAAGTGTTATCAAAGAAAGTTCCTTATCCAGTGGATAAGCATCGCCTGGATGACCCACATGTGAAGGCAAATTTACTTTTCCAGGTCTGAAGCCTTCTGAACTGTATTCTTGTTATTTTACTATCACCTTATCTGAAAGGGAAAAGATTCCAATTTGCAAATTTTCCATTCTGCCTTTTCGACTGAGGGACACATGGATGTGGGTGTCATTCGATATAGACGGGTTTTGGCTCATCCATCTAAAATCCAGTCTTATTTGGTCATGTCTATCCATGTTGTTCTAGGCAATGAAATGGATAGTTGACATGAATTTCCTTTTATGTTCTCGGTTTCAGCCATCCCTTTCATCACTATAATCAGATACCTAGAAACAAGCACTCTGGTTGATTTTGATAATGGCTAATACCCAACCCCTCTAGTTTTTAATGGGACTAATGAGCTCCAAATGAATAGTCACAATGTCCCTTAGATGAAAAGATGCTGTCAGGATAGCAAGACTATTTAAATTTTGTTTTAATATATTGTGCATTTTGATCTCTTAGGCACACTTTTCACAGTTGGAATTGCCAATCACTGACTACATTACAGACTTAAAGTCAGTTTTGGATCAAAGCATACGTATAGTTCAAGCCATGATAGACATATGTGCTAACAGTGGATGGCTTTCAAGTGCAATAACTTGTATGCATCTTTTGCAAATGGTCATGCAGGTAATCATTTTCATGGGCTGCTTTCATCATTTTCATTTGCTTCATTTTTTTACATGCAACTTCAGTCACTTCTTTCAAATTTTGAATTGGACGTGCGACCTTATGATTGCTGCGTGCAGTGCAACACCCCTTTCTCCTTCCCTTCTATTATAACTCCATCCTACATTAACAACTGGCTTAGTGCCTTGTGATATTTTGGCTTAAATCTCATTTTTACATGAAAATTATTCACCACTGAATTGGGATAAATGGTTAAATACCATAACTAGTCACTCTTAAATAATACAATTATGCCCTACATTTTACTGATCTGAACTGCCCAAGATATACAAATTTTATTCATTTATATCTTAATCTTTTTCCAATTGGATACCATTTAAAAGGTTAGAAAAAAATTCTTATTTCAATTGGATTGATGTTTCACTGTTGGTTTATAAAGCATGCTTAATCATTTTTTACAAGTTCATAATCTTAGGATCATTTTCTAGTCAGATTCAAATGATATATTTTAGGGGGTGTTTTATTTTTGGCCTTAGTCAAATGAATGGTATGAATCTTACATTTAGACTCCATTGTACAGAATAAAAGGTCATGAACTTTACTGTATTTGAAATGGGCTTGGCCTGGCCCATGAGCCTTTTATGCCTGGCTATTATAGAGCCAATCAGATCTGGGCAACCCAGCCAAAACCTACAGAGATACAACCAGGTTGATGCACTCAATCAACCTGACCTGTGAATCAAAAACTTCAGCCCAGATCAAGTCTGAATGATATTCTATGGTCGAGGCAATTTTTGCCACTCCACTACCAATCTGCTTTAGACTCCACTAAACAAAACAAACCCCATGTTAGATTTGCAAAGCACAAAACATTCTGATTGGGTAATTTATATATGGACATTTGTTTGGATGATTGGATAATTTATAAATGGACATGTTTATATGCTTTGGACTCTCAAATGAATGGATGGACCAGACATTGAAAACCCCAAACAATCATCCATTCGGTTACACAGGATTTGCATTTATTGAGTACGAGGAGCTTCTATACATGCACCAAAGTTGTCAAACTCAAATCGTATCATGAATCAGTTTAGGGGTGTGAATCGAAAATCGTAGAATCGTAAGATTCATAATATTTTTTTAAATTATTATTTATACTATCATTATAAATAACATGATATAGAAATATAGAATAATAAGATGTTTTCTTCAATTCCTCATAATATATAAGAAAATATGCAATGACATTTAAATAAACCTTAATAGGTAATAACATCCATCAACCAATTTTTGTATTTTTAAGTTAGAGCTATTTATTTTTAAAATAAATACAAAAGATTTTTTTAGTGCAGGGTCTATATATATTAATACAAAATAATTTTTTAAATATTTGTATCCATTCAATTTATGTAAATAAAATAGACTAAATTTCTTTATTTTCTTTGAAATTTATTTTATGTAATAATATATAGTGAGATATAATATAAATTATACAACAATAATTTCATTTCTTTTAAATAATTTTACTAGCATTTATTAAATATTTGTTAATTAAAAAATTAGATCTTTTTTAAAATAGATACCAAAAAAAATACAACATAAAAAAGTTATTTTTTAATTAAAACAGAAAACACTATGATAAAAAGTTTAAAATATAAAAATATTGTCAAGAAAAGAAAAAGAGAGTCTCGTGCCTAAGAGAAAGAGTTTTGTGCCTCTTTATTCTTTAGTTAAACTTGAAACTAAAGTCACCCCTGCAAGGACTCTCGAAGTACTTATACGACAGAATAAAGCAAAACTCTAAAAGAAAGAAACGAAAGAGGCACACAAAAATGTAGAGCGGAAACGCAGCTAAACAAAAGAAACGAAAGAAGAAAAGTTGAGAGACGGAACATTGAAACTGTAGAGCGGAAACGCAGAAGGAGAAACCACGAAGAAGAAGAAGAAGAAAGAGGAGGAAGAAATTGAGAAGAAGAATGGCTATTAACTAGGTACATTATCTCTCCCACGATTTTGACAACCTTGATATGCACATATATTAAGGTGGGAACCTTACATACACGGGCATACTTATATCAATCTTCAGCAAGGAATCGTACTGTGTCTAAACTATGTGCAGAAAAGTTTGTAGGGCCAACTGAGCCCTCCTTTCAAGTTTCACCCAACACCTTTCTCCCTATCCCACACATTTGATCTGTTTGGGTTGGGAGAATGGAGGAGAATACACGGGATTCACCTCATGCATCTTGTTTGCTAATTTTTTTTCTAAGAGAAATTGCATAAGGTGATATCAAGCCACATCATCAACTCCAATCTTTTAGCTTCTTGAATCCGACAATAATGGAATCACATGCATACAAAAATCCCTTCAAATGTTGTCTCCAAATGCCAACGCACCCATGAATTATCACCCATTAATTCTATTTTAATTATGTTCACTGTTGGATTAGAGTCTCTTTTTTTTGGCAATATTATTCACGGAAAAGGAGAAAGGGAAAGGTCTCTGGGCAGAAGGAAAAGGAAAGGGTTTTTTAGATGTTTCAGTCGCAGAAGGGGTTTTAAGAGATGGGTTTCAGGTCCTTGACCGATTCCAAATGGGTTGGACCTTGGGCTCAAGCTCGCAATGTTCGTTGGGCCCTGCCCAACATCATGACGAATCAGAACGAAGCAAAACCCAACATCACCCAGTTTCGCCAGGCCTGGTGCACTCCACCCAAACTGGATCTGGCCCAAATAGAGAGGGCCCCCAGGGACCAACATCGACCCGGCTCACAAAAAAATCCATTTCTAATGACTTACCTCCTCCCAACCCATAGGGAAAGACCTGCTCTTCGACGAAACAATAGAGGAAGATCAGCGCAATGAAGAAGGAATCCAGGTCATTCTGGAGATATGAATCGTCAAAGGAGGAGGTTGTTGGGGATCTATCTGAAGATCAGCAAGAGGAAGATGGCTATGAATCTGATGGGAAGTCTTTGACTGGATGGAGATCAACGTGACTCAGACTGGAGATCACACTCCATGCCAGAATTGGGGCAAGGGACTGAGTCTGATTCCAAAGAGGACCGCTGCTCCACGGCTGGAAGAGGGGAGCCCTACCTCTAGTATGGGAGTGACGCAGAAGGTGAAGCCCCTGATTTGTCCGACAGAGAGGAGGTTCAGGGACGGCGAAAGATACCGCCTGCATACATTCAGGCAATGATGGACAAACGGCGGGAAACCGTTTAACTAAGTAAAGGCAAATGACGTCAGTGGAAGGAAGGTCTACGGAGTGGGAGAAGTAGTGTTGTCTTTTTAATTGGGCTGCAGTAAGGAGAATGCCAAGAAAATATTGTATGATCCGTCCCTCTAGCACAATGTTGTCCGTTGTGAGCTTAAAAAACCCTTACGGCTTTGCTTTGAGCCCAAATGTCACCTTCGGCCCAAAGGTCTTGTGCTAGAAAGGAGGAGTGCTCCCTCATATATACCACATCACATTCAACTCCTTGGGCAGTATGGGACATTTTCTCCCCTCTCCCATGTTGCCCCTCTTGCAAGAAGCACCAACTTGGGGAAGGGGTATTACAATCCACCTCCCTTAAGACCAAAGTCGTCCCTAGTTCTATCATAACACAGGCACATGGGCAGGCACACAAGAATAGTGTTGACCCGTTCTCTGATACCATTTGTAACGACCCGTCCCTCTAGCACAAAATTGTCCGCTTTGGGTTCGAAAAACCCGCACAGCTTTGTATTGGGACCAAATCTCACCCTTGAGCCCAAAAGGCCTTGTGCTAGAAGGGAGGAGTGTTCCCTCATATGAACCTCAACCCTCTTCACCTCATGGGCAGTATGGGACTTTTTCTCCCCTCCCATGCCACCCCTTCACAAGCAGCCCCCTTTTGGGGCGGTGGTACTACAAAAATTGTTTGCAGGGAGTAAAATAGGAATAAAATTTTTGGATTTGGGGTCAGCAGAAGAAACCCTGAAGTGTATCGACGAGCGTGATCGCCTCTCTTTGGAATCAAGACATTCCAATCGATCAGCCAGAATGCAGGGACTGCTGGACACGTCCAGCTTCCTAATGGTTACACTTGCAGAAGAAATGGATGAAAAGAGTAAGAAACAGGTTTCCAAATGAAGATAGTTTCATGGGATGTGAGAGACCTTGGCCTCGACTTGAAAAGGGGAGCTATTCGCAAAGTATTCCGAAAATGTCGTGCGGATACTGTCTTCATCGAAGAGACAGAGGGAGGAAATTGTCAACAGAGACATAACAAAAATATGGAGGATTCGTACCGTCGTCTAGAGCTCCAAACCATTGGCGGGTAATTCTAGAGGGCTACTGATCATGTGGAAATCAGAAGTGTTTTACATTTTGGAAACTATCCTGGGAAATAGGACTCTTTCAGCCAAGGGCAAATTGTTGGAGGAAGATGAGGAAGTGATGATAACTAATGTTTATGGTCTGTATTCAATGGCTGGAAGGGATCTTTTTGGGAGGAAATTTAGAATTTAAGAAACAATTGGTCAAGGTTGTTGTGGGACAGACTACAGGGCACAATTGACCATGTGGGAACCAGTTCTGGACATAGTTGACTTGAAAGATATTGATAGCTATGTAATTTATTATAATTGATTATTCTTTCATTTTCAGCCATCGTAATTGACTCCTTGTAATCTATTTATACGTGTACTCTCCTTCGATTATTTACACAATTCAATGCAAGAGAAATTATTCTTCTCCATTATTCTCCTTATTACTTTCTACATGGTTATGCCCGGACCTTCGCCGCCGTTCAAAAAATTTCGAGTGAAGTTTCTGTCTTCAGGTATCCTCATACCCCTATCTTCTTTGACAAGGCTTCCCATCCATGGTGTCTGATAAGCCTTCTAGAGCTCCTTGCATGGTTTTTTGGGCTTCCCATACTCTTTTTTTTCATTTGCCCATACTCATTTTGATAAAGCATTGGTAGTCGAATTGTTTTTTTTTAGAATGGCCCCTTTAATCAGGCATGGTGCCACATAGCACAATACAAGCTTACTTGGCCCAGTCGACATCCATCCTACTTGCAATATTCATATCTAATCATTACTTGAGTTTATCTTTGGCACCTAAATGTACTCAAGTTTATCACAATGTGAGACCACTTTCATTCAATTTTAATTTGTTCATCCTCTTTAATCTCCAATTCATTTAAATTACACTATATTTTCTATTTTTGTTCTTACTAATTTGTATTCCTTGTTTCATCAATTAGTAATATATCATCTACTAATAAGATACACCATGGCACTTCGTTCTATATTTCTAATATTATGTAGTCTACAACTAAAATAAATAAATTAATGAAGTCCTTAAAACTGATCCTTGGTGAAGTCCAACTAGAAACTTTGTTGTCTCACTGCACATTGTTGGCACTTTTTTTGGAATAACATGGGTTTCCCCACCCACATGGAGGCAAGACTAATCGTACATATACACGAAGCTGCCCGCACTCCTCATGCATCGGGTTACTCCAGGAGGAATCAAACTCGAGACTTCTAGTCTATTCGTAGAAGCTCAAGCCAATTGAGCTACCCATTCAGGCTACACTATTTACACTAGTTGTTGCCCTTTATACTTGACATAGCGGAAGCGGTGTGGGTTTTAAGGAACCTGGTCAAACCCAAAAAACTTGGTCAAAATTGGGTCTCACGGATGGGTTCCACTGATGGTATTGGACTTTGGTCAAAGATGATGAAGAAATTGAGAATCGGTGATTTGGTAAATAAGTGGAAGGATGAGGGCTTTGATGAATGTTGAAAAGGTGAGGGGACAAGGATGTGATGGGTGTTGGGAAAGTGGAAAGGTGTCTTTGGTGAGGTAAAAAGATGGGTATGGTGGAGTTATTTGAAATAAAGGTGGAGTTGAGAAGGTGGGAAAGTTTGAGAGAGAGGAAAGCTAAGGAAAGGCTTTGAAGAAAGTATTGTCTCTATTTGCGTCTCAATCAGAGACAGGTGTTGCAGGGAGTGTTGGAGGGAAAGGTAAGTGGTAGCCGAAAGAAGAAGAGGGCAGAAGCAAGTGGGAACGACGGTACCTGGGGTCAAAAGTGGAGCAGGTTGGAGGAACAAAAGCTTGTTGGTGATGGGCAGCAGTAGAGTTGCGGCAGTGAAGGCGATGGAAGCTGATAGCAGCAGTGGCGGATTTATATCTCGGATAATGCCCATATTTCTGATAAACATCGAAGTAGCAGCATTGGATTTTGCCTGAGATAATGCTCACACCCCGGCGAGGTGTTAGGCTGGAACAGAGCCAACAATGGTAACGTGGTTTGCAACAAGGCAGAAGAAGAAAGCAGGAAAGAAGATAATATTTTGATTTCAAATCAAACTCTGGATTATTCCATAAATTGAGAGTATGTCTCTCGCCATTACATGTATGGTTTATATAAGAAAACTTAAACTAATAATAGTAAGAATCGAAATTAGCATGGTCTGATACCGACGGTGTTTCCTAATTCCTACTTGCTATAGGAAAACAACTTGAAACGAAATTAATAATGCTAGCCCTACTATGTAGGAAATTGAAATAGAAATTAAAATATATATATAATAGGAGTGGGGTCCACTTGTGCATGTTCTACATCAATACTAATCTTGTATAACCCAACTTACTCATAATGATCGCATTTTTTTTGAGCAGTCATAATGATTGCATTTCTTATTCAATTTTTACTAGATAAAATGCCTTCGCACCTTATCATTAGCCGCCTTTGCCAAGACAAAAGCCATATATAGATTTTTCCTTTTATCCCCAAACTTCTTTGCAATTTGTCTCAACGTAGAAATGGCTTTTGTTATTGACCTACTTAGCATAAATGCATGCCAATTGATTCTCTAAAGCATTTGATTTTTGTCTTAAATGTTTTGCAATTACTCTCTCCAAAAGTTCCATGTATGACTCATTTGTTTAATACCTTGATAATTGGCATGGTTTGGAATATCTCCTTTCATCTTGTAGAAAGGGACCACTTTACACAACTCATGAGGCATTCTTTTCAACTCTTAAGATTTTGTTGAACAACCTGGTTCACTAGCTTTTCATTTACTCTTACCCCACGTATACTTTAGTCTCATGTTTTGCATTTAATTTTGTATTTATCCTTTATTCTCTTATTCATGCCCAATTTATAAAATTCTTTTGATTTTCATCTTTAATACATCATACATGTTCAAAATCCCTGGATCTCCTTCTTTTCTTAGCAAGCTTATAAATTGTTTTTTACCTTCCATTCTTAATTGTGCATACAAATCTCATATGTTTCATATTTGGATATGCTCATGGCTTTTTAGTGGCCTTTTTCTATATCTTGTGACTTTTTAGAATTCTAGGTCTTCTATTCTCTATATTTTGTCATTTCTTAATGTGTTTTCTTCTCATCAATAGCCATTTGGACCTTGGTGTTCCACCACCATGTTTCTATCTGCACGTGTGCCTTGTTATATTCTCCTATTATGTTTTTCTCTAGTTTTACACAATTTGTCATTTTATCCCACAAACCATTTGGGCTCATGCCTTCATCATAATTCTTATTTCTAATTTTTTTTTCTTAAAATTTTTGGCCTTTTTCCCCTTTCAAGTCCCAACACATTTTTTCTAGACAACCCCTCACTCTTAGTCTGTTATTCTACTTTTAATGTATACATCTAAAACTAATAACCTAGACTAGGTGGTAAGGCTCTCTCTTGGGATAACTTTACAAACTTCATAAAAATCCTTTCTGTATGTTTTAGTAGAAAATAAATATATTTTGTGACATATTTCTTTAGATACATATTAGCATCATTTATGTCTTTTCCTATGAGAAAGTATCCTTGTGAACTGATTGTTGTGAACCTGGGAACTAACTTTTATGGGGTTATTTTGAATAATGAGAATGAGTTGATTTGCAAGATCTACACTTGTATAAGAAGTGTGTCAAAAACCAACTTAAACAAATTATTTTAAACATAGATTTAAATGCTAAAAAGTTTTATCCATATAGCTTGAGCTTAATCCAACAGTGTTTGTATCTTGAAATGAGTTCAAATTGGGTATGAATCCAATTCATAGGACACTGATGATGAGGAGAAATGGTGTAAATGTGGATTCTACCAAAAATTGTTTCCCTCGTTCACAATGAACTGCCCAACAACAGATAACTTCACCTTTTACTTTATGTCTGATCCTATTTTATGTATTGTCTAGTGAAGATGGACATATTGTACAGTAGCATTGAGATCATTCCTTGTATGATTTATGTATTTCTGTCAAGGCTTATTTCTGACATTTCTTTGCTTTCAGGGGTTATGGTTTAATAGAGATTCTTCATTGTCGATGTTGCCATGCATGAATAATGATCTTCTAAGTCTACTTAGCCAAAAAGGCATCTCAAATTTGCAACAGCTATTAGATCTCCCAAAGGCAAAGTTCCATACATTACTACAAAATTATCCGACATCACAATTATACCAGGTAAGCCATCACTTCTCTACACAAAGTCACAAACACAAATATGTGTGCCCTGCAGACCCATCCACCAAGGGAATTTTTTCTAAATGTTATCCAAAGATACTCAAGAATTCCTTTTTGTTTTTTCGTGGAATGCATCCATGTCCAAATCCATACGACCATCCTAGTTGAGTAGCGCACCTTGCAATTTGATCCAATGGAGTGGTATACACCACTGTACTCCTTGCCACAAAAACTTGGAAGATTGTTAAGCTTTAGGGAGCTCAAATAAATGGAGATGCTAAATTGGACCTTTTTCCCTACTCTAATCTAATTTGACCTCATTCTATGTTACCGTCATATTGAACTCATTCCCTATTACACCTCATTTTTGTGGCCTTAAAAACCATGAGCAATCTATTGAAATGACTTTTAGTAGGCCCCATACCCAAGCATTGATCTTTCCACTAAGCCCTTCCCATGTCCCAACATGGCCTCTACATAGTGATGCTTGCGAGTATGTGTTTTTTGTGTATTTCTAATTGGGATTAGGAACAATGCTCAATCAATAATACCACCATCTTTCCACATTTAGTACTATTTATTTTCCACTATTTGCTGATGAAATAGAAAGAAAAAGTAGTGGAAGAAGAAATTTTGGGAGAAGATTTTTCCTCAATTAAATTGTGGTCACAAAGATCCTCTTAAAGAGTAGGAAATCACACACTAAAATTACATGGTTTGGTCTAAAAATAAAGTCATTTCATATAGTATGCTTCAGGTTTACACAAAAATATACACATGAGGATATGTATTCCTTCAATACTCCCCTTAAGTTTTCACAGAGTCGGTGGGGATTAAGGAACCAAATGAGGCGGACCTCCTTAATATGAGGAGAGCTCTAGCCATTTGGAAAGTCCATGGGCGTGGTACTCTAGTGATAGAGGGAGATTTGACAAATGCAATTAAGTGAGCAAAAGAACTAAAGCAACCCCCCTGGAGATTGATTACCACAATTAGAGAAATTAGGGGTCTCGCTTCGAATCTCGATCTCTCCTTTGTCCAAGCCAGTCAAATTGCAAACGGCGTGGCAGACTTCTTCGCTAAAAATGGAACAGACAACTCAGTCTCAGGAGTGTTTTTTCTTTGAGATAGGGGACGCGCATGGATTTTGCATTGATGTTGATGGTTGTTTTTGTTTTTGTTTTTTGCTTTTTATCCTACCGGCATGATAGTGTGATACTGAAAACCCCAAATTGCATTCTAACAACTCTCAATCTGAAATAGAAATAAAAAACGAATCTTGTGAGATGAGAGAGAGAGAGAGAGAGAGAGAGAGATCCGATAGATCGCAATCTAAGAGAAAATCGAAAAAAAAAAAAACCAAAATTATGTATATATGATAGAGAGATCTGAAAGAAAATTGAAAAAACCCCAAATTTAATTAGACGAAATACTATATATATATATATATAGAGAGAGAGAGAGAGAGAGAATAAAAAATCCAAATTTGATAGATCCAAGCGAGAAAGAGATCGAGATCAAGATCAAATCGAGAAAAAAAAATTAATAGATGAAATCGAAAGAAAGAGCACCTGATCGCAAGGATGTTGTCGTCGCCGTGAGAGGGGGAGAAATGGGGAAAAAAGGGTCACCCCTGCCACTGTTTAGAGTAGGAGGAAAAGGGGAATGAAAAGAAAGGATTGGGATTATGGTTTGAGAAAGAGGTGGGTTTTAGGTGTTATATATGTTATATAAGTGTGTATATGGTATATACATCAGTATAATATAAAAAATATTATTTAATAAATTAAATGGGCTGAAAAGCCCAACAAGTTTTGACAGGCTATAATCAAAAGCTTGAGCCCATCTGTTTAGCAAAATGGGCTCTAAAAATGGCCTGAGCCTGGGCTCGAAAGGCTATAAACTATGTTCAAGCCCATTTATTTAAGCCAGATTTGGGCGGGTCACAGGTCGGATTCGGACAAAGGAACACCTATTTTTCTAATGATGAATGAAGACAATGATTGGATGACAAGGCCAAAATCCATAGAAATGAAAGCAATGTTAAGTTTCTCAATGCAAGACATTGATGATTGCTCCAATCCCTAGATGGCCTTCCTTCCATTCCTTGGTTAAGAAATCTCAGTGGAGGTAACATGTATAGTATTGTTTCCTTAATGAGGAGAAAAAAGGAAGAAGAAGAATTTTTTTTTTATTTTTGAATGGTTAAGAAGAAGAATATTTGGAGAAGCAAAATGTATTTATTTCTTGTATGTATTGTCGTTCTTTTATAGGCAATAATCTCTCATCTTACACATGGAGGAAAAAAAAATGTGTGGGACTACAAATAATGCAATACACATTCATACAAATATACACTCTGACCCCAAGAACGAACCCCCACCCCCACCCGACCCCCTAAAAGATAAATAAATAAATAAAAGTTGGAGCATACATGTCAATCAAGTCCTAGTTATGAATAGATGCCTACAATTGCAAACGCGTTGCAACTATTGTGAGCATGCCAGTGAGTTGATCATTGGACTTCATATATGGAGTGACAAAGCTAACATGATGTGCTTCTCTATGAAATGGTAATCGACTTCCATATACTTGTTCATAAAAGATGAGATTATAAGCAATATGTATGATTTTTTTATTTTTTTGAGCAGTAAATATGTATGATTTTTTTACTATCACCAAACATAATCATAGGATCTAAGTGTCAAAATCCAAGCTCAAGAAGTTGTTTTAAGTCATAAAAACTCACAAGTTGTAATACCATTATCCCAACTCAATAGGAAGAATGAAATAAATATTCACCACCATTATTTTGGGAGAAGAGTTTATTCGATTTTCTTCAATTGATGTGTGCAAAAAGGTTACAAAGATCCTCTTCAGGAAATTTATCCATTGCAAAAACATAGTTTGGTATAAACAACTCATAGTACACTTGAAGTGTACACAAAATTAGACACTCTTGAAGAGATGTAGTCCCACATTTGCAGTTTTATCATCATCATCATAATCATTATAGGCTAGAATCCCATCCATCTGGGGTCGCCTTTACGAGGTCTTCTTCTCCAAATGACTATCATGAACAATACCATCAGTCACTCTACAATCTAACATGTCCTTTATCCCTTCCCTCCATGTTTTCAATTGTCAGCCTCTCTTCCTAATGCCTTCAATTTGTAGCTTTTCAACTTTAAAGATTGGTCCGTGTCTAGTCTTAATTCTTACAACCAAACCACCTTAAACAAGTTTCTCTTAATTTTCCATCTGTTGGAGCTATTTAAACCTATGCCTAATGTGTTCGTTTCTAACTCATTCACTCATCCGACATAGCATACGCATCTCTGCAGTCCTAACCTTGTTTATTTGTCTTTTCTTCATTGCTCAACACTCTACCTCATAAGAATAGTGGATCTAATAACTATAGAATTGGCCTTTTGTGTGTGCATGCATGTGCGCAGAAGAAGGAATTATCACCTCGTGCATTCAAGTGTGCTGCCCAACTATGCAAGCTTACACAAAAGTTATTTAAGGTGGTTGTGGGGGATCATCATCTTATATATGTGTGCGCACACATGCATGCACATATATGTGCAGGGGATCATCTAAGGCTATATGGGCTCAGCATATAGAATGTTCACATGTTATTTAAAATATCTAATCAAGTTTTCTTAGCAAAATTAAGCTGCACCTAGGGATGTTCCTTGCACCCAAATTTCAAAACCCCATTGTGCCTTTTACTACTATGAAACCCCTAAATCTTTATATGCTATTTTTGAACTGTAGTGATTCAGATGGTAGATCATTAACTGCAATGATAGGATTTAATGAAACAAAATTTGGATAATCTGTAAAACCAAAATAATATAATCTGGTCACCTCTAACCATTAATTGGCAATACTTATACAGGGATCAAATGGCTTACCCAATATAACACCCTTTGGATTGACTGTAATCTGCAAGCTATATCAAAATGACTATTCTTCAAACACACAACAAAATACTATAAGCATGTTACATGGAGGCCTAATTTCAGTTCTCTGACTGCTGTTGTATTTCTACAGGATCTTCAAAATTTTCCCCGTGTTCAAGTGAAATTAGATCTTCAAGGACGACAGAAGGGAGGAATGGACTGCTCCGTTATCAACATTAGGTTGGAAAAAATGAACTCTCGGAGAAAAATGTCTAGAGCTTTCACTCCACGATTCCCGAAGGTAAGAGGAGTTTATCTGAGTTTGATTTTAATTCAATCAACAACATTTTAACTTTTAAAACTTCTGAATAGGTGAAAGATGAAGCATGGTGGTTGGTTCTGGGAAATGTGATGACCTCAGAGTTATATGCACTAAGGAGAGTGAGTTTCTCTAATCAATTAGCTGTACAAATGGAGTTACCATCAGCACAAAACAATCTCAAGGTGAGCACACAGCTTATCTATCCTTTTCTTGAATTGTTTGATTGTTAGTCAACCATAGATACATACAGTTGTCCTTCGTAGATCTGCCTGCCTTCCAATTATCTTTTCAGAACAATACAAAATTTATCACTTTGTGTTTCCCTATTGCATAAACGATTAAAGAATGATAATATATGGAATAACGTCTCCACTTCCCTTGACGCACGTGACTAAGGTATCTGAGGTCTTTGCATAACGGTCACACAGTTTTGTAGTTTTGAGGGTTGAACACTAGCTTGGATACTTCCCTTGCATTTTAAAAGTACTCAAGTGGTACTCCAACACAATAGAGATAACGTGGTGAATGGATGATTTAATATCTAAACTGGCTTTACATCCAATAGGCATATAGCCTACATGGCAAATATTAAAAATGCATATAAAACAGAAAAAGAAATATCAAAAAAACCCAAACTGGCACCTGTGCAAGCCATTAGGCTTGGCAAGGATTCAAGCACAATAGTTTTAGATCAGTGTTTGAAAACTCGAAAACTTGACTAAACTCATTTTTTCATTCAACCAAGTCAATTCAATGAGTCAAAGGAGTTTTAATTGAGTCAAAACTTGGTTAAACTTAATAAAATAATTTTATTATATATTACATATAAAGATTTATATTAAAATATATAAAATACAAAAATGCTAAATAAAATGAAACTTTAATTTTAAAAGTAAAATGGAAAAAACGTTAAATATGAAAAGAAAGAAGGAATGGAAAATAAAGAAAGAAATAGAGATAGAGGAGGAAAATGGAGAATAGAAAAATGAAAGACTAAGACTCAAAAAGTTAGAAAAAAAATAAAGAAAGAATAAAAACTTGAAAACTAAAAAAAAAAAGGGAAGAAAAATAAAGAAAATAGAAAAAATGGTGGGAAAAAAGGAAAGGCAAAGAAAAAACAAAATTAAGAAATGAAAGGAGAGGAATTTAAAGGGGGAAAAACTGAAAGGAGATGTTGCCTCTCCCCAACTTTCTCCTCATCCCTGAGGGTTTCATTCAACTCTTTCGTCCCTCTCCTCCGTTCAGTCATTCCCCTTAGAGCTAGGGTTAAGGTGATGTTAACTTACATTAAAAAAATTACCATTTATCTGTGTTCATGCACTCCAACCCTCCTTACACTTCTTAAAATGCTAGAATGACTCTACCAATTAGATTTCAGATACTCAACTCGTGGCTTGACTCGGCAGATCGCCAAGTTAGGCCAAAAACTCGATAACTCGTAGAGTATTGCTCGAGTTACTCATTTTTTTATTGAGTTAACTCAGCCAAGTCAAGTGTGTCAAACTTGAATTTTTAATCTTTGTCTTATATGCTAGTACTTTAATTTGGATGATGCATGCATCATCATTAAAGTCTTTGTCCCATCTATCTAGAATTTTTTTTCAAGTTCTACCCTTTCCACTCAACCATATTGCTAAGCATGTTTTTTGTCACCTATATTCCATCATATCAGGTCAGGTTGTGTTAAAATGTTGTTATTATCTATTGACAACCTCACTAAATCAAACCATTACCACCCATACCTCATGAAGCCACGCCCAATCTAGCCCTAGTTGTAACACTGCTTTTGCTCTCAATCTAGCCCAGCTGTAACACTGCTTTTGCTCTTGTTTGATTTTGTTCATTTCAGGGGACGAAGCTGATTTTGGTTTCAGACTGTTATCTTGGGTTGGAGCAAGAGCACTCGATTGAAGAACTTATCTAAAAGTGGCCGTCGATAAAATCACTGTGTCGTTGCAAAAGCGCTCATTGTGTCTAGTGCAAGAGCAGGTGAAGTTGTCACACAAAGAGGATGTATTTAATCTGTACAGTGCAGATTTTCCTGTAATTTTTATATATTATATATTTACACATATATAGTGGAGGGTATCAAGATACATTGAAATTAGTAAAACTATCGCACCTTAATTTTGATAGATCTAAATTTGATAAGCAGAAATGATATTTAGTCTTAATTTTTTTTTTTTTTTGAAGTACTCCACAACTGTATATTTAATCTGGCAGGGTCCACTTATCCACGGCAGGGATTTAAATCTCGGCCGAGAAATTTGTCCTATTTTTTTTATTTTAAAGCCACCTTTATCAGCCGAGATATCAAGGTTTTAAAAATCGAGATTTGTTTCCCTAATCCAATCCTATGCGTGAAAAAAAAAAAATTTAAATCTTAATTTTCACTAACCTGTGTCATATCCTGGGCTTAGTTGTATTTTCTGAAATGACCATTGTGCGCTTTCATTTAAATTTAGCACTATATGAAAGTCGATGGTTCCATTAAAAATAATTAAATGTGTATGTGTGATTGTTAAATACTCACTTTGATTTAATAATTGAAGTCATAATTTTTGAACTCCTAAATTGAATATAGAGAATAAAATAGTAATTTAAGTAAAATTCGCTCTACGGTTTTGAAGTTTGAACCAACGCCCTTTCATGGGCGGTAATTTTTTCCACTCAATTAGTAATCTTGTCTACTGAACACGTGGTGTTTGATAGACCATATATGAGAGTGAGATCCACTCTATAATTTAAAAACTCCATTTGGTTGCATCATTCTTGCTAGGTAAAATTATGTAAAAATGTGATTATTTTCACTTTGAAAAATAAAGATACAGAGTATTTTAATAGTATAATTTAACAGACTGATAATTATCTTTCATAATCATATCTAACACGCTCTTATCTGATATTCTAAAATTATCTAAACTACTCTAAAGTGGGAGCATTTTTTTTTTTTTAAATAATACATCGACTTGAGCAAAATTCACAAATTTGAGAAATGATCATGTTTGGAGAGATTTAACCATAATAGATGTTAAGTCACTTGTCTTCATCATTCAATTAAAATATAAAACTTTTTAAAGTAGGTGGTGCATACGAGGGACCTGATTTTATTATGATTAACACCAATAACACTAATAATAATAATAAGAGCCTAGGTATCCTAGAATGGCTATCTTAGCCTCAATAACCTGTACGATGAGTGGACAGAATTTGACCACAATCTAATCAGCCTAATCTTGTGATCTTGAATCTTTGAAAAGTTAATTTTTTTTTAAATCGTTTATTTCTGTAACCTTCCATACAAAATTACGATAATTGCACAAGAGAGTTTTGCCAAAAATCTCCTATTAATGTTGTCAATGTGGAGTCCAACCTATATTAGGAATCAACATTTAAGAAAATAATTCAATACTTTAGACTCCCTGATTAGTAAGAATTTTTTGACATCTCAGTTGAGAGTTGAGACGAGTAAACTTTCACCCCAGCTCATTCATGCTACAAAATAAAGTAAATAAAATTTCACTCCTACATAATTATTTTAGCATTGTGATGTTTTTTGAGTTTTTATGGCCAATTTCCCAATTGTTAGATGATTAAATGGATGAATTTCCTCATTCTCTTCTATGCATGTATGTAGGCTAGCCCATAGTAGAGTTGAGACATGATGAGATTAACCTCCCTACATTTACTCTTTCAGAAAAATACCTAGCCAGTGGAGATGACTCACATCAGTATCGAATCAGAATCAGCAAGGTGGCATTTTTTTTTTTAAATAAATAAATAAGCTTGAGAATTCCTAAAAGTTGCCAAGGAAGTTGGGTAACTAGCATTCATCCATAAGAAAAGAAAGTCTTCAAAGTGTGTACAGATTAATTGTAGTTAGTTCAATGAAAATCCATCCTGATGGGAACTTCTTTGTGCAATCAAGAACGGTGAAGACTTCCCATTTCTACCCAAGACTTGTCACTTTTCCACCTTGAATCCCATGTTAGTATTTCTATCTATACTCAGAAGTAACCCACCAAAAAAAAACAAAATTTGGGACCTTTTTTCTTTCTTTCAGAGAGTATTCTTGGATATTACTTCTCCAAACTTCACAAACCACGGTGCATCAGATGAGCTTTTGTCATGCTGCCCACACTGTTTTCCTTCTTTGTCGACAACATACTGAGCATAGTTGATGGCCTTTGGAGGTGCTGAACATGGTTTTGACAGAGGCTGGGGCAGCAATGATACCAGCACACGGGTAACTTCATGCATGCTGGGTCTCTCCAAGGGATTCCTCTTTGTACACAGTAATGCAAGTTGGAATGCTTTTCTCACATGGTTGAGGTCTGTACAGGTTATAGACACCTCTGAGTCAACCGCATCCATCACTGTGTTGTTGTCAGCTCTGGAGAGTATCTGAAAAAGGAAACAGAAAAAAGATGGATGTTATTAACAGGATCCTGACGAACACCATCGCGCTTTTTGCAATGCCCACTGCATTTCAATAACTCTACAAATAAGAATGGGCTTTTCTCAATGTTTCAATGTCAGGATAGGCAGGATATGTATAAATCTGCACTCAAGAACATTTCAACTAGAACCTAGAAATTCCTGGTCTTCATTTGGGAATTATGGTAAAAGGAGAATTCAATTCCCTTGGTAAAACAGATTCTCAATCTCAAACCTCCCCAAACACTACATAGCATGCATAAAATAATAACCCATTTTACAATGAAAATTGTAGAGCCTATAGAGGATAATAGAATGCTCACCAACTGATGCAAATTAGACTCATTGTCGACTGCCTTCCTACCCGTCAAAAGCTCCAGAAGAACAATACCAAAGCTGTAGATGTCTGACTTCTCGTTGAGACGAGAGGTGCGAGCATATTCGGGATCAATGTATCCAATTGTGCCCATAACGTAAGTTGAGGCATGACTTTTTGCAGACGAGATGCATTTGGCAATGCCAAAATCTGAGAGGTGAGCTTCAAAATTCTCATCCAGCAGAATGTTGGAAGACTTGACATCTCGGTGGATGATGCGGGGATTGCAATCATGGTGAAGATATGCAAGCCCTTGAGCAGCACCTACTGCTATTTTCAACCTTGTATCCCAGTCGAGTTTCACCTTCTTCGATGGCCCTGCTCAAAGATACAATTAACATCATTTGCCCACATATATCATGATAGAGAGATGCATAGAAGATGAAAATGACCGGAATAAAAAATACAGACCGTGAAGAAGATCCCAAAGTGAACCATTCTCCATGTAATCATAAAAGAGAAGGTTCCCATGAGGAGAGAGCGAATAGCCATGCAAGCTAACAAGGTTCCTATGCTTGATGCTTCCAACGGTTCCCAGTTCTGTTTCAAACTCTTTTAAATTGTGGGGATAACGAGTATACAGTCTCTTGATGGCAATGGACTTGGAATTCTTGAGAACGCACTTGTACACAGTGCTTGAAGCACCATAACCAATTATGTATTTCTCACTCAAATTCTCAGTGATTCTCATGATATCCTCATATGTATGAATTGCCATGTCCATGTGAAGAACCACCAGTTTGGGAGGACCTGAAGATCACAGACCATAAGGAACTAAAATTCACTAGACAAATCTTTCAATAGAAGCCCAATTATGAGATACGTGCCTTGCACTGGTTCGTTAGAATCTTTAATAAACAACTGTTTTGGCTGGTTTGCCCTGTAAATGGCCACTATCACCATGCACATAAGTGTAACTGAACCCAAGGTAATACAGACAACTGCAGCTCTGGAAGAGATAATGCCTGAAAGAGAAAAACCAGAGAGTTTAAGGTCATCAAGCGCAGTACAAGAAGTAGAATATTTCAGCAGTACCTCTTGGTTCATGGACATAAATTCCACAGTAAGATCCTATCCAATTTCCGCATAGAAGTGGATTTCCTACAAAACTGAAGCATAAATAATTAAAAATGCATTAGAAGTAGAAAAAACAGGAAATGTCAACTGTCTCAAACCTAAGAAAATGGTAGCAGTGAAAGAACAGTGAGACAAGTCATAATTTTCAAACCTTTCAAGTGGGAACCTTGAAAAGTTCTTGGATAGAGGAATATCACCAGATAAGTTGTTAAAAGAGAGGTTTCTGCATTGTTATCAAATAGGGAGAGAATTTCAGCAATCAATCTTCAGAAAAGAATGAAGAAAAAAATAACATCATCGATGTGAACTTACAGTGCAGTTAAACTGAAACAATTAGTCAACTGAGCTGGTATTGCACCATCTAGGCGGTTGTTATTCATAATCCTAAGAGAGAAAACATAGATTACAGTATATCGAGGCCATAGAAACAACAGAAGCTGGAAGGCTACTACCAAAAGCAATAGCAATGTAATTCATATAAAATTATGACCAGAGATGCTGACATTAAAATGGATTTGCAGTAAAAAGGAATGGATAGAATTAAGGAGTTCAGGCGTAACCAATGGGTAACTCCAATAGAAATGCATATGGAGAAACACCATCTCAAATAAGTTGACTGTGTAAAAAGAAGCCTAGAGAAAGCCCCATTCAAATAGCTAGACATTGCTAGTACAAGGTACCACGAGAAGGACATCAAACACGATGTGGAGTTAAGTGAGACATGTTTGGCTATCATGTGTGAGAGTTTAGCTCTAAACAGCGTCAATGAAGCATAACTCACAAAGCCAACCCTAAAATTACGGATATGAAGGCTTCAAGGATGATGATGATAGCAGTCTTTTTAAACAGAGTAACTTAGTTAATGCAGTTCCCCACCATCAACACACACTATATTAACTACTAGGAGCATATGCCCAATGTATAATTGCAAGGATCTCCCAATTTAGACTCAAAATAGAACAAAGGAATATTCCAAGATGTTGAAATGAAGAGAACTGAAATGAGCATCAGGAAGGAAAAGGCCCATCTGGAGAAGTTTCCCCAGACAGGTTAAAGACATTGTAAAGAACATTGATGTTACTTTCCACCATATCAGACGGTTGGCAGACAGGGAGGAGACTTTCTATGCAAAAATAGATAAATCATGGATAGGTTCTTCTTGGAGTCTCTTTAGACTGAAAGACCTCAAACAACAGAAGCTTTCCTAGTTTTTTTTTTTTTCATTTTCTGTATGTTATTGTAATGCTTGGATTCACCTTGGATGTCAATCATATCTAGGATTATAATTTCCTCTTCTTTAATGAAAAACCCATGGTTCTGAGGGGGAGAAAAAAAGTAGAACTTACAGAGCATCAATATTTTGCAATTGACCCAATTCATCCGGAATCTCCCCAGAGAGCTGGTTATATGATATATCTCTGGAATTTGAAGAAAATATGTCAAGAAACAAATTAAGATCATCTGTACAACAGCCAAGAATGGCTAAGCAGCAGCTGTAATTGTAGAAACTCACATGACTTGGATACTTTTGAGATTCCCAAATTCAGCAGGTAAAAGTCCATTAAAACGATTCTTGCTCAAGTTCCTACAGCACACACATAATATAGAATAAATAAATAATAAAGAATAACTGCTAAATTCACCCAGACATGCACCATGATTGTGACAATAAGGTCAATAGCATGTTGGAAAGGGAAGAACAGTAAAGATGGAAGCCAAGTTGCAGCCAATTTAAATTTCCTTGATTCAGCATACGTGAACATAATGTATACATGCAAAACAGCAAGTAACATAATACTTACAGCTGAAGGAGGTGTTCAAGATTACCAACAGAAGCTGGAATAGGTCCAGAGAAATCATTATCGGACAGATCACTGAATCAAAATTATAATTGAAACATTAATAAAATAATTTCCAGATGTATGACCATTTACAAAAGCACAAACACAACTAAACCTACAGGGTATCAAGATTGATGATGCGCCCCAACTCAACGGGAATTTTGCCTTTGAAATTGTTTGACGAAAGGTTCCTGTAACCTCAGAGAAAGAAATCGTTCAAAAGATAGAGATAAAAACAAACCACCATGGTTAGATGGTTATCAGAAATAGCCCAAACAAATTTCTGACCGACAATAATTTTAGGAGTAACAATAAACATATATTGAACCATCAAATAATACTTTGAGATACACTAAGTATGATAGAACAAGCATGATCGGCCCATAAAATACTTACAGATAAGTAAGACTCCTAAGCGTCTCGAATTCATAAGGAATTGAACCATTTAACTTGTTCCCATGCACATTACTGAAAGAGGACAATATACCATTAGAAATGCACAAAGTTCAAACCTGATTCACATTGAAGGACTTACAATTGGTTTAGTGCAGTGCAAGAGCTGATGTTATGAGGTATGGGTCCTTCAAAGTTGTTATTGGCAACATTCCTGGCAAAAGATTTTACATGCTATAAAAGACAACTCCACAGATACAATATATTAAGCCGTAAATTAATAGAACTACATCCTTGACTCACAATTCAAACAATTCCCCCAACTTGCCAAGCTCTGCTGGAATACCACCAACAAGTTGATTGTTGTTCAGTTGCCTGTCCATTACAAATGATTAAGAAAATCAAATAGCTAATCATACAAAACTACAAATTAATTGCACATGAGAATGCTTACAAATAACTTAATTTGGACATGTTTCCCAGCTCTGGTGGAATTGGCCCCGTAAGCTTGTTGCCATGCAGATACCTAGGATATATTTTTAATTACAAACAAATTAATAAAATCCTTCATACACATAACGCATTCATTAACATAAAGGTAAAGAACAGCAACTCACAGTTTGCCAGTATATGTTAAATTGCCCAAAATAGGTGGAATTTTCCCAGTCAGTTCATTCTCACTCAAGTCCCTGAAAATTTGTAGGCGCATACAATGGTTATTCCAACTTAAAAACCTGAACTTAAGCAATGTAACAAGGCATTTGGGATGTTCCAAGTAGCATGAGATGATACATTCAATTATTTATCCTAAAACAGTCATGCCAGGCAACATGTTTGATTGTGTAGAATCTTCTCATTGCCTGAATGGATTACATGCAAAATAAAAAGTCAATATACCAATCCCCCCCAACTCATTACCAGAAGCAAACAGTCATTAATTTTATGCATAAATGGGAGGCACTACAACCAAAAAAAAACCCCTTGAGGAACAATGAAAAATCCAAGAACATTGAACATTATCTCTTACTGCAAAATGATATGGGGAAATGTAATTGACGTCAAATGAAATAAAAAGTAACGCTCAATACTTACAAAACAGCAAGAGCTTGCATAAGTCCTATCACTTCCGGAATCTCCCCAGTAAGTCTGTTCCCTTGCAGAGACCTAGTACAAACAAAATTAGTGTCATGGCATGTCATTCAGAGAAAAAATGAGTCAAAGCAACAACAAACAGATGACAATGGATATGTGAACTCAGAAATCATGTCATCAAATGAAAAAGGTATGGTCACCCATTACAGTGCTACGATTTTTTTTAATGGCATTACAGCCCTATAATGCATGGGCACATGTATGCTTAATAATTTTGGATCAAAATGGCCAGAGGTTTATAATATTTGAAGAAAATGATCTTTTTATTGCACTTTTGTCAGAAAGAAATATAAAAGGGTAGATACATAACAAAAAGTGTGCTAGACTCAATATAGAACCTAATGTGACATTTAGTGTACTTGAGAGACCAGTTCATTGTGCTGGGTACAGGTACTTGTATCAGAATCTGAATCCAGTAAGGGATAGGATTCGGCCAATCCCAATTGCTAATGCAGGCATAAAACGTAAAAATAAGGTGTGAGCATACATAGGATTTGCTAATGCAGCATATTAACTTTATTTTCAAATAAAGATAAGGTGAAAAATAACAAGAAGAAACTAAAGAAACAGAACAGGATTTTGTTTAGGTTTCAAAGAAAAAAGGTTCGTTAATTTTGTCATCTTAGAAAAGAATGTTAGAAAGTAGGATACGAATCCAGAGTCCACAAATCTGTGCAACATGGGCAGTTATTTAAAGAAGAGAAGCAATGTCATGGGTAAATGTTTCAAATAAAAATTTTAAACACATGTAAAACTACGTTTTTAAAAGGATAAAATGGGTGTCAGTTCCCACTCCAGATCTATGACCATAACTATAACATCCATTCCACCATTGACACTGCAAATTCATCCTTCAACAAATACAAATATTGCAGCACAAGGTAAACCTTTGATGTGAGATGGTAAACCCTTTGATGGAGATGATAACCAAAACTTTCCGCAGGGAAAGAGCAGAAGGAAAGCTAGAAAGATTCTCAACCAGCTCTTCCTTGGCTCGAAGCACTGCCTTATTTGCAGACGGGGGTACAACTAAAGTAAAAACTGACAAAAACCGTCCCCAGGATCTCCCCATTCAATTACCAACAAGTAGTTAATAGAACATCACCCTTGTAGCTCCCAAAGATTGCAATTTAAGGAACAAAATATAGAAACATGATACTACCGCATATGCTTGGTAGAGTAAAGATAAAATCTAAAAAAGCTATGGTTGTTTTGGTAATTGTGTCACCGCCAAACTGCTAGAACTACTGAAATCACGGACTTGGACAATTGAAGTTCATGCTTTGCAAGCCAAATAATTAACAAATGCTTATTTTTTATAGCTAAATGTGAAATGTGCTAATCTTAGAGAAATTCAAATTATCTCAATAAAGACAACTAAGCTGAAGACAAAAGTAAACCTACAAGGTTGCCACTTGAAGGAAGCCAATATTGTAAGGTATTCCTCCGGTAATTTGGTTGTAGGAAATATCCCTGAATTCACAATGAACAGTTTAAAAGCTATAAAGATTAGACAATATCTAACTCATCAAAATCCCAAGTGTTAAGCTGCTAAAACAGAATGTGTAGTAAACCACTGCAGAAAGCACCATGAATCATGATATGTAACATACAAGATTTCAAAACTGGTGCAGTTGCCAATGCTATCAGGAATGGTTCCGGTCAGGTTATTGCCCCTAACATCACTGAAAAATAAAATGTCAGCAATTAAAGTGAATTAAAGAGCTAAACAGTCACAGTGTTGGAATCAGAATTATCAACTTACAAGTACCACAGGCCCGTCAATTGGCACATATCAGGAGACAATATTCCAGTGAGTGAATTGCCACGCAGTCCTCTAAAGCAAAGTGACCTCATCAAAGCCAATAATGAATGGTGCAAAATTCCATTTAACTTGACTAATTTTTTATTCACACTTCACATGCATAAAAATAAGATGGTTAAGAATAAAGTGCCGGATGGGAAACACTTACAGATATTGCAATACTTCATTCCAGTAAAGCAGCCTTGGTATGTCACCTGTAAGCTGGTTCAGTGCAAGATCCCTAGTAACAAGCAACCCAAGACATTAGTGTAACAAACTAAGGTGTTCTCACCAAAGACAGAAGTTGTCCAGAAATAAATATAGACGATTGTACCATCCAGCTTTGAAACACATGCAATCAAATAATCCCGACATGAAAGATATGTATCCGAGTTCAAAATTCATTTGTAGAGATTTGTGTCATTGTGTTAAAACATTCCACACTTGAGAATCAATACAGAACAATAGATCAGATCGATTGGCGAACTTGATGTGCTAAGTAAGGTCTTTACATCAATCACTAAATTGCCTAGGACATGAATAAAGAGAATTCCACTACTCGGCAAAAGTGCATTAGACTGCATATAAATGAAATAACCAGAGTTGGTGAAAATTATAGTTGAAAGATAGTCGAGATCTTATTTAAATAACAGAAAATAAAACTCAAGCAATTACATTAAACAATTAACTCTTGACAATCAACACTAAAAGTGCCGAGGTATTTACGGTAAACACAAATCTGCCACAGAGAACTAAATAATTCTACCAGTGAGCATGACATGCCCAGCAGATAAAATTGTCATACAACCATTTCAAGGTTCAAAAACCAGATTTAGTATGGTTAAACCGAAATACCTCAAACGCATAGCCAAAGTACCAACAGAGATTGTTTTCACGAGTAATATAGACTGAGATCATTGTTGCAAATCAGATAGCCACTATCAACAAAGTAACAGAGGGCTCACAATGTTTTCAGATTCGGAATCTGAGACAATGTTGAAGGAATTGGTCCTGTTAGCTGATTGTTCTTCAAAATCCTGCATTGATGTACAGAAACCTTAAAGCCCAATGCAACGACTCCAGTTGCATCCTTTTTTACCAAACAAGTAAAAAACTCCCACTGACTTAAAAATAACACAATCAAACTTATAAACACATGAAGGAAACTAACAGCTCCTCAAGCTGCTTAAGCTTGGACAATGAAAAAGGAATGTCTCCATATATTGCATTAGTTGATAAATCCCTGCATAAGTTCACATTTCACTTAATCACTAATCAATCCCAAAATTGCCAGAAATTAGACATGTGGAAAACAATGCAGTAACGCTTACAGGGATTTGAGCGAAACACAGTTTCCAATCTCGTCCGGAATTTGCCCCGTCAGGTGATTCCCCTTCAAATTCCTGCACATTAACAATAGAATTAACATACCATTTGAGATTATAAAATAAATAATTCAGGTAAAGTTGATAAAGTTACGGACAATATCTGTAGGTTCTTCAGATCTCCAATTGCAGGCGAAATCTCCCCACCAAGGTTCAAGTTCGAGAGATTCCTTGAGAGAGAAAAACAACCATTTTAATTTAAACAGTAGAAAGAAAAGGAAACATAGGAGGTGGGCGAAACGAATGCAATCTTCAAATCATATAGTCCCATTTCAAAGAACATTAAAATGGCATGGCAAAATACAAAACAAGAGTTGGAGATTGGAAGCAAACATACAAAGCAATTACAGAAAATGTGACATTGTCGCAAAGGACTCCACGCCACGAGCAGTAATCTTCGTTGGCACCATCTTTCCAGTCCAGAAGCACGTTAGCAACATTGCTAAATGACATCTTGATGGCCATAAGAGCTTTTCCTGCACCACCCAAGGCAGGAAACCAATGAAATGTCTAAGCTCGACTCAGTTCCTTATTCAATAGAAACGGTAAGGTTTCGAGAAAAAAAGAATTCATCCGTTGGATTTTCACCGTCAAGAAGTCTATGATCGACTTCTCTACCAAACATAAATAGCAAAAAGCAGCACTGCAAACGGCAAAACTAAACATGGGACTGCAAGCTCTACTAGTACTAGTCTACCTGCTGCTGTTTTTTTAAAGCAAATGCAAAGATTAGAATGGCATCAAAATAAAATAAATGAAAGAGACTGAGAGGTAAAAGAAAGATCTGAACAATTGCATTTCGCATTTTGACCCCGAAGTAGGCGAAAATCGAGTTTTCTACTTATCAATCTGTGAATGGAAAAAGCGAACTCTATCTCATAAAATGAAACATGGGTCTTTAAACTAGTGCGGCAACGATGCCGCTGGGTTTCCAAATAAAACTATAGAATGAAAAAGAACTCGGCCATTGGGTTTCACCAAAAAGTAGGCCAAGATGGAGTTCTCTATCAATGGCAAAAGCCCGGCCTAGGAAACCAAACATAGCATTTCAGCTTCTGCTGCTAGTCTGCAATTGCTTTTTGAAAACAAAAATATTATTAAAAAAAAATGGAGAAATGGATAGATACGGCAAGTTGAAGAGCCAGCTCTAGAGAACCAAACACACGGAATCTCAACGACTGGGTTTTGAAAGCAACGCGGAGAGAGAGGGAGGGAGAGGAGCTGTGGAAGTTGAAACACCAAATGTAGCAGACGACAACAGGCATTTCAATTTCACTTGCTAAATGGAATGAAAGGTTTGCTGAGTGGATGAGATTTGAAGTTGCCGAAAATCCAACCTTCGTCGACGGAGGGATAAACCGATGGGAGAAGAGACAAAGCTGAAAGCAACACCATCAGGAAGAAATACACATTCTTCCTCAGAAGTAAACCTTCCACCTGCTCCATTGGCGAGTGACCGAGAGAGATTGACAAAGAGAGAGAGAGAGAGACAGCTAAGTAATACAAGAGAAAATACGGTGTTGTTGCACTCGCAGTTGCAAGAGAAGAAGCTTCATTTCCCCATTTCTTCTTCTTCTTCTTCTTCTTCAGTGATAGAGAGGAAGCAAGAAAGAAAAAGATTAAAGTGAGAGCAGAGAGAGAGCGGAAGCTTCATTTCCCTCTTTCTTCTTCTTCTTCTTCAGAGAGAGAGAGGGAGCAAGAAAGAAATATATGAAAGTGAGAGCAGAGAAAGAAAGGCTTTTGGCGTGAACAGTACGGGAAATTTTTTGACAGAAAAGAAACGGTGTTAATACTCTCCATTAACACCGAAGAGAGAGAGTACTGCAATCAGTGTCGGAGTTGCTATCAGTAACGGCGTGTTAACGACGTTACTTGTGCTACCAGTGAGTAAGTGGTATAAAATAGAAATTGTGAATATTTGGTTGGAATGTCCGGAGCAGATCCCACTCTCCTGTCTCTACTAAAATAAAAAGATTGTCAAAATTTATTTGATAATTATAAAATTGACTCTCCCTAGTCCCTACCTGCATTTATATTAAAAATTAAATTAATTTTGAGTCAACTTATTCACTGATGTTAAATTCCGAAAAATGCAATTTTAAATTTCAATGAATAAAAAAAATTAATAATATTTAATCGATATATATATTGCCGATATATTGACTAATATCAAGGTTGTCCATAGTGTGAGTGAATACCCATATTATAAAATAATAATAATAATAATTTGTTGACTCTATAGAAAAATCAACTATATAGTATTTATTGAATAGTAAATAAAAGAGAATTTACTATAGTATGTTGCAACTATGAATAGTATTTATTAAATAGAAAATAAAGAGAAAAACAATTTAGTATAATTGAATAATTATTTTCTATATTGATTAAATAAGAATATAAGTTAGACTTAAAAACTATTATGATAAATATACTTGTCAAGAAAATATAAATATGCACATATATATTCACAAATACAAACACACACATATGCATAAGAGTTGCTGTAAAAAATTGGTGCAGAATTCGCAGCGACCACTAGAAATTCTTTCTCCTTCATTTTTTTTCCAAAAAATTATAAATTTCTTATAGTGTAATTAATATTTCAGAGTTCAGACATTAATAATATAAAATGTGTTTTTACTTAATATCCTAGCTTAAGTGCAGTTCATCTCCAAGTGGATTCACAATATACATCTAAAAAATGTAAAAAAAAAAACAAAAAAATATTAAATCATTAATGCATATAGTCTTTTTAAGAGTTCTAAATTCTAGTCAGCAATTAAGAGTTTTTTAATTATAAAAGTTAAAAAAAAATCTACATAATGGAGAATGGCATTGTGCAAAGTATAGAGCTGCTGCGGCGTCGTCTCCCAATTGTTTCGATTTGCAACAGTGTTGAGAAAGAGACACGTGATAGATATCTCTTTTAAAAAGATTATCTGCATATAAAATTAATTCTCTTTCCATTATGAGTTGCTGATGGACTTGAATAATCTAGCCCAAATTTAACTTGGGCTAGGGTAGACTTTATCTCGGATGTCACGTCCCCTCAAATATCATAAATGATTCATGGCATATTATGAATTTAAGGGAAAAATATATTTGTGATGACTCGACTTGGATAAAGAGTTTAGGATTTAAGGTTAGTGTGATATTATAGGCTCTGAATATTGCACACAAGTGAACCCATACGAATTTGCTCTTAAACCCAGGCCCACATGATCCTATCCAAAATGTGACACAAAAGAGTTGTGGTGGATGGCCTCAAATAAACTCCCACTCCATTATTTTCCAAACCGATATGAGACTCCCCATATCAATGGTGTGTAGGGAGAAAGGTATCATAATCACCCCCCCTAAGGCCTTAAGTTACCCTCGGCTCAGATCAACAACACCAGAGAAGGAAGAAAGCTTACACAGTCTGATTGTTGAACTCAGCTTTGATACCAATATGTAACGATCTGACCCGAATACAGGGCTTAGAATCCAACTTAATGTGATATCGTTCGCTCTTGGTCTCGCACACAAGCGTGCCCGCACAGATTTGCTCTTAGGCCCGGGCCCACATGGCCCGGCCTAAAACACGTCACATAAGAGTTGTGGAGGGTGACCTCAAATAAACCCCCACTTCATTCCTTTCCAAACCATGTGGGACTCCCCACATTAGTGGTGTATAAGGGGCAGGGTATCACAATATTTATTAAAAAAAAAACTACGTGTGTAAAATCTTAAGATACCAAGTGTAAAATTCTGTGGATGAACCCACTACTCAGGAGGCACACTAAGACTACACCTATGTGACAACTCTATTAAGAATGACTCTTTTATGTCAAGAGCGGCTTGAATCAAAGACTATATATATTTAAGGTGGTTTTCGACTGTCAAATCATTTTTTTTTTTTTTGGTTTAAGAAAATATATTATGAAGTGAAGTCTTGAATTTGATTCATTCTCAACCTTAATCGATAAATTTTTTAAATTTAGATTAGTTATAATTAAGTAGTTTAATTGAACTAAAGTTTTAAAATATTATAAAAAATTTGGATCCAAATTTTCTCATCCTTATTTGATACATGAGAGTTATGAGTGGTTTGACTCGTATTATAAAATTAGCCTCGTGTCTAAATTTAAGAAAAAATACTTATTTTATATTGAGAATGACTTAAATCAAACACTTTAAGTGTTTAAAGCAGGTTATTGATTATCAAATCAACTCTTGTGGATTTTAACTTTTAAGGAAAAAAGTACTGTATAATATAGTCTTGAATTCGATTTATGCTAAACTTTAATGAATAATTTTTTTAATAGTTTAATTGATCTAAAGTTTTAGAAAGTTCAGATCCAATCTTTCTCCTACTGATTCGATACATGAGAGTTACAGTTAATTCATGTATATCTAAAATTAATCCTCTTGTACAACATAGATACTCATATTATTAAAAAAAAAAAACAAAACAAAATTATATAAAAATGCTAAATCTATTATCCATTCTTAAAATAAAAACTAATTAGAAAAAAGTAGACAGAAAAAAGAAGGATGGTGTTCTGAATATTTTATTTAACGAAACACAAAATTTAAAATATTATTCATTTTATTCTTCTCGTACATAAATATTTTAAAAAATTAGTAATCTGATTTCAGAGATCTATTAGCTAATTTAAAAGATAAAATAGATAATAAAGTGCCGCGGTAGATCCCTAAGTCAAAAATTTTGTCTAATCTACTTCGAGTCTCAAATCTAAAATGACTTATGATGACATTAAAGTACTATTCACTATTCATTAAAATAAATAAATAAAATAAGGGGCAGAGAATCATTTTAAAATCTGTTGACTTGAAGCTGAAGTGTGACAAGTTGCGTGGTTTTTGCTCCTTTGCTAAACGATTCTTTATTCTTTCCCGTACCCGTCGGATCTCACTGATAATTTCCTTCTGACCAAAATGCCATCTCATCTTCACAGACCATTGGGGGCATTTTGGTACAATAGCAGCCTGTCGATGAGCCGCTGCCCTCTCGCGGCCCTATGCCCTCCACTTTTCAGCGTTACAGGGAAGCACAGGCCTTACCTATGCCCACATTTAAAACATCGACACGTGTCATCACCTAATTGCTTCTTTCCTTAAGAATGGACAGCTTACGGCAACAGCAGCAGCAGAGTAACAGCAGGCGACCGGCCTTTTCTCCGGCGGTCCGTACCATCAGTCACACTGACGCCGTCACTCTCCTCCCAACAGGTGGGCTCCACCGTCGGAGTACATCTATGGACCCCACCATCTTTAAAAATAAAAAACAAATCTAATCTGATATGTCTATACATCCATCCATCAATCCGTCCGTATATTACTGTAATTACAAAAATGACAGTTAAAAAGGTTGATGGATTGGTTCCTTTACTCCTCCTTTTCTGCCTTTGGAGTCCGTACTTTTTGGTTCATTAATTTATTTGATGAGTGATTAAGGAGAAAGTGGTTGGGCAGTCTCTTTCATTAATGCAATATAATAATAATCTTAATTAATTAGTTAATCATCATGTATGGACAAGAAGGATGATTTGGTGGGCCATATCTCAGTGGAACCCATGCAGCATGGGATGAGAAAAGGTGTTGGTTTGCCCCCATTTTCCAACCATCCTATTGGCTCTTGCTTTTTCTTCAATATCACATATTATTTTTAAAAAAATAATAAATTGGGATTATCTTAAAAGAAAAAAATTCAAAAAATATGAAAATAATTCAACATGTCAAATTTCAAAAGAAATAATTTAGGGAATTGACAAATATCTTTCACTTTCGAATAACTTACTTCTAAATCTCCTCAAAATCCTACCTAATGAAATATTCAACTTGAAAAATAATCGAAACTTTATTATTAAAAAAAATAAAAAATAGTCGATACTATATCGTATTGGCTGATATGAGCTGATATGATACCGTCGAATTATCGGTTGATATTATAACTGTATGGCCGAAGTGATATGTAATGTCATATACTCCGTATGTCCCAAATTAGTTCTCTTATATGGATTTTGAAATTGTCTTAAAATAGGGTCGTCCATCCTAACACAGGTGTTTTTTTGTTAGGAGACGCGGGTTTTAAAAATTTTATGTGAAAAGTCCACTTTACCCTTCACCCTTCTTAACATTTTAAAAAACGAAATTATAGATGCACCGCTCAAAATTATAGGTACACCGCTCAAAATTATAGGTGCACTGCTATGGACAGGTTTTGCACGCCAAAGTTATAGTTAATTTTGAAATTATAGGTGCACCGCTCATAATTATAGGTATACCATTTATAATTATAAGTGCACCGCTATGGATGGATTTTGCACAACAAAGTTATAGTTAATTTTGAAATTATAGGTACACCGTTTAGAATAATAGGTACACTGCTAACAATTATAGGTGTACCGCGGTGGATGGATTCTGCACGCCAAAGTTATAGTTAATTTCGAAATTATCGGTGCACCGCTCATAATTTATAGGTGCACCGTTCATAATTATAAGTACACCGCTCATAATTATAGGTGCACCGTTATGCTTTACTTAAGATTTGCATACGGAAGGAAGGGGTAAAGTGGGAATTTCACTCTATCCTTTGTCTTCTGACAAAAAACACCCGTATTAGGATGAGCGGCCCAAAATAGTTGTCTCATTTATATTGGAGTAGTATAAAGTGTGTTGAAAATTGATGATATCACATGAACTGATAGTCTTATATCGAGAATTTATTAAAAATTACAAATCTTTCAAATAAGACAATTAAAATGGGACGGGTGAAGTATAAAACTAATAACTATCCACCAAACTTTCACCCCTCAACCTGTGCACGTCATGCGTCGAACAATTTGAATTTCATTTTCATTTTTATAATTTATGTGATGAATTTATTAAAATTATATTTTCATGCATTTCAATAAAAAGTACAGGTGATAAATCAATTCCCATTTTAAAATCATCATGTGCATATCTTGTGAATGATCAATTCTCATGAGGAAAATTTTAGAGAATTGTTCAATTTAAATTTTTAAACCTTCCCTATAAATTTTATTAATATTCTATTTTTTAATTACTAGTATTTTTAATATTAAATTTATCTATTACATACATGTCAATAAACCGGTGTTTCTGTGTCAGAATGAATTTGTCTTTTAGAGTTTCCAAACAGAGGAATTCTCTCATTCCCGGAGATTTCTCAAAATTCTACTGTTTCTTCTTCATGTCTGTGGAAATGGGTTATATGAAAATGGGAATCTTCTGTCCCTTCCATTTTCTCAAAAAAAAAAAATCACAGTTCATCATGACAGGTTTTCAAAAAGGCATTTTCTTAAATATCAAATTATATTTTTAAAGGTTAATTTAAATTTGATCAATTAAAAAAAAATGATTTAATTGGTTCAATTAAAGTGATCTTTTAAGGACATATTAAAAAAAAAACCTTATCATAAAATCTATCACATATACTTTATGTCTAAAGTGTGCCAAATTAATCATTCCTTTTTCTATAATAATAACATTCATATCTCATTAACTCTTAATTTTTCTTCTTCCAGGAACAAAAGTACCAAAGGGCAAGATTTGAAAACTCAATAGAAGAAAAGAAAGGTTCTCTTCACTTAACAAAAATCTCATTTAATAGAAGAAAAGGTCATGATTTTTTTTTTTTTTTATATAAGTTCAAAGGGAGTTGACTTGATATTTAAGAAGTTGCTCTTATAAAGAGAGGTCTTAAGTTGATAATTATAGAACCAGATCTGACTCGAATTTTTTAACCTGACCTGAATTCTGACTCAACCCACGTTCTTAACCCATTTTAGCTGGATCGGATTGAGTTGGCTTAACTTGTAAAAACCTCAACCCGACTCGACCTGAATTCTATGTGGATTTTTATCTTCTCAATCCGACCCGACCCATTAATCCAAAATTGTCTACCCGACTTGCATAATTTCTCTGGTGGACCCGACTTCAGTTGCACCCCTAGTTTAGATATGCTCGTTAAATTATTCTCACCTTCAATGTAGAGTAAAGATATTTTGATATAAAAACAAAAAACTATTTAAATTTTATAACCTTCAGATAATATAGAATTTCAAAAAAAATTATGAAATTAATTTTTCTCGAGAAATTGACAAGTTTAATCCAGTGGAGTGTGCGAATTTGGATAAGAGAGTCCATCCTCCGAGAAAGAACGTGTCCCAACGAAGGTAAGAACATTCCCGATAGCATAGAACGCATACACCCAACCGCTGTATACGTAAATTAAAAAACATAGGAATAAGGTGAGAGACTGAGAAAGGCGTGCTGGTAAGTTGTGACAAAGAGAGGGCTTTTCGGAAGGATATATTTGGTAAAACCAGTGTATCAGTGTATGTTAAAAGGGTAAGACTGGGCAAATCGCTGCTCTTCTGCAGCTGTTTCTTTTCCTTTTTGCATGTCAAATTGCATGCAGATTGCAGAGATGGTAGAGAGAGAAGAGAAGAGAAGAGAAGGAAAGAAAGATGGAGGGACCCATAAATTTTAAATATATTTTTTTAATATAAAAAAGACCCATAAAGTTTAAAGAAAGTTTTTTTTTTTTAATATAAAAGAGATGGGATTGATTGAACCCATCATGGTAATCCGTGACATCTCCATCAACTTTCTTATATTTTATTATTTACTGTATTGTTAAGATCATATCCAGAGAAAAAAGTCTGAATCACTGCAACGTTGGCCATATGTTTTCAAAAGCAATGTGAAGGAATAGAATTTGAAAGTCTTTCTTTGTTGAAGGATGATAACACCCACTGTCTATACAAGTATTACTCAATACAATTATTTATAAATTCATTAAATAGAAAGAGTGATCATTCTATTATGGAAATATTTTTTTTAGCAGACACAGGTTTTTTTGATTTTTCACTTTGTCTCAATCGGTAGAAATTGGTTCACTTTTCAGTGGATCATTTCACTCGTCGGTGTACTGTCCGGTGCACCAATGAGTGAACCGATTAACTGAAAAATGAATCGATTTATATGTAAAATTATCTAGTCAGTGCATCGATTTGAACTCTTAAAAAATCGGTACACCGATTTCTAAGTTATTCGGTCGGTGCACCGATAATTGAACCGATTAATTGGAAAGTGAACTGATTTTTACGAATAGATGAGAGGAAAATAGAAAGTACAATAAAAGCCGTGTCTCTTAAAAGATAATGCCCGTGTTAGGATGCCCACTCAATAGAAATAGGGTGCCCATTTAGACACCAGGTTTTTTTGTCACTAGACACCAGTTTTCAGATTTTGAGAGAAAATTACCATTTTGTCATCCCGCTAAAAATCGTTCGAAGAATTCTATAAATCATTTTCGAGATCCTTCGAAGGATACCTTGAAGTCTTATTTTCGAGATCCTTCAAAGGATCCTTCGAAGCTAATCATTCGAAGGACCCATCGAAGGATCAACCACAGTTCATTTTTTGAATGATTCTAATCATTCGAAGGATGAATTTGATCCTTCGAATGAATTGCTGCAGTAATAAATAATAAAATTTTATTTAAAAATTTAAAGTTATTTTTTAAGCACTATGTATTTTCAAAATTTCTCAAATTGAATATCCGGACTAATTACGATAACATGATAAAAATACTTTAACACTTTAAGGTCTTTTGACACTTCCAAATGCTTAAAATACAGTGTTTTACAAATAAGGGTATCCTTAGGCTATGCCGAAAACACATTTGAAAATGTTAAAAGACTTTAAAGTGTTAAAGTATTTTTATCATGTTATCATAAGTATTCTAGATATTCAATTTTAGAAATTTTGAAAATACACAGTGCTTAAAAAATAACTGTCTATGTTGACGATGCTATAATAAAATATTCCTTAAAACATAGACAGTTATTTTTTAAGCAGTGTGTATTTCTAAAATTTCTCAAATTGAATATCCGGACTAATTACGATAACCTGATAAAAATACTTTAAGATTTCAAGGTCTTTTGATACTTCCAAATGTGTTTTCGGCACAGCCTAGGGATTTTAAGCATTTGGAAGTGTCAAAAGACTTTAAAGTGTTAAAGTATTTTTATCATTTTATCGTAATTAGTCCGGATATTCAATTTGAGAAATTTTGAAAATACACAGTGTTTAAAAATAACTTTAAAGTTTTAAATAAAATTTCTTATTTATTACTCTAGCAATTCATTCGAAGGATCAAATTCATCATTCGAATTCGAATGATTGGAATCATTCGCAAAATGAACTATGACTGATCCTTCGAAGGGTCCTTCAAATGATTAGAATCAAAGGATCCTTTGAAGGATCTCAAAAATAAGACTTCAACGTATCTTTCGAAGGATCTCGAAAATGATTCACAGAATCCTTCAAACGATTTTTAGCGGGAGCGTAAAATAGTAATTTTTCTTCAAAAATTCGAAAACTAGTGTAAAGTGACAAAAAAACCTAGTGTCTAAATGGATGGCATAGAAATATGATAAATTTAATTATATTTCTTTCAAATGGTAAGTTTAAAGATTAACTGATCAAATTTTAAAGAAATTGAAAAATACAGTTTCTTTGATTTAATTATAATATTTTTTGAATCCAAACGGGTTGGACTTCTTAAATAATCCTTAAATTTCACCGAGCCACATAGCTTGGATGTCTATGAGTTACTGTATTGAATTTCATTTATTCCCATTCCTTCAATCGTTCAGCATTTATTGGATGGTAGCATTGAATTCCCAACTAAAGTTATAAAGCCCTGACAGCTTTGCATGCAATGATAGTGGAACAGAGCTCCATCCATTCATATCTTAGAAGAGCCCATCAAAATTAAATTCTATTAGATCTTGAAATTAATATTAAATTTGAATATGGTTCCTCATTCTAATCTGATACAGGAATAGTCTTACAAGAGATATGATTTTTTTGAATTTCTCACTTTATTTTCATTCATTCTAATAAAATTTTTAAAAATCAGACATTCAGAAATTGATATACTGAATGGATTACTTTCCATTAAATAAAGATTGATTTGGACTTTTTCAAATCTTAAAAATTTGGTTTAACGAGCGTATCACTTTCTTCAAATTTCAATAGATAACATTTTCTATTTTCTTATAAGAGTTCGAATAGAAACAGTATTTGAGTCTAATATCTTCCCTAATTTGGTAAAAAGTTTTGAATCGGAGCACTCTTTTTTAGTTGACTCATCTTACCCGCATTTGTTTGGACTATCTTTAAATCTGTTTGCAATAATTTTCTTTTATGTTTGACTTAATGTCCATCATGCTCTCTTAATGTTTGCTTTTAAAAAAAAATCATTTCTTAATTTTTCTCATGATTTGAAAAATGTTTAATTCATATTTGTAATGTTCTGTAATTGGAATCCATGATTGCCACGCTAAAGTAATGCAAGATTCTAACAAATCATATATTTCAAAGCAATTTGATTTATTTTTTTAAAATTCACATTTAGCAAAGAGGTTCAATCCAATTTGACCAATGATAGTATATTTGTTTGTAACATATGGGTATCTTCATGGAGAACGGCCTGAAGAAGCTGAGTGCGAATTGAACTCAAGATCTTACTTCATGAGACACATGTCTTAACCGTGAAACCAACGCCCCTAGATTAATTTTGATATATTTGATATGTTGTATTGGGTGGAACTCAATTTATTTGATCAATTTTATCCATCTTCAGCGAAATCATTTATGTTTTGAATCAGACTTTAGCCAGTTGACTTGAGCACAGTCCCAACCAAATTTGAGGCTGAGCTCAACCCAACCGAGACAACTTTTATAGTTGCCTTAAATTCTTGTATTTCATAATTGTACTTGTGAAAAAAAAAAAATTTGGTCATAATCTGCTCAGTCGATGTTCTCTTCTTATTTTATTTTTTTACTGTAACACCAAACTTGTTACAGCAGACTGAAATTTCAATGTTTTAATTTATTTTTTTTACTAATTCTCAAGAACTGATTCTACCCAGGTATAAATATCGGCCGACATGATACTATATAATATCGGCGACATCAACCTATATATCGGTCACAATATCGCCGATATTATAATATCAGTGAAAAAATAAAAAAATCGATGGAAAATTGACATTTTTTTTTTTTACAATTGTTTTTTTTTCCCTCATTCTTTGCTTAGTCAAAACCAACAAAAATTTATGGTGACATTTTGGTTTTAATGAAAAATAACGGACTTATTATCTTTTTTTTTAAAGAAAATTTAATGGTGATTTTCGTTTTTTGATAAAAAATTAAAGGTAAATTTTTAAAAAACCATGGAGAATTAATGATGCCTAATCAAAACCGATAAAAAATTATGGTTATTTTTCGTTTTTATTAAAATTTAATGTTTACTTTTCTTTTTTGATGAAAATAATAATAGCTTAATCAAAACCGATGTAAATTTATGATGAATTTTCGTTTTTTAATAAAAATTAATGGTGACTATTTAGAAAATGATGGAAAAATTAATGATGGCTTAATAAAAATCGATGAAAATTTATTTTGAATTATCGTTTTTGATAGAAATTTAATTGTCATTTTTCGTTTTTTAATGAATTTAATTGTCTTTTCGTTTTTTTATGAAAATTAATGGTGACTTTTTAAAAAACAATGAAAAAATAATAATGGCTAAATCAAAATCGATGAACATTTATTATCATTTTTCGTTTTTTGATGAATTTAATTGTGTCTTTTCGTTTTTTATGAAAATTAATGGTGATTTTTCAAAAAACAATGAAAAATTAATAATGGCTAAATCAAAATCGATGAACATTTATTGTCATTTTTCGTTTTTTGATGAATTTAATTGTGTCTTTTCGTTTTTTAATGAAAATTTAATTGTCTTTTCGTTTTTTTTTTTATGGAAATTAATGATAATTTAAAAAAAAAAAAAAAAATTAATGGTGGCTTAATCAAATTCAATGAAAATTTATGGTTGTGACTTTTCATTTTTATATGCAAATTTAATGGTGATTTTCGTTTTTTAATAGATATTAATGGTCATTTTTTTAAAATGATGAAAATAGTATTTTATTATGTAAATGGCCGATATTTAATGAAAAATTATATATTCATAAAGCTCATAATTTATTTATTTTCTAAAAAAAATCTGAATTTTTTTTTAAAAAAATTAAAATTCGGATGAGAGTGAAATATCGCCGATACCAATATATAGGCGGATATTCTAAGATGGCACCTTTTTCCATGTAATTTTACAAATATCCCCTCTATCTAAAATTTGATATAACCAATTAAAATTTCATATCCAATCCTAAATATAAAAAATATTATATTCACACCCTAGAAAAATGATTTATACAGAATAAACCCATCGGGCATCAGCCTTCTGGCAGGTTCGTAGATACATGAACCCAGAATGGGTCACCATTGTTTAAAAACTAAAAATGACTAGGGGCGAAGAAGTCCGAGTCAAGTGAGTCAGTGAATTTTTTTTATTTTTTTCAAAAACTTGACTAGTTTTCTCGACTTGATGGGAATTTGAGTTAAGTCTTGAGTTTTAAGTTTTAAGGTTTTCAGTCTGTGGTTGAAGGTCAATTTTCAGACCAGACCAAAATACATATACCTATCTTTGGCTGATGCTGATCCATTCTAAGATTGGCAGTTGACAGACTATTCATGCCCTTGACTGGATACCTTACCCACGCAGGTATAGTTCAGCTAGTTACGTCTCACCTCAGGAAGCGGGACGTGATGCGTTCGAATCCCGTGGACTAATTTGTTGTGCCCTTAGGGTAAGAGGTATCACCTGTGGAAGATTTTACGCTCGATTAATCTACAGAGTTGCCCAAAGAAAGGAAGATGAGTCCTTCTTACCATAATGAAAATTAAAGCTTTTGACACATCCGAGTTGAGATATGGCTGCTTCTCATGTTGGTTGTTTACACAATCAAATCCATTTTTTCTAAAAAGAATGACTGGACCGTTCGGTCGGTTAATGGGTTTGAAGTGGTCAGTTTGGCAGTCTTGCCGGGATCTGAATTGGGTTGGCGCCAAAAACTGGTCGCAAACCAGCTATAGCCATTAAAAACAGGTTAACAGGCTTGGTTGCTGGTTATTGAAGGCCTTTCTATTTAATATTTTCAGAATCCTTTTATATTATTTGCGTATCACAATCCATCCAACAGCATGGGTGAACCGTCTACTAAAACTGACGGTCCCAGATCCAATTTTAGATAGGAGAATGTGTACTGATTAGGATGATTATCAAATTTTAAGCTAGTTACATGGCTCATTGAAAACTTCTAGGAATCTATATATTACACCATACAAATGCAAATTGCAGAAGGGAATGAATGACATCTTGACTTTTCCAAGTGTAATTTCAATGTTAATATGGCCACATGGAAAGAAAGAGTAAAAGTGTAAAAGGGCAGCATTAAGGATAATTTCAATGTTGAAATGGCTGGACTAAAAAACCAAAACGTTCCTTAATTTTAAACAGTAATAGTAGCGGCAAAATTGGTTTTGACTGAGCCTTCTATATATTGTAAATTTCAGTACACTTGGTACAAAACATTGTCAAAACAGGTGAAAATTTACATCATTTGTTTAGCTAAGACCTGTTTCAATCATTTCCACTGAGACGAAGAAATTAAAAATTATGGTTTCCCCCCATAAAATGTCTTAAAGGAGGTAAGTACGAAGTGAAATGTCATTCTTCTTTCTCCAAATCACTAAATTTCTAGCTCAATACAAATGAAGAAAAAGCCTAAAAAATATAGGCAAAAGATGTTGAGAGGGGGAGAGGGAAGACAATATAAAAGAAAAGGAATTCAATCAATCAGGTGGCCACACCACCATCAATGATATGCCATAAACTCCGTGCCGTCATAAGATAGAATGATATACATCCTCCAACATTTCCCTATATACATGCATGCATGATGTACTGCAATACTTGTCGTCATAAGATAGAATGCTATCCATCCTCCAACATTTCCCTATGTACATGCATGCATGATGTACTGCAATACTTATAATGGTAACGATGGAATGGTATTTTCCCAGCCAAAGAAGCCAAACAACACGAACACTTCTGGTCACTTCCTTCAGTCGTTTTATTTAAATTGGTGGCTGAACTGGTTGGGGTGTTGGTTTCAATGGCTTTGCTTGCTGCTATTCTTCTCTCAGCAGCAGCTGCTCGCTTTTCTCTCTCTGCAGCCTGTGCTCTGCTCAGTTCCTCCTGAATACATATACAGTTCTTGTATTTAAATCATTCACAAGCCATTATCATGCAAAAGGAGGTGAACAAGCATACACTTGAATGCATCGAGACTTGTATATGGTCAAATAAAATCAATACTAATGAGGCCCATGATTGAAGACAGTAAACAGGTAGAACTGTGTGAAATGCCTGAATGTGACTATTATTGGACTCCATTGGCAAAATGAGAAGATTGCCTGAATGTGGACTGTGATTGGACTCCATTGACAAAGGTAAATATCATCCATGTGCATGCAAAGCCCTTGACCTACGTAAAATTGAGATCCAATGGTTTGCCATGATGAAAAATGAGCTCAACATGTAAGGATATGGCTTGACATAAAATAATCATGACATATTCAAATAAATAAATAAAAATCTTTATGACATGAGTACATGTGTGCACAGACACAATCCCGTTACTTGTCCTATTGCACCAGATCATTTAATCAGGTTAAGCAAATCTTGAAGACCCTAACATCCTAACTCAGACATGCACACCAGATCATTTTAAAAAAAGGTTGTAGATGTCTTGAGCCTAACCTCTTTAGTTAGGTATGAGCCACCAGTAGAATGTGGTTGCCCTTTATTAGCTGAAGCTTGTGCCACCCATTGACCTTGTTGAGCTGCTGAAGAGTCCTCGTCACGAGACAGGGCTGCCTGAGCCTGCATATTTCCAAGACAACGTTGTTATAAACAGCGGGGATTATTGGGAGGAAAAAAACCTCCTAGAGTTATCAAACTTGAACAAAGAAATTCTCCTATGGGCATATGAGACTAGAGAAACTAATAGTGAGAGATGTATGGGACATTTATAAGTCATTATTTACGCCATTTATCCCATCAATCTAGAGTTAGTTTTTATATTTCGATTTAACAAATGATTTCCATGGACCGACTGCCTTATCTGACGCCCAAGTGACTTGAACCCAAAACCTCTAGATTGTAACAATGGGACATTGAGAAACAAAAACTTCAATTCGAAGGATGAGTGAAATTTTCCTCGTGCACAAGGAGGCACCTACAAGGGAGTAGACCAGTTGTAGCCATGCTATGGTTCCAAGGAAAACCATATTGTATGTATTGCTGATGCATTTATTATATTCATTTGCTAAATCCAATCATAATTGGCAAGCACAAACTGGTAGGGTAAATGTCTTTGATGATGATGAATTTATAGCATATTGTGTCTATAGAATGATGTAGCTAGTTCTCTATGATAAGATAAATGGCTTTGATCATGGTTCATTGCTAATTTGCATGGTTCTTAACAGCTACCTCAACGTAGTCTGCAATAACAATATATTGCTCACTTTAGAACAATTTATTGATCTGCCCAACAGAATACCAAATCTTGCTATATTGCTGCTACTGACTTTGGAGAAGCACCAATATCACATAATTAATTATCAGGTTTACTGAAGCATTGCATATAAGTACAGCAATTGGGTTGTCTATTACCCCGTAAAATTGTGGAACCAAATGGGCGTAGGAAATAGAAACAAAGGGTGGAGAAGGTGCGTGAGTGGAGATACATGGTCAAATACTCCAGACATTTGAAAGAATTATCAAGTGTTCCAATAAAATTCCAATTTTACGAAGACTGTGTGTGCACCTGGGCTTTTTTGTATTTACAGCCATTGCTGAAAGTTTCAAATGTAATATGACACACACCTGGGCCTTTTCTTTTACTTTCCGCGATTTCTTCAACTCTTTTGCTTTAGCTTTCCTTTTGGCATCTTTCTCTGCCTGCACATGAAGAAAACTACAAAAAAATTAGAAAGCATGCCATAACTACCACCATAGCTACACAGTTACACTTCATATGCATGGAAGTGGTATGCAAGGATAATACCCATTTCATTCAGGAAAGGTTATTTTTACTTTAGTTTTGGTGAAAAGGTAACAAAATTTCATTCATCAAGAAGAAATTACAGTAAAAGATAGACATTGAACATGTGCGTAAGTCATTTTGGTCTTGGACAATTACAAATCATCAAAAAAAAAAAGGTGTCCATAAACTCCCATCTTAGACAAGAATCTGCCACCGTATTTGCAGAATCTTCTCACACGATTCAAAGAAAAAATTAGTTTATTTCCCATTGCCTCGATATATCTAGCATCATCCCACATTCGTCAAATCACCTTCTATAGTAATCCTCTCAACCACATTTCATTGCCTGTCTAATAGCTTAGAACTGTGCTTCATTGGATTCTTTCAGCCCCAACAGCACAGAAAAGAACATTATGATTTTACCAGTCTCAACATGTAATACTCTAGGCCAGCTGGTCAAAGTTTTCCTTCTTGCTGCCCCATCCATATTGTATGATTTATTGCTGCTTCCACCTAAACACTCCAATCTCTCTCGTAATTCTAAGAGAATAATCCTCTAGACTCTTCACTATTCAAACTCTTCTAGACTCTTTCCTATTCAAACTCCTCTAATAAGCCTCAATTTCCCCACTGAAACACTTCCTCCACCGATTCCACCACCACTTATATATATATATATATATATATATAGAGAGAGAGAGAGAGAGAGAGAAAGAGAGAGATTAATTTCATTTTAGAAAAATACTGAGTCCATAAAATCAATGGAAACCATGGGGAAAAGAACCTTTTTTTAAGGTAAGAAATATTTTATTATAAGGCAACATAGTACAAATATATTAAGATAGACATCAAAAGCCACTGTAAGAGATCTATACTGATCACACAAGGAAACAAACAAAATACATATTAAAGAAGTCTGAGAAAGGGTTCATGTCTATACACACTTGCACTGGCCAGAAAGTCTACCACCCCATTCATCGATTGCTTGACTTGTCTAAATAGAAACTCTCAATTAAGTATTAACACACAATCTCTTCCAATGCCAGCTTTCAAGGTGGCATATTCATTCCATTCTCCCAAGCTTGTTAGTCTCCCTCCCTAAAGTCACCCAATGCTGCAAAGCTCTCTCATACCTAACACTTTTGCTTTACCCCGACCCACACACCCATCCCAAGAGCAGAGTAAATCATTAACAGTCAACTCTACAAATTCCTTGGTAAGCAACAATCACCAGCACAACCTTATTCGCACTCTTCACCTCCCTGTTAAAAGTCCTACCATTCCACTACCTCCAAACTTTCTGTAAAATAGTGTCACAAGCAACTTTCCTTTCCCATCTCTATATGACCGTTTTGCTTTTGTCTTACCCATACATCCATCTCCATAGAGGAGTAAATCATTAAGGGTAAGGATGAAACTTGGACTGGGTTTTAACCTGACCTGCATGACTTGACCTGAAAAATTAGTGGGTTGGGTTGGGTTGAAGAAAAAAAAAGCCGCATTAAATTTGGGTTAGGTTGGGCTTAGCTTTTTAAAATCAACCCGACTTCGGATTGGGTTGGGCTCAACTTTTTTTAAATCGACCCAACTTACCCGACCCTACCCATGTAAAAAAAATTAATATATAAGTGGACATTCGATGCCCTAATCCTTGTTGGGCGAGCGAGTGCGTGCATGAGAGAGAGAGAGAAGGGCTGCCCTTATCCCTTCCCTTCTCTTATCCCTGACTTTCCCTCCCTCGACGGCAATGACGAACCCTCTTTCCTTCACTCATAACAACTGGCGACGGCAATGTCGACCCTCTCTCCCTTTCAATCTTCTCTGGTTCTTGGTCCTCTCTAGCTCTCTTGTCATGTCATCGGATCTTTGTTTGTGCCCGGTGCTTCAACTCAGAGATCAAGACCAGAGAGGGTTTTCCGTCACAGGCCGTCATCATAGCCCGGTCCCTTCCCCTTCTTCTGGAGCATTAGTGGTTCAAGCATTTTGTTTTAGTCTTTTTTCTTATTTTATTTTAAGTTGTTTTTTTTTAAAAAAAATTCGGGCTGGATTCTTAGGCTTTAGGTCGGGTTAGGTTGGGTTGTGCAATTCGGATTACCAAATCATGTCGGGCTCAGCCATTTTTGACATGTGTTGGGTTGGGTTTATCAAAACACAACCTAGCCTGCCTGAGTTTAAGCCCTTAAGGGTTAACCCCACAAATTCCTTACTAAGCAACCACAGCCAAACAACCTAAATTTGGCAGAGTAAAAAAACCTCATTCACACTCTTCATCTCTCAAAAGTTGTACCATTCCTCTATTTCCAAACTTGCTGGATTAGTGTCAGAAGCAACTTTCCTTTTGTATCTAACAAGACCCCCTCCGTCACCTGCCTACCTCTCCCCCCTTCCCCACCACCACACACACACACCCAAATCGTACAATTAAATACCCACAAGCATCCCATTATTGCCAAAAACCTCCCCCATGATTCTTTAGAAGATCGACACCAACTAGATAGGAGATTCACTTGTTCCTCCTCTTCCTCGCACAAAACACATATCAAATTAGCCTCTTCTGCAATAATCCTTCTACCTTTTCAGGTTACACCTATCAATCCTTTCCCATATGGCTCTCCAACAAAAAGCTTGAACCCAATGAGGTGTGTTGCACTTCCACATCATCAACTATGATGGCTTATCCCCTCTAGATACTGTGGCCACCTTCAAACAAACTTTAACTGAATACTCACTTGAAGAATCTCCAACCCACATGCCCTATGGTCCTCTTCATCCCCACAAATGGATGCATCATTCAACAATACTAAAAGGTTTTCATACTCTCTAGTCACGATGTCCTTAAGAGATCTTTTAAAAGCCATCGACCAGATCACTCACTCCCCACCCCTTCTCCGTTTCCCCACTCCAACTTTAACCGAATACTTAGTTGAAGAATCTACAATCCACACCCTTGAATCCTCATCCTTGCAAATGGATGTGCCATTAAACAACACTTAAAAGATTTTAATGCACTCTAAACTTCATGTCCCTAAGAGCTCTTCTAAAAGCACTGACCAGACCACCCCCCAAAATAAAAAATAAAATACCATCTCATAGCACCCATATGTAGATTCCTATCTATTTACCACTAACCTTTAAAGCCTAGGGAAAGACCTCTTTAACTTTCCTCTCTCCAATCTAGATATCCTCCCAAAAAGATACCTTGCCCCCTTGCCTACGAAAAATCTTAAACCATGCCTAAAATGTTGCCTACCTTGCCTTGTCTATTCCCAATCCTACACAAAGCCTTTACCACAACGAACATATGAACAATCACTAGTTCTGCAAGATATGTGAAGAATTAAAGAAAATGAAAGAAAGAGAAGATTGGAGAGAGGATGAAAGAACTGTATTCTTTGAGATATGCTTCTATAAGAGAGTACATAAGAGCCTCTTCGTACAACTGTACCACCAAAGATACAATTTAGTTTCTTATTCTGATAGGTGATACGATACATACATAAAAAATTCTAGACCATTCATCTGATGTGGTGATAAAACCCTTGTCCCTTCCTTCTGTTCACTAATGATTTCTTGCATTGAAGTACAAAGAAATCAGGAAAAGCTAAAGAAAAGCACACAAGGTAGAGATTGACTATTTGAAGTACAACTATATCAATGAAAGGAAACACTTGATACTCCATAACAAAGTTTATCTCCTGCTGCATGTAAAATACTAAAATATAATAGCAAATAATTGCTTTTTCCCCCTGGGCAGAGCATGCATATCAGTTCATGTTTTCTCTTGTTTCTCTTCCTTGTTTTTTCTTGGTCGCTCCGAGTATATATCTCCTATACTCAATTCCTTCTTATGTACTCCTATTTTATTTTAATGGAATTTAACAATTAATGTTTCAAAAAAAAAAAAATGCATATCAGTTCATGCAGAGCGAGACCACAAAACCAATGGGACTCAAAATCAAAGTCCTTTCCAAATAAGTTAACTGTCTAATCAACATGCCAGTCATGTAGCTGGCAAAGGGAAGTACTTAGTTTATTTGAATATTTAGTACATTCAGTTGTAATTACAACCTCAGAAACCCTAACAGTAAACCAATCATTTAATCAAACATAAATAACATCATTGGTGGTAAGGTAAGCTGAACTGAATCCTCAAACTTTGTGGTTGTGACATGGCTACCTTTTGAGGAAAAAAATGAAAGTCTTAACAGTAAGTACCTTGCCATATTATTACAGGTTCTCGTTATCAATTGAATTAAACTTCCCTCATGAACAGTCAAATCATGGCTATAAGCTGCAGTGAGAATCCCTAAAACATTACCAGAACAGTTGGCTTCACATAAATAACAGTTCATGACCTGCTAATTTAAAGGAAGCATTTTTTTTTTTTTTGAAAGATAACTTCATTATATTGAGAACAAGAGCAAAAAAACAACGAGCCAAGAGAGACCGCAAAAGGAAAAGGATTATAAGAACGAATTTACAACTTCATTAGCTGAAGATAACCCCTGACGAGCCAACTCATCTACAACTGAATGATAACCGAGGTGCCCAAGCAATCTTAAAACCAAAGGTTGTAATGATATGTGGAATCCTATCAATTTTGTCCAAGAACACCCATGGAGAAGGAGAACCCAACAATTTAAAGGAAGCATATTGATGTGCAAAATTTTTTAAATTAAATACTTCATGGTTGTTAAAATCTTACGATTCATATGATATGATAAGAGGAACGATTCGTATCTATCAACAAATCTTACAATTCGTTAAATAATATAATTATGGGGTTATTAGGAGTGTGAAAGCATGAAATATTTTATTTTAATGGTTTTTAAGGCTTGAGTTGATGAGCATTTAAGACCTTTCGATTTTTTGAGGGTTTTTTTAGTTCAGTATTGACTTTTCACAGTATAGTTGGATTATATACTAGTCTTATACTTTTGGAAATTGGAGCATTGAAATTTGAACTCCAATGAACTAATTATATAGAATTCACTTAATATTGAAAGGAAGTTGGATAATTGCTCATGTTATTACATTTCAGATATATTTTACGTTATTTCATATATTAAATATTTTTTAGGGAAAACACTTATGAATCTTACGATTCTACGATTTACGATACACGATTTGCGATTCAAGATGTATTAACGATTTAATATACAATTCGATTTTCACAACATTAAATTTTTAATTATATGAAAGGAAGTAGCAATAGGGATTTTAGTTCACTCATTGACACACATTTAAACAATATGTACAAATCTCATCTAATAAGACTTTCATTAGGAAAAGGTAACAGGGAGACTCTTTGCATTAATCACATAAAGAAAGATACAGTATAACATAACACATCATCTTTAAAATCAATGCTTCAAAGTTTAAACAATGTAAGAAGAATTGTTTGAAAGAAATAAATAAAATAAAATGAATAATTTGGGCTAGGAACCATCAGTCTAACCTGCTTTGCTGCTTGAGATTCCTCCATTTCCTTTGTCAGAGGGCTAGGCACATTTGCAGCATGCCAATCCCACTTTTCAAGGTTCAATGCCATGAACCGCCTAAAAGTGTTCCTGACTTCTTTCTCCGTTGCCGACATATATGGCGTTCGTCCTCTTGAATCTTTAATGCAAGGATCCAAGCCCTGCTCCAGAAGCTCCAGAGTTCGTTGAGCATCACCACACTTTGCAGCCTCATGTAGAGGGGTGTGTTCATCTGCACGAAGTGAAGTACCAATAACTTCATTCTCATTGGACGTAGACAACTCAATTTTTTTGAGACCTGAACGGGCTACAGGAGCTTCAATATGCTCCAAGCTATCACTGCATGGTTCTTTCTTCAACTCGTGATGGTTTTGGCATGCATCATTTGCAGAGATCAAAGAGTCTGCATCTACACTTGATGGGCATCCCTTCTCATCCACCTCATAGACCAGGTTTGTCAAATGATCATATACACGCCTTGCTTCATTCAATGTAGGTCTACGCACTAAAAAAGGGATATGACATACAACACAATTATGATTACTAAAATGTGACTTTTCCCCATCAAAAAACAGTTGACGATTGTTCGAAGGAGCATAAATGAAAACACAAGAACAAGCATCAAAATAGGGCTTCCATGCAGCTAGTAATTCTTGAATTTCCTACCAAAAAAAAAAAGCCAGAAGCAAAGAGATGAGAAACATCATTATGAGAAAAAACTAAGATGCTCAAATACACCCATGGAATTAGCAAACTGAAAAAGAAAATGGTTGCAGAATGTCAAAATAAAAAACTAAAACTAAAACAAAATGCTACTAAAAAAACCTAATACAAAAAAGAGCAATAGCTTCAGAAAGCATGTATCAAGCACGTTTGAAGGAGCATTTGAATACTAAAAACCACCCATGGGGAACTCTTGTTCCCTGGAACTAGAGCACTCAAGTTTTTGGATGATACAGCAAAAACAGTTAGAATTCTAGGCAATTTGATATTTAGTGGCATCCTTGAAAATGCATGAGAATTTTTTCTCTTCTACTTAAAAAGGTCAAAGTAGAACATTTTCATTTCAAAATGATACATAGCAACTGAAATGCAAAGGGAAAATAGAGGCAATCTTTGAAAATGTGAGCTTCTTGGAATAAAGTACCCCTCACATCTTCTGGCCTTCCTCTAGCAGTTGCTTGGCTGCAGTGTTTGATCCTTCCTCCCACCTATTTGGGCCTCCCTCTCTACACTGGTGCTCTTTGACATTCCTGCTGGGAACCGATTAAAGAAAATTTTGTGTGGGTCTCGCATCTAGAAAAGGAAAATGCCCCTCATTCCGTTGTTTGCTCTCTGTATCTATTATCTAGCTGCTTTCAAGTGTCCAACTAGTGTTTTGAAACCTTAGAGAAGATTAAGCATGTCCGGCCATAAGAGCTCAAGAAGACCACCAAGTCAGATGGATCTGGTCTAATTGCCAGTTAGAAATGGAGGACTCAAAATTAGACCCAATAACTGTAACCTCCAAATGGTTTTGGGGGTTGTGGATTGTGAAGAAAATGCACCTTGGAAGACATTGCCAATAAAAAATTACAACCTTGTAACTGCTCAAAAAAAATAAGAAAATTACAACCTTGTTAATGATAGGTGGGAAGTGAACCTAATCGCTGTATAGTTTTTGGCATGTAGAAAGCCATCAGTAGCCATGTTGATAAATTTTAAGGTTGGCATCTACATACAAGTTGGCTTGGACTCGGGTAGCTTTTATGACAGACATTTGGTGTGGCATGTCTTCTATTGCTTCCGAATTTCCCTCCTTAAGCTGTGTTGCTAATGTCCCAGTGCCAAAGTTGTAGGCATTTTGAGATTTTGGGTCGCAATGTAGTATGGAATCTCTAGTTTTGTAGAAATCTATCAGATGCAAAATTGGAAGGTTTCACTGTTTTCCTCCATGCTCTAAGTAGTGTTCATGCTGCTCCTACTGCTGAGGATAGTTGGATCAATGGCCTGACTCCTCCAAGTCTTTCTTTGGGCTCCATTGTCGTCATGAGAACAATCACATTGTGTCTCCTGCTATTTGGTCCATCGTGTGTTTGTGCACGTGCTTGTGGAGTACTGATGTAATAGACCATATCAACAAAATGATTATGCGAATAAGAGGATATATGAATCGTACAATTTTACGATTTTCGATTCACGATTCACACCCCTAGACCAATTTTGATACTATTCGAGTTTGATAAAATTGGGTAAAATTGGAGAATGCCATACACTTAGAGCATTGAGAATAGTTGTAAAATTCCATGCTCACAAGGTGTGTGATAATATGTTTGAGTGAATGTTGCCTTGTGCACATTCCAATGCATAGTTGGGTAAGGTTATTGTTTGACCTCCCTATGCTTATTTGTGATTAATGTGAATATATTGTATCAGATACATATGTATGAGTTTCCTAAGTTCCCTATGATTAGACGTTTACTATAATTGAGAATTCATAGATTTGTGATGTGTTGAACTGTGATAGAATGTATGATAAATCAAAATTGCTCAAGATGTGTAATGTAGGGCCTTGATAACTTTCCATATTTGTGTATGGTTATGAGTAATGTATGTATCAAATGAATTCTCATAATTGTGATTGAAATTCTTAGATGGATAACTCATATAATAAGCATAGTAAATGTGTACCAATGCCATGCTTGGATTTTGTGATGACATGTACATCACTAGTGAGTACCTATATTGATAATGGTTGTGGTGGATCAATCTAACCATGTGTAGAATGAATTTCCATGATTTAAAGAGGAACTTGATAAAGGGTTAGACTAAGTGAAATGAGTGAGTTAAGGTCAAGTATTTTATAACCCTAGGGGGTTAATTTGTGCTATAATGGGGATGGACTAGCATAATTGAGAATGCATGGAATGCAATGTGAATGCTAAGAAAACCTTTTTTTATTTCTCCAAAGTAAAAGTATGACTACTCCCCAATGTCAACCAAATGTGAAAATAATGAACTACAGCTGATCTGATCCACTATGTGGTACGTAGGCACTTGAGAGCATTGTCCCTTAACTCGATCAAAAGATGCATTGTGTCTCATCCATTTACATTAAGGATGATGGATAAATTGTGTTAATTGTTAGAAACCCTTGGGAATGGTTGAGATGAATTATTGTTGAATTTAATTGGGTTAATGTTGTGAAAAAGGGAGTGATTGGACTTAGGATGATAAACCACTATGAGACAGGTTGAATGAATTGCAAGGACTACGAATATGTTAAATAAATCTGATGTGTATATCTCAGAGTTGGTGTGTAGTCCATGTCTCGAACATAACCCAATATGATGAATATGTTGAATGTATGAAACATAATGGAATGTACTATGTTGCTATCTTTGTGAATTTATGGTCATGATGTAATTATGCCACATATGTTGCCCATGTAATTGTGAATATGATCCATTTTACATTACTCACTCATGTGTGCCTAGGAGGTTATCTAGAAGGCGAGTATGAGATGTTGTGGTAATGGACATGATGAGATAGAGAATTACTAGTGTTGGAATGAGACCCAAAGAGTATATAGGACTTGAGGATGTACCTCTCTTGTTTAGGCCCCACTAGTAGTAGTCTCCACTCCCATGAGGAGATTGGTGTGACATGATGATGATTTGTTTAAGGAACCCTATTGGAACGATGGCGTCGGCTATGGGACCTGGTCCTATTTGTGGTTGTCGTTGAGGAGTATAGCCCCTCACATGCTTCGCGTTGTAGGTCGCTCTCACGACTATTTTGTACACTTGGTGTACAGTTTGCGCAGGGTCAGATACTCGTGAGCCTATGCGGGTAATACTAACTTAGTAAGACGCATTGCATTGCACAGGGTTAGATACTTGTGAGTCTATGTGGGCGATACTGACTTAGTAAGACGTGTTGGATGTAGGGTTGGATACCATTTACTAATTGGGTAATGGGGCTAACTTGGTAAGGTGTTCATATTTATAGCATGGCTAGATACGTGTACACTTCATGAGGGTGGTACTAGCTTAATAAGACGTGATGGTTGGATGCAGAGTTAAACATTGCACATCCTTAGATGACGAGTCAACTTGGTTAGGCGTTTATGTTTATGCGCAGGGCTAGATACGTGTACACTCCATGAGGGTGGTACTAGCTTAATAAGACGTGATGGTTGAACGCAGAGTTAGACAATGCGCATCATTAGATGACGAGTCAGCTTGGTAAGGCGACCGTGTTTGTGCGCAAAGTTGGCATTACACCCTTGTTGGCTGATATGTCAGCCTGATAAAGCGCAATTTTTGGATCACCTTTGCATAGGACAAAAGGGACGCAGTGCGAGGTGGACTGATACCCTCTAGGCATGAGTCACCTGCTTAGTAAGTCATGGACCCTAAGTCACGCTACGGATCTAGATATTACGATTTTATGATTGTCGCTCCATAGTGGTAACCTTATGTGAGTTTACCGACGCACAGATGATATTGATAGCATAACATGATTGTATAGTATTGTTTATATTCCATTTCATACATTCTTATTATGTGGGTGCGTCCCTCACGTGATATTGATATTGAGACGTGGTATGGGTACGTCCTTCACGTAATTATGGTGTTTGACTGGCCATTTCAAAGAGCTATTCTGGAAGGTGGGTTCGGCTATGGAGACTTGGTCCCATATGGTTGCCGTCGAGGAGTGAGTCCCTCACATGCTACGCGCTGTAGGGCGTTCTCACGGCTATATAGCATATTTGATGTGCATTGATGCACAGGGCTAGATACTCTTTTACCCTATGGGGATGGTACTAGCTTTGTAAGGCGCAGTCCAACCACCTTAAAGCTTGACTGAATCATCGATGAGGTGAAGCGATGCAGGGCGAGGTAAACTTGATCACGCCAGTCGTGAGTCTCCCGCTTAATTGATGCACAGGGCTAGATACTCTTTTACCCTATGGGGATGGTACTAGCTTTGTAAGGCGCAGTCCAACCACCTTAAAGCTTGACTGAATCATCGATGAGGTGAAGCGATGCAGGGCGAGGTAAACTTGATCACGCCAGTCGTGAGTCTCTCGCTTAATAAGTCATGGGCCTTAAGTTTTGCTAGGGGTCATGGTATGTTTATAATTTGATATTGTTGCCACAGTCACGTAGTGATTCATGCGAATGTTGTTCCCACAGATAGAAAATCTCGTGGTAGATGATGTGTTCCCTGGATGAGTTATACCCATAGATGGATTATACCCATGGAAGGATTATATTCGTGGATGATTTATACCCATGGATAGATGATATTCACTGATGGAGTGTTACCAGAGATGGATGATTAGTCACATGGATATTGTTCCCATGGTAGACATATTGGATTTATGCCTTGATATTGGTTATATGGTAGGCATATTGGCCCCCTGATAGACATGTTGGTCCCATGTTAGACGTATTGGTCTCATTGTGGACTTGATGGTCTCATGGATAGATATTATTCCCATGGAGGGTCATTCCCATGGATGGTTATCCTCATAGAGAGCATTGTGAACATGGATGTATATTATTACCGTTGATGGATATTCTCACGGAGGGCATTGATTCCATAGGTGATTGGACCCATATTTAGAGTATTGTCGCCGAGGAGGGATGTAGTATTTATGTTTGTGTATAGGTCTCATGGTTGATGTTTATCCCATGAGTGACATAGACTCCATGGTTGACGGTATTCACATGGTTGGTATAGACCTGTGATTGGCTAGACCCGTGATGGGTGAGACCTATTTTAAAGATGAAGCCCACAGATGGGCACTAGAATGCCCTGGTGTGACATCATGAATAACATTGTGTTAGTGTTATGAAATAACTGAAATTAGAACTATGCAAGATCTGATCTCCAATGGAGTACGTAGGCAGTCGATGATTCAGTTCGATCAACCCAAGGGTCCAATAAGTCCTAAGATCCGCAGGGATCTTGTTACACGTGTGGGTGTCACGTGTTTGTACTATGAGTTATGCATGCTTCAGAGTTAAAAAAAAAAAAAAATCTTGTTTCTCACACGCCCGTTGGGTTGGGGTGTGACAACTAACCTAGGTAGCATCCTCGCACTACAATCTCTGCCAAAGGAACTGCATTGTGGTTAGTGATTGCCCGCCTTCAAGTAGTTGAAAAGGTTGAGCACTTGCTTATCCACTACTTTTTTTCCCTTTTCAAGTGTGCACTCCTTTCTTTTAAATGTTTGAGCTTTGTTGGGTCACCTCGCTCATTTTTCCTACTTGTTCTCCTTTGGGGGTTCATCCAAATTCATGCTCCTCTGGCACCTTCCCCTCACAGTCATTTTTTAGAGCATTCGGCGTGAAAGAAATAACAAATTCTTCAAGAACAATTTCAAATTTGGTTCCCTCGTTGCTTTTATGGCCAAAATGCATCTCTTGAGTTGTTTCTCTAAAGAATTTTCAAGGTGTCCCAAAGTCATATCTTCATTGTGCATGGAGGAAAAACATCAGAATTGGATCATCATCATCATCATCATCAAAGGTCCAATCCTATCTATCTGGGGCCAACTCTTCGAGTTCTACTTCTTCATTCGATCTTGTAAAAAACCTTCATGTCTTGTCACTACACTATCTATCATGACTTTCTTTATAACTTCCCTCCATGTCTTCCTTGGTTTAACCCTCCTTGTACATGCAACTTGTACCCTCTCAACGCTATATACTAGGGTTGTCTCTGGTCTTTTACTAATATGCATGAACCACCTCAGACAAGTTTATCTCAATTTGTCATCTATTGGGGTTACTTTTAAATTGTCTGTAACATGGTAATTTCAAATTATATCCTCAAAGTTAATCCACTCATCTAATATAACATGTGCATCTTTGTCACTCAAACATTGTCTATTTGTCTTTTCTTCATCACTCAACATTGCTCCATAGAGCATTGTAGTTATGATAATTGCTTTATAAAGTTTTTCTTTTAAGCAAAGGACTCATTTATCACACAAAAGTCCACTAGCTTGTCTATATGTTGTCCACCCTGTCTCCATCCTATTTGCCATAATTAAGTTAAATCCTCCAAGAGATTCTACAATAGATCCCAAGTATCTAAACTTATCACAGTGTGCAAAGTTGTTCCCAATTTAATTGGAATGCCCTCTCTACCTTCTATTCCACTAAAGTACAATCCATGTATTCTGTTTAGTTCTATTAATTCTTTGACCATCTGTCTCACACTTACCATTGAGTTATTATTTTGTCTCACTAATTAATTGTATATCATCAGCATTGGATAACTCTTCAAATACAATTTGCTTTTCTAGGAGATTCTAGTGTTAAGGTTTCTATCTTGTATTCACTAGCTTGGTGCCTTTCGTAGTTTGAGCCTTTTCCTCTTTGGCAGCCTTTCCACCTTTTTGTCATTCACTTCTTGAGAACTTTCTTCTTTTAATAATTGTCAATCATTTAATATATTTGGTACCTTATATCTACATCCCATCTTTGGGGTTTATTGGAATTTTACCATATATATATATATATATATAATGTAATTTAAAATACTTAAATGCTAGAAACATCTGAGATTCTAAATATGATAAATAAAACATAGCACAGGAATACCCTGGCCAAAATGAAGTCGAGGCAAAAAAGAAAGTTGTCACCACAAACAGCTGTTGCCAGGGAACAAAAGCAGGATGAGACTGGCACAAAAGGATGTCAAAGATGCACAGCTAATCGATTGTGGAAGTTATTCCAGGAAGGAACGCCTGAACAATTGGAGCTTTGCCAGGCTGTTGACACAGATTGAATATGACTGCAACTGATGAAAGTACATGAGAAGAAAAAAGAAGATGTGCGCACAAAAATGAAGTATATAAAATCAGATCCCACGGGCATTAACTATCTATGATACATATCAGACTTTTTTATTTTTCTTTTTTTCCAGGAAAGGTGATGCATCTCACTTTGAGATACCCCTTTTTGGTCAAATAACTACGACTTTGCCCTCTTCATCAACATGGGAAATGAAACTGACTTTGAGGCACATACCACCAGATTCTCATAGAAAATTCACTATGGTTCATTCACATCTCCTACAGCCCAAACACTCAAACTAGAGAAGCCGTCTTCAACAATAGGCACCCCTGGTATACTTCTTAAATCACCTAAACTCCAATACTTCATCCTGTGAATCATCAAATCCACTTGAACCAGGAGAAGTCCAATTCACTTTCACATATTTCTCGTGAAGAAATTGTAAATACCAGATGGTCCACAGTTTGATTTTGATTCTTCATCAGTCTTAAATAATTGGAGAACTCTTCATTTCGTGATGATGATAAACTGATAAATTCTCAAATTAAAAAATTCAGATTTTGTTGTGGAACCCTCTGAAGAACAAAATTTATGTTTGCCTTCAGTTTCAAGGTGTGAGACAAATAGCAGAAATCAGTTTCTAGATGTGAGACAAATAGCAGAATGGTTAGTCCAACAACTTTCTCTAGCACCAGACTTTCAAAATTCCAAATGTGATTTAAAGATCCACGGATTCAAACAGGCTTACGATGATATTAAGTATGAGAATTAACTGATATTAAGAATTTAAAGAAATTATTACAAGGATAAAGGGACCACCAATGATAAAATCAAACCAGGTTGTTATTATATCTAGCAAGTGTCATACAAATAAATTCGTTGTCTCTTACCTTCTTTAGAGCAAGTTCATTATACCGACGAAGAGACGCCCCAGCCGAATTTGCAGCTTTGCCAGTTGCATCTTTAGATGATTGTTTTCTGCCAGCCTTGGCCCTAACAACATACCTGCATAGAACAATAAGAAAGAGTAAAGTCCTGCATAGAGATGACAGATGAATCTGTGTCCTCAGTCATCAAGTAATGGCAGCATAATACATTCAGATAGATGACAGATGAATTTGTGTCCTCAGTCATCAAGATAGACAGACAGACAAGAGATAGAAAAAAGGGAAGGAGGGGGGGGGGCGGGGAAGGGGGGGATGGGTGGTGGTTGGTTAATATCAACATATGAGAGATTACAAGCAATATGTTTGAAATTTAGTTCAATTAGCATGTGCTCATTGCAACAACCATAAAGGTCGTAGGTTCAAGTCACACTACTGGGCATCAACTAGCCAGTCAGCCCATGCAACTTATTTTGTAAAACCAAATATAAAAATCAACCTCCTAAGTTGCATGGTAACGGTGTGAGTGTCATAGTCCAACACAAGAGTAAGGTGTCAAACTTAGCAAATAAAAAAAAAGGACTTAGGGGGCTTGTCACTATATTTAAATAGATTTAAATTTGAATTTATAATGCAAAAATGACGTTGATAGAAAATAATTAACTAGCTTTACTATAAAAAATCAAGTGACAATCATGTTGACATTTTAATGAGGTTTCAAAAGAAGAAAGATGGTAACACTTTAGTCATCTTGAAAAACAATGTCAAGAAGTACTTAGAAGAGTCCATGAAGAGTGGGTGCGAGTGTCCAACACAGATTTAAGTGTCTGACATCAGTGTATCACACATCTTGAGTAGTTTGTGCAACCTAGCTGACCCCAAATCCTATCTTCCTTCCCTATTGTTTTGCCCTTCCTATTTTTGGATTTTGTTTGCAGTCTTGTATATGTTTTTTTTTTTTTTGAATGGTTTGCATGTATATAATATTAATATAAAAAACACCAAGATAGGTGCATTACATTGGTGTGTTACACGGGAAAAGAGACCAAAAAAAGGGCTCGCAAATCGACACAAAACAGGAAAAAGAAAAGATAATAAAAAAGCTAGTGCAAGAGTGGGGAACATGCTGGAGTGGAGAACAGGAGCTGCAATAGCTGAGGAGTTACTCGAAATTGAAAAAGCTGGCAGGAGTGGGGAATAGGAACTGGATAGCCGAGGAGTTACTCGAAAATTGAAAAGCTGGCAGGAGTGGGGAATAGAAGCCTCGATAGCCGAGGAGATGCACTAACTTCGAAGTTGTGCCAATGACCAAGGTAGGTAGCCCGACCGGTGAGGGAAGCAGACCAGTAATCCGTCGGGGACATATCCCACGCTCGGCAAAGGCCAGGAGAAGTTGCAGGAGAGGTGCAACAGGTGCAGTGAGGTTCAATAGGCTGACGGGCTAAGTGGTGCGGCTGGACACCCAGGCTCACAGCACGTGTATATGTTATTGTTCCCCTTGCCTTAGTCCCCTTGTTGCAACGATTTGTTCTATTGGTGACCCATTTACTAAAATGGAGTAGGACGAGTCCCAAACACAAGCTCTCATCCAGTGTCTCCATCTAGTGCCAAAACCCATCTGGTCAAACAAATAATCAATGAAACCCTACTCCACGTGATCGTAGGCTTTCTCCATCTCTAATTTCAGTAACATTACTCTTTTCTTATCCTTACGTCTAAAGTGTATCATCTTGTTATCAGAACCTCATCCAGGATTTGTCTACCCTCAATGAACACACCTTGTGTTTCACCTATTATCTCACTAATGGCTTTCCCAAGTCTTGTGGCGAGGACTTCAGCTAGGAGTTCAACTAAGCCGATTGGTCTGAAGTGAGAGAGCTCCAAGGCACCCTCTCTTTTCGGGATTAGGGAGATTAAAGAGTTTTCTAACTCCTTATTAAGAATATCTCTACAATGAAACGCATTGAAGAATCTTAAGAAGTCCTCACATATAATCCCCCAACATGACTTCCAAGAATTGAAGTTAAATCCATCTAGCCCTGGTGCCTTGTCTCCATCGACACTACCTAAAGCTTGCATCACCTCTTTTTCCTCAAATGGTCTCTCTAGCTAGCTAACCCTCTCCATTGAGATCCTATTGAAAGGTATCTCATCTAATACCGGCCTAACCCTACACCTCGAGTCTAGAGTCATAAATAGGAAGGATGACATAGAAGGCGTTTGGGCTTGGGCATACCTAACTCTAGTACTTGGAGTGGCAACCCCTATAGGAGGCAAGTCCAGAGTTATCCTCATGCTAGACCTAGGTGGTAAATTCCTCAGTCCTTGGTCAACACTGAAAGTTCCAGATTGGAGCAAGGGGGTAGGATGGATAGCACCTGTGTTTTGCCGTCTTGGTCCCAACTATATTGTGCCCATAGGTTTGTCTGCAGTAAAGAAATCTCATGTTGTCGATGAAGGTAGAAACTCCTGCTGCGATTCTAAAGGGCGCTGCCTGAGATGAGCTCTCTACTACCTAAATGGAGGTGCCAGGACAAAACAAAAGAATAAACCTCCCCCGCCACCCAAGGTAGCCTCAAGTGGTTGTCATTACCTACATAGGGGTTTAAAATAATAGAATAACAATTTTCAAGTTTAACTCAATGATATAAAAGACTCTTATAGTTGTCCCAAAATAAAATAATCAGATGACATGAGCTCCATTCAAATTCATTTTTTACAAAAATTTGAAAGAAAATAAACCTATTTTTCTTCTATAGTTTTTCCCCTTGATGGAGCGGGCAAAAACTCATGAGACAAATAAAAGCATCACATCATGAGACCCCTTAAACCATATGAGTGTAAATAAGAAGAGGTCATTTCACCAACCTATGGAATGTTTTGTGAGCTAAAACAGTGTTCCCATCAAAGACACACCCAGCAAAGTGTCCACCGCTAGCAAGTAAGACAATCCTCAAATGAGTTTTATCTCGTGGTTCATGAATTAAACATTGCAGTCTCTCAATGAACTTGTCCTCTCGGGGTAGTAATTTATTATTCACAAAATATCGGTCTTCAGACTCTTCAAGAAGCAGACATTTCCAAACAGAAACTACGTCTCTCGTCTGAAGACGGATAAACAGTTTCTGTTTGCTCCCTCCCCGTACTTTCCCCAATCCATCTTTGTTTAGGCATGACTCTTTATCCACCTCATCTTCAGAGCCTGACGTACTAGATATATCATAATCTTCAAATAAAGATTCATTAGTCAAGACATTAAATTCTTCTTCCTTGATAACATCTTTTCCACTAACACTCAGCTTAACCTGAAAATAAAGAAATAAAAGTAAAATGAACCGAGTAATTATTAGGAATGTACAAGAGTACAACTTTCAGGCAGTAGGTGAAAAAGGTTAAGTAAAAGAAGCCCTAAGACAATCTAATTAGATAGCAGTACAGTGTTGATTTTTTCTATAAACATGATACCTGTGACCAACAAATTCAGAAAGAAAGTTGTGACACAGAAAGAAGTAATGAGTTAATATACACAATGAAGCCCTTGATGGTTGATCCTTAAGTTGAATCCTAGGATTAGTGTTTGCACAGTCTTAATAGCATCTTTGAAGGGTTTACCATTGCAAGACAACGAGCAGCAAGCCTATGTATGCGTGCCATATTTCCTACCAATGCCACACTATTCCATTTAATGTAATTCTATAAATTATTCTACAAATTATTTGTGTTTTTCCATTGCCTAATAGCATAGTAGTCAAAGGTGCACCTTACATGTGATTAAAAATAGTAAATTATGTTAAAATCTTTGGATTAGACAAATAAATTAAAATTTTCTAATGAACTAAAAAAGTGATTAGAGTGACACTGGGAAGCAAAATAAATGTATCTATCAGGTCAAAACACAGTATATATACTTTTTGACCAAAATACACCTATTTCATCTATTTCGGTCAGAACAGTCCGAAACGGAGACCAAAAAATTTCAAGAAGCTATTTCATTTCGGACTGGTGCCAAAACAAAACGTTTCAGCCCGTTTTGGCCAAAAGCACACGGAATTTACTATTATCCGAGTATCCAAAGAATTGTGCCTTGTGGCTTGGTTAACATGTATGGATCCATTCACTAAAGGTGGATTTCAATTTGGGATTCTTAAAAAATAAATAAATAAAAGGTATATCCTAAAATCCTTCACAGAATGCATCAAATAATATATACATACTTAAAGGAATATAATTACACATATGCACATGTACATAGATGAGTTACACTTGTTTGCTCTGAGATATGAGCTATGGTGACTGTTTATGACATGTCACTGTCATATCACTCTAAAAGATACTTAAATTTCAGTTTCATGTTCCTAACATTGTCATTGCACTGAAAAAGACAACCAATCATGTAAGTCCTATGATTTAACTAAATACATCTGGAAGCGTGTATGAATTTCTTTAGATATAATAAAATGTTGTTATTGAGGCACTGTCATTGTGGTTTTTCCACATTAATTCCTAAAAAAGGCACTCCCTTTGAGTTTTTCTACAAACCTTACGATTTAAGTGGCAGAAAGTATAAAAAGTGCCTCTCTAAATAAAAAATGAGAGTGTTGGATGGATACATGCTTAGATAATTAGAGATAGATAGATAGATAGATAGATAGAGAGAAAAAAGAGAGGGAGAGAGAAAAGTTTGTGAAGAAGAAGTAGATACATTGAAACGGTGGAAGTCGGATTTGAAATGGGAGCGCTGATCTTGTAGGGATTCGAACTCCTCCTTGCATATGTTGCACGACCATCTTTTCCCTGACAAGACTTTTCCCTTTTTCTCGTCGAAGGGCTCGCAGTCGTCGTCTTCCTTGTCGTTCTCTTTCTTCTTCAAATCACTTGGATAGGAGTCGTCCGATTTGTCTGCGAAGGTTTGGGAAAGGAGAATAGAGGAATCGAAGAAATGGGTAGGAAGACTGAATACCGAAATAAATCTCTGACGATGGGGATGAGGATTTGAGCGAACATGAACAGCTGCTCGGGCTTGGGAAGAGGAAGAAGACCCATTCACCTCTCCTTCTTCCTGGGATTTCATTTTCTTCTCTTGTAATGTACGGTCAAAAGGGCTACTAAGTTTCTGCTTGATAAAAGGAAGTATTACATGGCTTGGGAAATAAGCTTTAGGAACTTTTATTTTATTTCGTAATGGCTGAACGGCTGAAGTTTTAATTTAGGATGATTTCTTAATCATTGAAAATTTTATTTGATTAATTATTTAATTTACGATCAGATGTGTAAGTAAATAGTTTTCGTCAATTAATAAAGTTAGCAAGTGTAACACATTTTTCACATGTAACTTTCTAAAAGTAATATTAAAGACATTATATTTATTTTATTAAATCAAATAATATGTTAAAAAATTTGTATTATGATATTATCATTTTTATATATATAATACAAACTGTAAAAGTTTGATGTCAAAGTATGGCTGTATTTAAATAAGTTATATGTATATAGACTATGTCTATGCTCTAACAATAGAAAAAAAAAAGTTCTTGATTACCATATGATTATTAAAAGAAAAAAGTGTTTATAAATATGAATATTAAAAAATAATTTAAAGGCATAAAAAATTAGATAGACTGATTTTATGGGATTCAGTATTTATGTTGATATGTTTTAGTATATACCATCAGATGAGTGAAGAGTAGCTCTCTAGTAGGAGAAATTATTAAAATTTAAAAATATGTAAAATAATTAATATTTAAATAGTCTAAAAAACATAACTTTTGTTATTAGATTGATGTAATCGTTTTATATGGGCCCAATTTACAGTTATAATCATTCCAAATTGATTGACCTAATCTATAATCTTTTTATATGGATCCAACCTAAGTTATAATCAACTCAAATCGATAGACTCAATCAAAAAATGTAGGCGAAGTAACCCAAGTACCCAGCCCAATTAAAATATGGGTCGATTCTGGAAAAAAAACTTAATCCATTTTTAATTTGGGTTGGACTAAAGTCGTATTTTGGATAACGTAACTCACCTTAATTATTTGAGTTATATATATACTTCTCATTTTTATATCATTATTTGATATTTTTCAAAATTAAATTTTTATAGTAATTGTGTTTGAATGGTAAAGACTTGTCTTGTAGATCCTTCTTCATTTAAAATATATCAATACAATATATATAAACTAAATTATATACTTAATTATATGACTTGACCCACGATCCAATTTAACTTGATATAAATTAAAATGGGTTGGGGTTTTAAAAGTGGATTGATTTATGAGCGGATTTAAGAAGGTAAGAGTATGGGTTGAGTTGAAGATTAGTGACCTAAATTAAATACAAGCAAGTCAAAGATTTGCCTCTTAACTCAGCCTATGTGCCTACATTGCAAATATATATATATATTTACCGCGTTTGAATGCAAAAAATCCACTCAAGGCTATCGACAATTTTGGCCCTGAATATAATGCAAAACTTAGTAAAACAATGCAAAATTATAAAAATACAAATAGCTCAAACATAGATTTTATAATTGAATTGATATTTTTGTTCTAAGTCTCATTACCATATAAAGATATCCGTAATTGACGAAAGATATCATCGGTTTTACTGTCTACCTGTGTCTTAAAAAAAAAAAGTTAAAAATAAGGAATTCCATAATATCTGGCTTGAAGCTGATATAGATCAAAGAAAATTCAAACTCAATGAATCTCGATATCTGAGGAGATCATGGGATCAACTCACCGGAATTTACTGTAAACAGAGCTTCAAAGAAGATGAGTGGGAACCCCAAGTTATCATTGGAATAATGGAATAAGGCCGAAACTTCCCTCGACAAAATTTAACACCATGCAAATTTCACTAATGAGAATAAGAATTTTAGAATTCTATAATTGATTTTCTTAAATCAATTTTAAAAAGTATAAATTAAACTCATTCAATATTTGGTAAAAAAAGAAGTATAGAATTAAGAATTAAAACTATAACACAAACTAGAAGAACACTATAAAAACAAAAAAAAAAAAATCAAAAGTTGCACAGAGCAAAATTTGAATTGATTTTGGTGTGTAAAATGGCCAAATGCCTCTATTTATACACAAAACTAAAAATAAATTAAAATCGAAGACGATCATTCATCTCACCTATGTATTGCACTTAATTATGTAATATTCAATTATATCCATATATTGATACTTTCTAAAGTTCCGCTTAATTACTAAACTCCATGCTTTTCTCTTGTCAAACCTTAGTTGGAATACTCCATACAAGGGTTATAAATCTCGGCCGATAAGCATGGTATCAGCTGTCCTAGACCAAATACCATATTTAGAATCAACCAATAATCATTTGATCTTAATTGTCGAAATCACTAGATGTCTTGAATTCTTTTATTGATGTCAACCATTAAAACCATGGTTAAAAATGATTTTAAGATTGACATTTGATTCATTTTAGCTCATGTTTAATTTCAATTAATATAATTGTTTTTGTTATAAAATAAAAAAAGAAAAAGAAAAAAAGAGTACAGTCCACTCTACTCTAAAGGATTATTCTTTATAAATTTACTGGTGTATATGGGTAGAGATACTTACATATACCCTGAGAATGGATTAATGAGGTGTTCAAAGAGGCTCGGACACCCCCTCTCATAAAAAAAAAAATGACTACTATGTGATCAAATGTTTAAGTATATATTTTCAATTAATGACCTTTTATTTATTGTACGTGTCACTTGTTAACAATAGTCACAAATATTTATTTTTTTAATAAAAAATGATCTTTGATAACTGATTTTTTTAATTAAAATGATCTTTGATAATTAAAAATACAGTAATTTTGATTTCTTAATTAATCACTTACGATATAGTTGATCACAAAACCTTTTAAAATCCTGACTCCACCTCCCGACTCGTCCCATTCACTCCTCTTCGTAGTCTGTCTGTGAATCTACGATCGATTGAAGCTCGAGCTACCGGAATTCATAATCTGCATTCTAATTTCTCCGCCACTTGTAAGCATTCTCTTTCTCCGATTCGTTTTTTCCGTGATTTTTTTTTTCCGATTCTCTTTAGCGAAAGAACGAATGACAGTCGACAAACGGTAAAACTTGATTCCAGCCGTCAAATTTATCAATTTTTGGAAACAACATAAGACCCTTTTCCACAATTCTTACAACAGTCAAATATCGTTTCCCATATTGTTTCAATGATTTATGGTGTTTTTCTCTTTTCCGACTCTTCCCTTTGGATCTCTCTCTTCTTTGAAACTATACTTGTTTTCCCCAGATTCTTCGGAGGATTTCTAATGGCTGCAATTTACAGCCTTTTCATCATTAACAAATCTGGCGGACTGATTTTCTACAAGGTAATTTATTGCAAATTTTCTCTATTTTTTTTTTTTTTTGAATTTACGTGTGGGAAACCGCTGGATGATTACATTTTTCTGTCAAACATGCCATAATGCTTGCATTTTTGTGTGTTTGAGTGGGGGATTATTTGTGGGGTTCACCCTCTGACATGGCTCGAAATAAGAATATTTTAAAGGCTATTAGACTTGTTCAAAGAGGGACCCATCAGATCATGTAACGTTGATTTGTGAGATTTAATGTTGAAGCATTAGATTAGTATTTATATTTTTCCACTTCAAAATCTTTTGATACTAAACAATGACTAGAATGAATTGGATGGGCATTGGTAGTCACAGACTGCATTTGAATCCAGAGGATAGATTGGTGTGTGGAGCAGTTTGCATAGATCGTTTTATGATCCCCACATATAGGCCTCACCCTGGGCATTTTGTAGATCCACTTATGACCAAATAATGAATTGCATTAGAACACAGACTTCACAATCATTAATCTAGACCACTGATTTAGTGTGGCCCCACTGTTGCAGGTCACCATGTGGAAACTACAAATTTGATGATCCCACTTGTGTTTCAGATTCTGTTATAACTGTCCTGTTGCTGAAGGATTAAATTGTTCATATCATTATGTCCAACTGATCACTGTGACTGCAAATTATATGCATTCCATTATTGTTCATTTCAAATTTGTACTTACCATAGCATATGATGACACTACCGTGTTGATGGAGATGTGGATTTTTTTGTTCTTCTTCTCATGAAAGATGTATTTTCTTGTTAAGGATTATGGATCAGCAGGTCGGATGGATACAAATGACAGTCTACGGTTGGCGAGCTTATGGCACTCAATGCACGCAATCTCTCAGCAGCTGTCTCCAACAGTTGGCTGTATGGGCATTGAACTATTGGAGGCAGATACATTTGATCTGCACTGCTTTCAGACCCTAACAGGTACTTTGGATTGAATAACAACACATAAGAATGTAATGTTCTGTTAGGCATCTTTTCATTTAACTGAATTCTCTTGTCTATGTATATATCGGTGTCTGCATTCTTAAAGAAATATCTGAAGTATTTGAGGATTGGATGATCCTGTGATCATGAAAGGCTCTTGGTTCTGACTCGAGAGAAGGGGTGGGGGAGCCATGATGAACCTGACTTTCCTTATGTTTGGTCTGATGATTTTACAATCATGAAATGGTAGCAGTGGACATTTCTGTTCATAGGGCTGTTCCACACTCACAACCCACCAAAAAAAAAAAATCTGTCATAAAAGGTGATGAGCTTTCTCACTTTCATTTTTTCACGAGGAATGATAAAAAACGACCAGCAGTATAAGTGCATAGGGTGTTGAAATTTGAGATTTGCCATTTGTTTCAATCCAATGGCAACAGAACTGAAAAAGAAAAGAGATAACTGCTAGAACTACATAAAAGCAGAAAAAAGGGTCCTACCTTGCTCATCTTCCCTACAACCCTAATGTGCCCATCTCCCAAATGAGCCTATCTTTAGAGAGCAAAGACTGGTGGAAATGGACCATATAGCATGTGGGTCGATTTTAGAGGTGAATTCAGCATTGAACTATTGGGTTGACCAGCTCGAGTCTGCATATAGTGTTACAGCGGAGTTGTAGATGTTGGAATGGTGATTTGAGAGTTGGCAAAACAGATCTTACTTGCACTGACAAGTTAGTATCAGAAATAGGACAAAAGGAGCGTTGGATAATTTGAGTGGTGCTACAAATGCTGCAACTAAATAGGGGCAAATATAGTGGTTGAAAATATTAATTCAGGCTATGGGTGGCGCAGAATCATATGCTGATCTTAGACAGAGAGGACAATAAATATGGGTTTGCTGGGTGGAAATTGTAGAAACACATGTGAGCAAAGATCTTTCCATGGTGCATGTGGGACAGGAAGTGGGGTGTACAACCCTGTGTTTTATCTCCTCTGCTTAGTGACTTGACAAGTACAACAATGTCTGATGATCTTGGCCATATCTCGCTTAAGATTAGGCCATTAGAAGCGATCCTCAACAAGGGATATGGTTGTATCCCTTCCAAAATGCCCACTCAACGCCCCAACATGCTTCTCCCACACAACTAGCTCACAATGGAGGTACTGGGGAGGCATAACTAAGTACCCCAAAACAAAAACCCATTATGGATGAAGAAAACAGCATGGTCTCTAGACATGCCCTCAATTACAGACAAATAGACATCCCTAAAATCAGGACAAGTTGAATACTCGCCCTTGATTCATTCAAAACCAACCGCCTATACACTCAGAGTGTACAAGTGCAACCCTCTTGCTTAGAGCATTAGCAGGTCTATTTTCTGCCCCAACCTTATGCCTGAGTACAAACAGATACTCTTGCAAGAATTCTACCCACTTGGCATGTCTAGGACTCAACTTCTTGAGTATTCAAGTACCTCAGAGCCTGATGGTCGGAGAACAAGACAAATTCTTGCGGTAGCAGATAACATCTCCAATATCACAAAGCTTGCACTACCGCATACAACTCTTTGTCATAGGTAGAGTACCATTGCTTGGCATCATTCAAATTTTCACTAAAATAAGCAACGGGATACCCTTCTTGACTGAGGACTCCACCTATTCTTACCCCTGATGCATCACACATCACCTCAAGTGCTCTTGAAAAGTCAGGAAGATGCAATGCATGTGCCTTTGTCATCCTAACTTTGATTTTAGAAAAGACTTTTGAAGCAGCCTTGGTCCACTTGAACTCCTTTTTTCGAATGCAATCAGTAATAGGAGCCATAATGGAACTGAACCCTTTCATGAAGCGCCTATAGGTGGCAAGACCGTGAAAGCTTTGCGCATCATGGATGTTCTTAGATTTGGGCCATTTTGTTATGTCCGTGACCTTTGTAGGGTTCGCTGAGATTTCGTCAAAAGATACAACAAATCCTCAGAAGATCACTTGGGAACTAAAAAAGGAACACTTATTTAATTTGGCGTATAATTTTTCCTTCTTGAGCACCTCAAAAACATGTCTTAAATGAGAAACATGGTCCTCTTTAGACTTGCTATAGATCAAAATGTCATCAAAATAGACGACCAAAAACTTGCCAATGAATGGCTTAGCACCTAGGTCATAACTCTCAAGAACATGCTAGGTGCATTGGTTAGACCAAATGGTATAATCAGCTACTCATACAAACCGTCCTTCGTCTTAAAGGCGATTTTCCATTCATCCCCAAGCTAGATGTGGATGACTTCCTGGAGAAATTACGACAAGGGTGTTCTGGGGTATGGCACCAAAAGTTGAACACTCGGCCAATCATAGGGTTCGAAACAATATTGCTACGTATGGATGTAGAACGTAAGAAAATATAAAAGATCTGACCTATTGTGCTGCAATGAAAAAAGGGAGGGAGGAAGAATAACCAAGAGAAAAATTCCAGCAACGAGAGTCTATTGCAGCAGTAAACCCATAAGAATACGAATGCTCATTAGAGAAAAAAAATCCTGAGATCTTTGTGGCTGATACTATGATAAAATAAGATGGAGGAAATATTAATGAAAATATAATGGAGAAAATGTATTGTCTATTTCTTGTCTTAGACACTGTGCAAATGACTTCTTTTATAGACACATTATACAATATAAAAGGAAAGTCAACTCTTGTGCATAAGGTAGTCCTAGAGACTATACAAAAAGAATAGAACTCTTTCTATAAAAAGAAAAAGACGCCTTCATATCACAACACTATCTACAACAAATTGGCCCATTGGAGAAATTTGCCAATTGTTTTTTGAAAGATAATTTGCCAAATCTAATTATGAGTGCCAATCCCAGATAGATGGGATAAATGGTTTTGATGATGGTGATTCATTGACAAAGATGTGCTATTCTTGTTGGATTTAGCTTGATTCTATTACTATATTTGCTATTGACCTATCATAAGGTTAGATTTGGGTTGTGATCCATGACTTGCTTTTTATTGCCTTACTACTGATAAATAGTCTTGATTGGTAAGAAGTGAAAAAAGAAGTCGAGGGAGGAGGAAACAATATTGTGTGCGCGCGGCGCACATGTTTTTGTGTGACTTCCAAAAGAAAGGAAGAAAAAAAGACAAAATGACACAAATTGAAGATGAGGACAAAATGACTTTCCAAAGAAGAAGAATTTGGCCTTGGGTCTAATGGGATGCCTAGTTCTTGTAATATGGATGTCCCGCTCTTTCATGTTGTGAAGTTTGCATTGATTAAAACCCAATATTTATCCATTGGTTATTTTACTCAAGTTATAGGGTTGTCTAGTGATAAAAGCAAACTCGATATATATCCATTGATTATTTCACTCAAATTATAGGGTTGTTTAGTGATAAAAGCTCGTAAAAAGAATTGGTAAGTTAGTACTATGCAACCTTGTAGATTTTCTGGATCCAATTAAACCATTCTCAAAACCTTGACCATATATTGTGCCATTAGGTACCAACCACAACTAATGCCATCTCTTGGGCTAGTAATAGGAAATCCCCCCCGTGGAGGTTGGTGTGTGTGGCAAGGGACATTTGGAGTTTGTGCAGAATGGGTGGCATCACGTTCACCTATACACCTCGATCAGTAAATTGTATTGCGGACTTTTTGGCAAAAGCTGGGATTCAATTACAAGCGCCGGCTTTGGAATTTTTTCCCTCTGGCTAGATTTGGAAGCTAGGGGGTTGGCCACACTGTGTTTTTGGTGTGGGTGATTTTGGGTGTATCTTGTATCTTTCCTTTGTTTTCCTTTTTGTGTCTTTTCTTACTTTTTGTTTTGAGTATAGTTCTCCTATACTCAGACCTCTTGTAATACTTTCTTGTTCTATGGAATTTAAATCGTCAATATTTCAAAAAAAAGGTATCAACCACAAAAGTAAGGATGAAAAATAGTGGATTCATGCCATTCTACCATCTCAAATTAGGGTCTTTTAGTGATTTGCTTTATATTTTCTAGTTCTACTAGTCGAGATTAGATCTCAAGATGTTTCATTGGACCTTTGCTACTTATTGTAGTAACCATTATGAGGTCTATATTGTAACTTTACAAATGATCTTTAGATTAGAATTGAGTTTGGAAAATAAAATTCTATGACATGGTGTTTTTTGTAGAGTTTTGAATACTTTTGTAGATCATATGACAGTGTTGAGGGCCTTTTTCTTTATTTGGCCATGAACGGGTAATGTTTTCTTGTGACTTTTTTTTTTTTTGAAAAAGGTTTCTTGCGACTTCCTTTTCTTATTCATTTTTATTTTATCATAAATTGATTCCGGTTTGGATTATGGTTTTTACATAACCCTTAAGGAGTAAATTTTGCAACAAGAAATGGGGGTGTTCTGTTGGAAAAGGATAGGCTAATAGAGGGACAAGAACTTTAGGACGTAGTGAAAAGGGTTGTTGGGAGACTGCACATGGGGAACCCTTTTTAGAGATGGTCTAGGGGGATGGGGAAGACAGGTTGGAATCAAAGGAGATGCGAATGAAATACCTTTTGAAGGAGCATATGTGGGAGATAATCTAGGCGGTTAACTTTTCCATGGAGGCAGATCAAAAACAGGGTCAACTGCAGTGACTATTGTGAAGTATTTCCAATCCCAAGGAGTGGTGGTTGTCGCAATGAGCTGGTTGGGTGGAATAAGCTACAAATCTCATTCCAATCAGAGTTGGTGGCAAAGTGAGTGAAGGAATTTGATGAGAATTGATGATGGCAATCCCTCTGAAAGATGATGATGGTGTGAAGGTAGTGCTTTGATGGTTGGAGGAAAATTATTCAGTCACATAGTATGGGACCAAAGGAAAGCCATCAATTTTCGGTAGGCCATTCAGTTGGTGACCGTTCATGCAGGTGTAGACAGACGTAGAAGGGAAAGGATGGGCAATAGTCTAGAGAGAGGTGATAGGGGGTGTATTAAGTGTGTTGGGGTGGGCTACGTGGGTGGAGCTGTAGGCATGGTGGGCTTCTTTGTACAAGTGCTCTAATTCTTGTTTTTTTTGAATGGTAAGTGCTCTAATTCTTTATTGTATTCGTACCTCTTCTCTTATTTATAAAATTCTGTCACTACACCTTGGTTCTTAGGATGAAGTGTTGGAAGGGACCCTATGTCGCATTTGTTGGTGAACAAAGCTTTGTGTCCTTTGGATAGAGCCTACTGTGGGTCCCCTTTAGTGCGAGACTACCAAGAGCAGTGCACACCTAGAATGAGCCATGGAAGATAGGGGCATGATTGGTGAGTCACCTTGAAGAACGGGAGAGACAAGTCTAGGAGACAGCCCACAACTTAGAAGGATTGCACAAAGGATTGGATGTTTCTTCTTCGTGAGAGAAGTTGGTGGGATGGATTTAGACCATAATGACATCTATTCCACCATTATCTTTAAAAAAAATGACATCTATTCCACCATTAATATGAGTTCAAGAATGCAGAGTTAGTATGGAAATCAGAGACAGTGTCAGAGGTGCTTATGACTTTTGATTGACGTTGAGCTGAAAATATACAAGATTATGAAAGGTGAGGATTTTTCTTGTTGATTAATAAAATAAAACGATCTGTATATAGAAGATGTTCTTGACCAAAGTAGTTAATTATGTTGTTGCGAGACTGATTGGAGGTCTTCTTGGTATGAATAACTGCAGATGTTTGAAGAGTGGGGAGGAAAGCTAAAAGTTAAAAATTAAATGAAGAAAGAGATGAAGTAGCACTTCCAGTAAATTCTGCACAAGATCTTTATAAGACTACAAATTTTCCACTAAGGTAATGAGTATTGACAAATACATGGAGGAATTTCATTACTCGGTTGCATATAATGATTGTTCTAATCTGAAGGACATAAATAGCTTGGCATATACTTGGGTGGGGAGTTGCGGACATGAGAGCTTTTTTGGACGTAATAGCCACCCATTTGAAAAGCAGCCTATGCTGTAAGAGTGTCAAATTCGGATGTTGAAAGAAATGAGAAGAGTCTAGAAACAAGTTTCTAAGCATAGAAATTAATGCTTTGAGAGAATACAAGGAGGAGGTGAATTGAAAAAGAGGAGAGCCATGTGGTGGTTCTCGTGCAATGGTATGGGCACTATTCTTTGGAGTGTCAGGAAAAGAGGTAACATGTGAAAAGTTATAGGAAGAGAAAAAATTGGTTGTATCTACTTATGAGTAGTTGCCATGTTATGATACAGATTATATAGCCAATGGTGGATTCTTCATCTATGTTAATGAAGGGGAATCACTTATTATTAGGAAATGACTTAGAGGATGATGGGATTGGAAATGGTTCCAGCCTTATTTGAAATGGACAGTCAGTAGAAAGGTTGTCAATTGGGTTGAGTGGAAAAATAGAAACTTGAAAAGCAAGCCCTAGATAGGTAGGACAAATGCTCTGATGATAATGAACAAGGGAAAAGGTTTATCGACTAATAATGTGAGAGCTTTGAGATACAACATAGCACCTTTCTTGTTTTTATCTGTCTTGCTTTTGTATTTTCTCTTTGGAGGGACGTGTACGTACCTCTTGTACACAACCTTCCACGCTCTTGTGCCATACTTTTAATTAATGAAATATTTTTTGTCTCCGTTTCAAAAAATATTGTGAGAGTTGTGAGAATGTCGTATCCTGTGAACTGTTGTCCAAGTTGAAATTGAAAACTGACATCCAGTTCCATGTAAAACGTTGTGATTAGTTGTGATTAAAGAGTAATAGAGAATAGGTATATGACAGGTTCATATTATCATTTTCATTGGCATCGAATACCATAATGATATAAGATTTTGTAGGTGGTAATGTGACTCAAATCTGCAATCTTAATGGTTTCAACAATTTACACTTTCCAACTAATACTAAGGGCTCTAGTTGATGGTGGTGGTGTGATTTTTTACTATGGATTCATGTGCTACTTTGGACTTTGGAGGCCATGGCAGTTTGGTGATATGAGTCATTTAATCAATTAGATGTAAAGAAGTTGTGCCATGTGAGGAGAATTTCTTGTCAACAAGGATTGATCATTTGAAGAGATCTTCTGATCTATGAGTATCCAGATGCAGGGTTTACTTTTTCTATGGATCGGATTGATCCATTATATTGTTCGATGATATTGAGGAGTTGGATGTGGGATTCAATATATTTTTTCCAACAGTGCTACTAAGCCCGACTGTAGTAACTAAATAATTTCTGACATTGGATACACTATATTGAAGATATTAGATGGAACCCTTTTTTGTAGGTCATACAACGGGGATCGGGCACCCTATGTGCACCAACTACTTTAGTGGTAGAGATGTGGAGACTGGAGAGTTTGGATGGGTCAAGTGGATGAAATTTAAGATAATGTTGCTGATTGTTGAAATGAAATATCTCGAAATAAAATAATAAGATAATAAAAGAAGAGATTGAGAAAAGAGAAAGAGAGGCATTACATTTGAATAATTAACAAAGTGGACCCCACTGTTGACCGAAACCCAGAGTCAATGGTATGGATAGGGACCTAGGTGAGGGGAGAACCTGGTATAGCAGTCTCAAAGTCAACCGAGGTCTGGAAGTCCAGATCCAAAGGGTTGAAGCAGAAAATTGGGTTTCAGTTGTTCCTGTGTCTGATGCAAAATGCTGCCAAACAGGGGGCCCACTAATGGATGTACCCCCTGTTTGGAAGGAACGAATGGATTGAATGTGAGGGCAGAGGCGACAAGGGTATTGGAGGGTATGGGTTCAAATCTGCAGACACAAAGCAGATCTAAGGACAGAAAATAGTGACTGTCCTATGAACCAAATTTGCAAAAAATGAACCAAAATGTTGACCTTGTTGTTGATGAAGCTTGTTGTTGATAAAGAACAAATGAGGCTTCAGCAATGAGATGATCTTAGTAAGGCATAGCAGTTGTGTAAATGCTGAAGATCATTTTCCCGACTGATACCACATTGAAATGAAATATTTCGAAATAAAATAATAAAAGAAGAGATTGAGAATGAGAAAGAGTAAGAGTGGAATCTGAGAAACATTTTGTATTGCCTCACTGTTGAGCATATAGACAAAGATTACCGCCAAACTTGGAAAGTCAACCCTGCATTCTTGTTGATCTTCAGGACCATATGATTGTATACACCTATTTTCCTAATATTGAAAAAATGTTAAAAATAGGTACATGATACTACAACACTAATCACTATGGAAATGGGCTTGTAGGCCATAGTTAACTCGAGTCCGACTTCTAACCTAGGAGAATGATGCAATCAAAGATAAAGATCCATTCAAGGAACTCATGGTGAAGTTTATTGAGTAGTTTGATCGTATATAAACTGAGGGAGGAAAATTTGGGCCCTAGTCCCAATAGGAGGCTATATTAAACCTAGTATGAGTCATCCAACTCTCATGGGGATATGTGCAAAGTCTACTTTGGATAATCCAATATATTCGCTGTATTTGGTTGTTCTTACTCAAGTCCTAGGGTTGTCTAAAAAATTCCTTAGCATTTGCTACTTTTAATGGCTCAATCGAAGACCTAGAGATGCTTAGATGGTGTGAATGTAGCCAGCCATATGACGGACATTTGGACTGTAATTGAATTTGGAAATTAGAAGTCTGGTTACTTGGTGTATTTTGGATGGTTTCATTGGTGTCTGTATAATGTTCTTTAAGTGGAGGGTTTTCAAGTGATCTTTCCTCCCTTGTTCCTTCTTCTTTCTTCAGTTCTTATATGGCTCCATTAGCGAAGGATTTCTGCATTGGAAACTCTTGGTTCTTGGAATGTAGTCATGCAAGTGACCCTGGCCCATTGTTACTATGATGCTATCCCCTAAAGTGGAACTGTTTTGGGTGAAATGGTTTCTGAAAAGGAAACATTTTGCTTCCAAACTTTGTTTTGAAAAAATGTTCTGTGAAGGTACTGGGAATAGCCAAAGGAAAAAGGATAAAGAAAAAAAGAAAAAGGAGAGTAAGAAATGCATTCGAAACTCAAACACCCCCGCCCCCATCCACCCCCCCCCCCCCCCCCCCCCCCCCTCCCCCCCCACCAAAAAAAAAAGTGTCTTGGAAAGCACAATGGAAATTTGTAGGAGACATTATAGGAAATCATTGCATTTCATAATCTACTTAAGTGATTTCCAAGCGTCACAATGCATTTCATGGTTTGCTTTCCAATTGTTTCTTAAATATTTTCCCTTTATATGGTCATTCTTCTCCTAATTTGTTTCACTCAATTTTCCGACTCCCCATTTCCTCCTGTTTCCTGATTGGTTCATGAATTTGTTTCCCACCTCTGTAAGTAGTCTCAGACTGCTTTAAGAAGCCAGGTGCATCATTTACCTCAGTGAACAGCGAATGAAACCCTACAAAATATAACCACTGCTGTATTTGCTGATTAACTGCTGTGTCACTGTTTTAGATTTCTCTATTTTGGGATGGAATAAGCAAGTGAAAAAGGATCATCTCCATTTAATGTTGATACTTATAAGAGTTTACTGCTTATTTATTTATTTGTCTATGAAGAGCCCTCTCTCAGACAGCATTTCAAAGACTTGTATCTAGGAGATGTTTGTCATTTTTCAGCTTATGGAAAGTCAGGAGAAAAGAAAAATGAGACCCTGTCCTCTTCTTCCATGGAATGAGGGTTTTTTGACAAAGAGTATAGGACATGAAACCTCTCCTCCTTCCAAAGATCTCAGTTCCTATGGGAGGAGATCAAAAAATTTAACTAGAGGAGGAGGTTTCCGTGGCCTGATGCGGTGCCTGATTTCGTGGCACCTGTCGGATAACATGGATCACAGTCGAACATAATTTTTCCTGTGGAATTGACATCCTTGAGGAAATTAGCAAACATCACCTAAGGTTGGCGTTAAATTATGCATGGAACTATCCCCTGAATATGCTTCAGATAATGTGATTTTGCTTCCCTTGTAGGAACGAAGTTCTTCGTTGTCTGTGAGCCTGGTACACCGCACATGGAAGCACTATTGAAAATTATCTATGAATTGTATACTGATTATGTCCTGAAAAATCCTTTCTACGAAATGGAAATGCCAATCCGATGTGAACTTTTTGACATAAACCTTTCACAAGCGATTCAGAAGGATCGAGTTGCCTTGCTTGGGAGATGAACTGGAGTTGATTACTAAATCAGAACTGTACCTTTCAAAAAAAATTTACTAAGTTAGCAGTGTCACTCATATACTCATTTCTATTCGTGTCCTTTTATGAGCTATGTTGATCAAGTTCTGCAGACCCCGAAGCCAATGAGCCAAGCCCTTTTTATTTTCATTTTAAATGAGCTGAGGTTACACTCATGTTTTTTACTTGCTGTTGACATTCTTGTGGTTGGCATGCCTTTGTTTCGGGTTGGTATTATGCTATCATATCATGTTTGATGTAAATGATCTATCAACTTTTGCTTCTTATGAAGCTGTTTACGATCTTTCATGAGCACATATCATCTCATGGAAGATGCACTGTCATTGCATTTGTCAATAGAATGGGTCAGAGTTGGTTGCCAAAACGGGAGATGGATGTAGGAAATGAGCAAATGTGTGAAGTGCTTGATTTTGAAAATTTGTGAAGAGCATTTTTGTAGGTATGAATTTGCAAGGAAAAAAGTTATCAATAATTTTGAATCAGATCTGATTACGAAGTCGGAAGTCGGATAAAGAAGAGATCTACAGATTCAGTCGTGCTTTACTTTCAAAGCAATCCTTGGGCTTGTGCTTTTATGGGAATGGACATCCACATAATCCTAGTGTGATATGGAATATGGGGTCTGTGCCAAAAAGTTCAGCCCAAGAATTTACCTGACTAGCTAAAGACTTGTTAGCCTACTTAACAGTGTAGAAAACAGTAGCAGACAGGTCCCAGATCACTCCACGGAATTTTGTTATTGCTCCAACATGAAAGCTGACCTAGATGGATCGAAAAATGACATGATTGATGATGACAATGATGAAAAACATTTCAGAAAACTTACAATAATTTTTCCACTGACTTCAATGCCTCCAATGGCGGCAAGAACAAAAGCAGTCATACAAATTAACTAATTTTATCAAATTGATCTTATCTGGGGATATTCATTCGTTGGTGGCTTAAGCGGGTAAGATTTCATGGCATTAGAACTACATTCATAATGAATTTAAGCTGATAATTTACTTACCGCTCAAAAGAAAAGGTGAAATTTTACTCACCCTTTATAGTTTATACAAGTGTGGATTCTGCAAACAAACTCGTTCTCATTGTTTAAAGAACATGGACGGGTTGGCTTGATAGCCAAGAATCTGTCTCAGGAAGCAGAGGTTTTGTGTTCGATTCACGTTCAAACTCAAAAGGTCACTCTCCATTGAACTTATCCTGTGTAAGTGGATTGAGAGGTTTACACATGTGCTGAAGATAAATGGGGTGAGACGTGTGGACACTTTGGTTATAAAAAACAAAAGAAGTCCATCCCACAAAAGGGTCTATCGAGTTCAGAATGAATCCAGTTCTCAATGGGTAATTTCTTGGGAGTATTGAACTCATCCAGTATAAATGGTAAGCTTTTATACATGTTCAAGACTTCAAAGATTAATGAGATGAGATGTCTGGATACCTTGGTCCGGTGAGTTGTAAGCAAACATCATTTAGTCTGGGCTTCCCAATGGGTCGTTCACAAGCAGTTAACAAGGGGCAGGCCGTACTGTTTTTAAAAAAGAAAACAAGGGACAGGCCTGAATACTTTTGGCAGCTGCTCTAGTCTTTCTCTGTAGAGAGATTTGACGAATCCTAAGCCTGTTAAAGTGTGTACTCTGCCAATCAGTAAAAGACTTAAATCAGAGTTGTTGAGACCGGTTGCCTTTTGTGCCAAGGATACGAGATCTGTAGGGTTTGGGGATCAGGGTGTGGTCCACCCCGCTCACCAGTTTGTACCCTGGCTGTATTTGGATGAGGGGGTGTAAGGGTAATGGAGGGTTACCTTTTGCTATTGTTGTTTGGTAACTAAGGGGTAAGAATAAAAAATCAATTTTTTACCTCTTCTCTTTCACTTTTGAAAACCCTTTTCCTTTCCCAGGAGTTTTTATATTACCTGGGGTAACCCTTGATTAGGGATAATTCCAGATAAACCTTCCAAAATTTACCTCTCATCCAGACACAACGTCTGTTTTGAATTTTTATTAATTTCTCTGCTCTCTCAAGGGGTAAATTTAATAAAGATGATGACCTCGGTAATAACGTGCTCACCTGAGTGTAGTGTCTATCAAATGGGTTGGTCATGGGTCTGTTAAAATGGTATTTTCTTGAATAAGTAGTCTGCCAAATTCACTTTTATCGGATTGATCAACCCATGTTTTTAAAGCTCTTAAAATTTGATAATTTTAAATTATTTTTAATCTCTAAACTTTAGAATCTTTAAAAACATGTATTGATGAATTCAATCAAGGTAATTTTTTGTGATCCACATAGTTAAAGAAATAATTTTCTAATAGACATCTTCATCCTATTTGACGAGCCTCATACCTAGGTGTGCATGGTAATACCCCATAAAAACAATAACTTTTCCAATGGGACATTGACTCATAAGAATAGTGGTCTATTATATACCTAAGTGCAAGTGAATTTCTCCTGAAATGGTCAAATGGTCATTTTCATTCATGTGCAAACACCAATTGATTTTGATGGTTTAATCTCACCGACAAGGGAAAGGATGTCCAGCTAAAGTGGAGAGATCTTCTTGTCTTCATGTTATTTATTTCCTTCCTTTTCTTTATGAAAATGATGTATTGTTATTTACTTATTTGTTTTGGTTGGGTGAGCTGCAGCAGAAAGCAGGGCTCTGCATTTTGTCAATCTCATACACCAAAAATTCTTTCTACATGAAGTTAACTAGTGTATGTAGACTTTTATTTTTTTTGAATTTTACCATTGAATGAATCAAGTGAGAGAAAAATTTATTATCATATAAGTAATTCATCTAAATAGTAAAATTATATTTACATTTTAAACAAAAATAAAATGATGGATGGGTAAAAAAGATTTGGACTTTAGAGTTGTGAGAAGTTGAAGGAAGCATGTGTCCCCATAAGTTTAGGACCACCCTTTGGTAGATGAGAACATGACAAATGCTCCATTTTTATGAGGCCATGGGAAGATGTGGTGTTTGAGCCACGCCGACACAAAATTTGTACTTTGCATTTGATTTTTTTATTTTTGGAAATTGATGCTGTTACTGGTATTTTTTTTAATATTGATATAGTTTTTCTTTTTTTTTAAATGGTTACTATATTAATAAAAGGATTGTAGATGCATAAGAAAAAAAAATAATAAAGAAAAAAAAGAAGCCCACACTCCAATATATCGGTAGGTCACACGAACACCGGAGGCAACACTAAAAGAAAAAAACTATACCAGTTTTTTTTTTTTTTTATATTGATACAGTTTTACTGTAAATTGATTTTTTTTTTCATTGTATTCTTATATTTTGAATTGGTTTTTCAATTATTGTGATTAAAAAAAAAATTCAATTCACGTTGTTATATATTACCCAAATTCTACCCAACGTTAGATATCTCAACTGGTTGGGCTCCCATCTCTTGTAGTGAGAGGTATTCAGTTCAATCTATAACGGTGTTAACCGGAGATGTACTGTGTGGGTGTGGGTATCTCCCCAGAGAGTTTTGGAGTGGTTTAAAGGGGCCGAAGGCATTCGTTGGTCAAGAGTTTCTTCTATATCTAAAAAAAAAAAAAAATATTACCTGCATCCTAAATTTACTTTGCCTGACCTCTTTATTGTAAACTCTATTTGGAATCATGCTTCTTGACTTTGCACTGTGCTATGATATCAGTGTTTTAAAAATCAGCCCAAATATAAAGTTTAATTCCGTTGGATATCGGGTTTTAAGACAGTTCATTTTTTTTAATAGTTCTATTTATTCAAGAATAATTATAATTATTAATATTTCTTCTTTTTCTTCGAAATCATCTATCTTACAATATTGCTATTGTAGTTCTATAATGCAAATTTTCTTTTTTCACAATTTTTACACTTGTTTTTATTGTAACAATATATCATGTCTTTATAAAGTTATATCAACTTCATTGTTCAGACTATTTGATCCAATGGTTGAATTTTTATCCATTGTTGCATTTTCAAACTAAAAAATTATATTTATCTAAGGTCTATAAAACTATTAAATTTTGAAGTCTTATATTTTTTGTCATAATGATGGGATGGGGTTGAATATTTGTTCAATCCTAATTCACTTAATAATCTTTTTATTCATCTACTCTGAGTGACTAGAATATATTTAGGTATACTTTATAATTAAAAATAACAGTCTTATAATTAAAAGAAAAAAAAAAAGTTTTCAATTTCAACTTTATTTGATGGTGGAAATTTAACAAGTCAGATAAATAAACTATAAAAGTTGGATTTGTATCAAATTAAAAACAAGTGCAATTCACATATACATCTGGAGAATAGGTCTATTGCAGGACAGGCCCTAAGATCTCCTAAAATCTCAGAGGCCTTAGGCGGAGTGAGATTTTAGAGGCATTTTGTGATTGGTATATTAAGAAGTTTAAGTGTATGGAGGCTCTTTTTATCTAAGGCTCTAAATAACGGCCTACACCGCCTATGTCGAGGCTGACTTGGTCTATTGTGTCCTTCGCGGTTTCCACAAATTAAAGTTTTTATAAAGTTTTATGGATACTGTTTGGACTACTCTTAAAAGGGGGGAAAACTGTTATAGTAGAAGGCTATTGGAGAGATTTCTACAGAGTTGTTTTAACTTAGATAGCCACTATCCAACCAACCACATTAGCATAGTTGGACTGTCACAGGAAAAAAAATCCATTTAACAAGCACATGATGTAGCAAAAGTTGAATTATATCATGTAGAAAAAATTGAATCCTGCAGCAAAAGAGAATGAATTGGATTAGTTATGGATTTTAATGTAGCCCACACACGATACTGTACTACACCTCGAAAAATCTCATGACCTACGTTACACTACCAAAAGTGCAATCAGGTGGTTTAGCAAAAGAGAATTGATTGTAGTACTTTATGAATTTTATCTTAGCCTAGGCTCCTGTCGAATTAACCAATCTATCGGCAAACAATTTTTTTAAGATTAGAATATTCAGATATCTTAAAACATTTAATTAATTCTCAGGATATGTGCAAACCTTCGTATTTACATATATCGAGTAATATTATGGGAAGTGAGCATTTTATGTTGAGAGCAGGGTTACAAATCTTATGACTGAGATTACGCCGATACACATTTAACCAGCTGATATTTAGCCAAAAAAATAGGAGAGAGAGAGGGCCGATATTTCGGTAGGGGTGTTTTTTTATTTTTTATTGAGAGTGATTTAAATCAAAGACTTCCTGCATTTCAGACAAATTCTTGACTGTCAAATTAACCCGCACAACTAGTTTGACTTGAGCTTGGCCCACGTGCCCACACATTGATAAAATTGGATCAGTAGCTGAAATCATTTTCTATCTACCAAATTTCTAAATTTTATTTTTTTTTCTTTTTACAATAATACATAGAGGAGGAAAGGTTTCTTCTGTTTCCAAGTGGGACTCCCTTCAGAGAAAGAAAAGAACTTATGCTTCCTGCACCTCCCACAAGAGACAATTATGATTTTTTGAATAATCTTCTTAGTGGGCAAAGGTTTTATCAACCAATTAATGTGTTGGATAGTGAAGTAATAAACAACACTTTTTTCCCCTATAAATGAGTTATACTAAGCATTTATGTTAGTATAACAAAATAAATATGCCCTAACTAATTAAGAAATTAATAAAATGATCTACCAATATTTTAAAAATAAATTCAATATTTTCTTTATAAAAAACAAAAATATATCATATAAAAGAAAAAGGTACTTTTGATATTTTAAAAATATAATGCCTAAAAATGTAAACAATATTATCTCAACTTATGACCTAAACAAATATATATTGTAAGTTAATATGTTAAATATAATCATTGATATTTGATGCAGTATTTAATACTCTCTCCGTCCCATTTTAGTTATCTTATTTGAAATATTTGTATTTTTTAAGGAACTCTCTGTATAAGGCTAGCACTCCATATGATCTCATCTATTTTCAACACATTTTATACTACTCCAATACAAATGAGACAACTATTTTAGGACAATTTTAAAATCCATATAGGACAACTAATTTGGGACAGAGGGAGTATATAATTTAAAAGTATAGTGCAATATATATTAGTATATACATTTTGAAAAATGAGGCAAATTATAAGATGCTCATAGAAAAGGTTGCGGAATTCACAACCCGTGAGATTGACTTGACCGTTAAAAACTCCATTTCAGCAGTAGGAAGTTTTGAGTTCAAGTCCCACTCTCAACATATAAGTGCCACTCCCTCTTGTTTTATCTAGTGTTTGTAGATAAGAAGGTTTGCACATGTCCTAAGGACTTAGTCAGGTATTCTAAGATACTTGAATACTTTAGACTTTTAAAAAAAAAAAAGAGTCTAAAATTAAGTTTATATAAATTATAGTTTTCATTTTAATCTTTTATTTAATGTATCTTCACTGTTGAATTACTCATAATAAATTAAAATTTTATCTAATAATTTATTTTTAATCTTAAAAATTGAGAACTAATATAATATAATTATTTTTATTTTTATAGTGCAGTGGACTTGTAAAAATCTATTATTTTATATAATAAATTATCATTGAATGAAATCTACTGTGACCTGTTGAGAACCCTTGGACTTTTAAACTTGGACATCTGCGAAATACAGAAGACATTATGAATATTATCTATGTTTGAAAATTTGAAATCATTTCCTCACGTTCTCAGTACTCAACGGATAACTTCTCCACTCTAAATGGTAGGCTCCACTTTTCCACCCTAAATGGCGGGCTCCACTTTTCCTCTGATCATTTTGTCTATCAATTTCTCTGAGGCTCTTCTGAACCCATGCAAGGAAGGAGGTTCTTCTATTGAGAAAAACTTTTAAGTCTCCTCAGTCCTCATCATCTCCATGGCAACCATCAATCAATCCTGGTCTATTGGTCGCATGGATATTGAAATATTTAAGAAAACGAATAAACAAAGGAATTATATTAACGTTACTGTCGTCATATAAGTAATTTATCCTATCAATTTTAAATTATATATATATATATATAAGAATATTCAGGAGAGATCTCCTCTGTCAAGCCCTTCAACGAGGAATACAAACCGTTTACTCAGCTAACCTTTTTGAATTGGTATATATTTCAAATTGACACCTATTAACTTTTTATACATTATTGTATTTTCAAGCTATAAAATTATATTTATTTAAGGTCTATAAACTGATAAAAAAATTTAATTTTATATTTTTTTGTCATAATGATGAGATGTGACAAAAAAAAAAAAATCCATATAACAAGCACAAAAGTTGAATTATAATATGAGTGACCATCTTAACACGAGAAAACTCTTTTAGTAGAAATGAATTTTAGTGAACTTTCCATTTTATCCCTATCCATCTGTACGAAAAAATTAAAAACAATTAAACATTCAAAAATCGGTTCACCGACTAGATCACTTTCTAGTGAATTGGTGCACCGATTTGCTGCTGACAACAGGGAATGAGAATTTGAGGAGACGTGAGAGGATTCGATGGTTTGTGATTTCTTGAGACGTGAAAGAGTCCAAATCGGTGCACTGATTCACTGGACAGTGATCCGATCGATGCACCGATTGTTAAATGTTTGCTTTTTAAATTTTTCGTACGGACGGATGGAAGTAAAGTGGAAAGTCCGAAAAAACTCGTGTCTCCTAAAATATTATTCCTGTGTTAGGATGACCACCCTTATATTATGTAGAAAAAATTGAATTGAAGCCTGTAGCAAAAGATAATGAACTAGATTAAGTTATGAATTTAATGTAGCCCGCACACCATAATGGTGTCACCAAGGGATTGGCCTGGTAGTTGAGACATAAGACTTTAGAATTAATCTTGGGTTTAATCTGTATTGACTCCAATGATGAGCATTCTCTACTAACTTACCCGTTGCATGTGTATTGAAAGATATTTACACACTTTGAAGAACTAGTCGGATGTGATGTCTGGACACTTCGGACCTCTTAGGAAAAAAAGAAAAAATCTCCTGACCTACATCAAACTAGCAAAAGTTGAATTAGGTTATGTAGCAAAGAGAATAGATTGTATGACTTATGAATCTTATTGTGGCCTAGGCCCACATCACCATGTCATGACTAGCTTGACTTGGGCTTGGCCCACGCGTGCACACATATTTGATAAAATTGGATCTGTAGCTCATGTCATTTTCCACATTTCTGAAATTTATATATGTTTCTTCTTTTTATAATATAAATAGAGGAGGAAAGTTTTCTTCTCTTTTCAAGTGGGACTCCCTTCTGACAAAGAAAGGCACTTATGCTTCCTACACTCTAACAAGAGACAATGATGATTTTTTTAATAATCTTTTGGCCAACATTTAGATTAATGGTCAAAGGTTTTATGGACCACATTAATGTGTTGGGTAGTGAAGTCTAAAATAAATATGTCCTAACTAATTAATTATATTTTTCATTATAGTACGAAATAACTAAGGTTGAAAGTCTAAAATCCATAGCTTGTAGATATGAAGATTCACTTTTGCAAGATCTTTCAATTGAGAAATGTCATGAGGCATAGTTAGAAGTGTTAAGACTTTCATAGACTTGATTGATAAGGTCGTACCATCATTTTTATTTTAGGTGTACTCAAATTAAGTAAAATGGCAATTTTACTATTAAGTAGGAAAGTAAGAAAAGCCAGATATTTTATTTAATTTTAGTACACTTAAGATAAAAATGATGATACAGAGATCATTTATCTTAATAAAGTGTTAAAGATGGTGAATATTTAAAAAAAAAAGAAAAGTAGATAAGCATAATTTAAAAAGTTGACCTTATAAATAAAAGATCGCTTATTTAATCTCAAGAGATTGATACATTTAGCTAAAATTTTAGCTTAAGAAAATTATTTCAAAAAGCATAAGAGCTGAGTTTGAATTATATTCTATCTAAAAGAGTTGCTCTCTCTAAATTTATTCGATAAACGTGAATTAGGAGCTTACATTATAAATATTATCTATGTTTGAAAATTTGAAATTATCTCTTCTACGGTCTCAATTCTCAACGGATCGCTTCTCCACTCAAAAAGGTGGGCTCCAGACATGAATGATGCATACACGTGTACCTGTTCTGTCTAACTCCTTTATTATAAAAGCAAACAGACTTCTATGGCCACATTTACTTAACAAAAGGTAAAATAGTAATTTTATACAAAATTTTGAAATTACGTTTTTTTCAAATAAAAGTGAAATGTCTAAATAAATGGTTATACTTAGGATTAAGTATCATTTTCATACTCACCAAATGACCTTTTAAAAATATAATTGTAGACTGATAATAAAAGATACACTATGCTATAGTCTGAATGATAAAAATAACTTCACGTGACATTATTTAAAATTTATAAATTTTATCTTTTAAAATTCTAAATTATTTATTATTTTTTAAAGATAAAAATATACCTTTTTATATTTTGTAATACTAAATAAAAAGTATTTATTAGAAAATCTATAAATTCATCACAATATTTTCATTTGATCTATCTAATGGTAGATGTAATAATTTTACAAAATCTCCCTCTCTCTCTCTATATATATATATATTTTAATGTATTTAAAAATTAAGAAACTATTTAAACTTTTAAGACATAGATCCGATTATTCTAAATAGTGTCATTTGAAGTAATCTTATTATTAGGATCTAAAAAAAATCAAAATGATATCTAAGAAGTGATGTTATTATTTCATTGAAATGTATGAAAATTAATACTTATTTTATTGTCGAGTTTTATAAATATAAATTTAGCGGTTAAAAACTATTTTAATCTTAAATTTTAATTTTAGAATAATTTAAAATTAAACTTTTTATTTGTTAGAGTATACTTAATCCATATAATATATTAATTCTGAAGAGAGTAAGGCTGCAACTAAGGTCGAGCGGGTCGGGTTTCTTAAAACCCAACCCGACCCGAGGTGATATATATGGAATCCGACCCGACCCAATTCGAATTCTTAATCTGAACCTCACAACCCGACCCGATCCGAATTCTAACCCTAATCAACCTAAATTCTTACCCAACCCGCATTTTGAACCCATTTTAGACTAATTTTAGCAGGATCGGGTCGAGTTGTGTCAGGTCAGATCGGGTTAACTTATAAAATCCTAAACCCGACGCGACCCGAATTTTACGCGGGCTTTTATCTTCTTAGTCCGACCGGACCCGTTGACCCAAAATTCTCAACCTGACCTGCATACTTTCTCTAGTCGGGTCATGCAGGTCGAGCCAAAATCTGACCCTAGTTGCAGTCCTATTGAAGAGTTAGTTTGATCATCAATTCTCACCTTTGTACGTAAGAAGTCTTGAGATCAAACACTCTTGAATACAAATACCGCTCCTCTTAGTTTTATACCCAGTGTGTACAGATTGATAGATTTATGCATGTCTCAAAAATAAATTAGGTGAGACATCTGAAAAATTGAAGTAAAACACTTAAATACTGCAGTGTTCAAAAAGTTCATATAATATATTACTAAATAATTTTTTTGAACATTAGTGTTTCTGTTTATACACGAGCACAGCACACCAGTGCATCAGGGATCGGTCCGTCCATGTGCTCCACTTTTTTACCATCCCTGCCCTGCCCACATGGATCACTAATTTAAAAGAGACAAATACTCTTCCCAAACACACCTCCTTCACTTTTCCTTGTCATCCTTTTGTTTTTTTTTAATATAAAAAGGTAAAAATCTCATGTAATCATATTTTTATAAAAAAATATTTTTTATTTAGTATTAGATTTTGAGAGTTAATGCTTTCATATAAATAAAATATATTTTAAAAAATAATTTTTTTAGAAAAATAGAAAACTAATACAAGAAAACACTATCCTACAGTGATATACTAATACGTCTCTTTTACAATTTATAAAATTTTGATCATAGAAAACTTGTATTTCATAAAAATATTGAAATATTAAAAAAATTAAAAAAACATCATAAAGCTATATTAATCACATTTAGAGCTGTTTATTTTATTACATAAATATTTATATATCATTTTATTAATTTTTTATACTGAGTTATTTTAAAAAACTCAAATTTCATTAAAAAAAATTAAAAAATCACACACATATCCTACAAATTATTCACACATTAAGACGTTTCAATGAGTTCTTTAAATATTCAATATTAATCTATTAAGAATTTGTTTCTAAACTTTCTTAAAATTATATAATGTAAGATTTAATAAAAAAAAAGTGAATAAAATAGGACAGATTTATATTATTTGTTTCTCGATCTATCTCAATACCTAATTATCTATCCACCCATTAAAATAATAGAATAAAATAAGATAAAATAAAAAATATAAAAATATTAAAAAAATAAGGACACACTTGTCATTCTAGAAAAAGCAAGAAATGCATGCTCATCCTCGGCTGTTAAAGCTCGATTCCACCACTCTTTTGTCTTCCCAGCTTTTTATTTTCCAGCTGTGTCCTCTCATTCTTTCTAACCAACCCTTTACCCAAACTCTCTAACCATGGTTAAAATCTTAACCCAAACACAGTAAACCATTAACCACGGCAGTTAAAAAGTAGTCAGTAGAAAAATTCAAGCCATTCTTCTCTTCCCTTCATTTATCTGTCAGTCTTCTCTGTTCTTCTCATTCTCCACTCTTCTCCCTCCTGAGCCAGCCAGTAGCCAGGCAGGTACTAACATACACCACCTGCTGCTAACATACGCCATGGGTGCACACTTTCCTCTCCGTCTCCTCCCTACCACCACCACCACCTGCATCTTCTTCTTCCTCTTCTCTCTTTTCTTCATCTCTTCTTCAAATGCCCACAACATTACTGAGATGTTGGCGCACTTCCCAGATTACAGTCTCTACAATGGGTATCTTAGCCAAACCAAGCTTGCAGATGAGATCAACAGTCGTCAGACCCTCACCTGCCTTGTTCTCAACAATGCTGCCATGTCTTCCCTTGCGTCTAAGCATTCTCTCTCTGTTATCAAGAATGCGCTCTCCCTTCTCGTTCTTCTTGACTATTATGATGGCCAGAAGCTCCACGACATATCTAAAGGCACCACTCTCTCCACCACCCTCTACCAGACCACCGGCCAGGCCGAGGGCAATCTGGGTTTCGTCAACATTACAGATCTCAAGGGTGGGAAGGTGGGTTTTGGCTCTGCTGCTCCAGGATCTAAACTTGATTCCACTTATGTCAAGAGTGTCAAGCAAATCCCCTACAACATCTCTGTGATGGAGATTGACGCTCCCATCATCGCCCCCGGCCTGCTCTCGGCGCCTGCACCCTCCGCGTCCGATTTCAACATCACCGCCCTGTTAGATAAGGCCGGCTGCAAGACATTTGCCTCGTTGCTCTTGTCCTCTGGGGTGCTGAAAATGTACCAGACTGCCATGGACAAGGGTATAACCATCTTTGCTCCGTCAGATGAGGCGTTCAAGGCGCCCCATTTGCCGGATCTCAGTAAGCTCACCAGTGCCGATCTGGTCACTCTTCTTCAGTACCATGCCGTAGCTGCTTACAGCCCCACTGGCTCTCTCAAGACTGCCAAAGCTCCCATCGCCACTTTGGCGTCCAATGTCGCCGGAAAGTATACTCTCAAGGTCACATCAGCCGGCGATTCCGTCAATCTCAACACCGGCGTCGACACCTCCCGTGTTGCTAGCACCGTAATCGATGATACCCCAGTCTGTATCTTCACCGTCGACAGCGTTCTCCTTCCTGTGGAGCTGTTCGGGGCTTCGCCCTCCCCTGCTCCAGCTCCTGTCCCTGTATCTTCTCCTTCCCCAGCTCCATCGTCGGCTTCCCCATCTCCCGCTCCAGTCTCAGACGCGCCTGCGCCTTCCCGCCGCCACCATTCGCCTCCGGCACCGCCGACGAGCTCCCCCGACATGCCCCCTGCAGACTCTCCTGGCAAATCTGAGAATCTCAGTGATTCATTTGCCGGCAATTTGTTGCCTCCGGCAATGCTTCAGACACTGGCTCTAGTCTCAGCCGCTGCTTTACTACTTACCAAGACAACGTCGTTACTGTGGTAAAATGGGATGGGTTAAATCTGATTATCTTGTTTTAAACATGCTTTTGTTTTGATTGGAAATTCAGAATGGTCTCAGTTGGTTGATTTTTGTTCCTTGTAGTTTCTATTTATTTTAATGTTGTTATTGGAGTGAGATGAGACACTGTGGTTTAATTTATGTAGTTAAAAAGATTTACTCTTACCTATTCTTATTTCTTTCATTTTTCTTTTAATCTTTTTGGGTTCCTTCTCCCTATTCTTAGTGGCCAATTGCTGCAGCTGCAGAACCTCTACAGATCTATGTATGTATGTTGTCATGAAGAGAGAGAGAGAGAGAGAGAGAGAGAGAGAGAGAGAGAGAGAGAGTTTTTTTTTTCAGAATTCAGGCTTTGTTTTTTTCTTTGTTTTTTGAGATATGAGAATATAAGAGATGTGTGGCTAGGGTGCTTTTAATTTTACTAGTGCTGTGTTGGTTATTGGAGTAGAAGTGGAGAAGGGTACAATCAGTGTGGTGCACCCATGTGGTGTCATGGTCCAACACCTGCTGGTTTTAATGGTCTCTCTCGTGATTGAGTCTCAAAAGTTAGTAATTAAGAAGAACGTCGGAACAAGATTTTTTTTTTGTCAAAACTTCATATGTTTTATGTATATACGAATTATGTAACATTTATTATGGATGAAAATTTATTGATGGGTAATTATGTAGATATGAAATATATAGATGAAACTTTGATAGGTGGATAATACATTGATATAAATTTATGTAATATTTATCATGGTCGCCCATACAGACACCCTCGATTCCTGCTAGCGGACATCACATTTCGAATTCTTAGTGGAAATTATGTTTCTACCCTTCCGCGTGGAATTGATCAAACGAATCGGCAGTTCATTTTCGCTTCGATTGATCGATCTTACGCGTATTCATTCGTGCGATTGAAGAGACAGTTCATTTTAGCTTCGTCCGATTGATCCTAACAACGCATTCAATCGATCGATTGAATATAATAGATTGTGGAATCGATCTTCAAATGAGAGGTCGACTCTCAAAATGTCGACCTCTCCATTAAAATCGATCGCACGATCTTCTGTGATCGTGCGATTAATTTTACACTAGTATTCAATCGATCGATTGAATATAATAGATCATGCGATCGATCTTCAAATGAGAGGTCGATTGTCAAAATGTCGACCTCTCAGTTGAAATCGATCTCACGATCCTATGGAGTCATCCGATCAATTGAATGCGTTATTAGGATTAATCGGACGAAGCAAAAATGAACTGTCTGTTCAATCACACGAATGAATATGCCTAAGATCGATCGATCGAAGTGAAAATGAACTGCTTGTTCGTTCGGTCGATTCTACACGGAAGGGCAGAAATGTAATTCTCACTACGAATTCGAAATGCGGTATCTACTGGCAGATTTCGGAGGTGTTTGTATGGGCAGCCTATATCATAGATGAAACTTTCTATTAAACTCACATGGGTGTAATTTAACTGATTGTCTCTCGTCTCACGGAATTAGAGGTTGTGAGTTTGAACCCCTATAACTCTAATCTTAGTGTGCTTTAAAGGTAGTGGGCTCGACTCTAATCTTAGTGTGCTTTAAGGGTAGTGGGCTCATTTTGTGAGGGGTTTTACACTGTTTATCCCACAGTTTTGTTTCCCACACATACATAAATTCAAAAAAAAAATCTTTCTATTATATAGATAAATAGGGAAGTGATTCATACACCGAAATTTTTATCATTGTGCATTGAATGTATGTAAAATATATATTTAGTTCAAACTTATTATTTTATTTGTTTGGGCAAAAATGATATTTCACGTCAATTGAGTGCACCAAATATAAAAAAAATGTTATGATAGCGATGTATAACTTAATTATAGTGTTGAGTGATTGATGGTAATTGTATTAAATTTTTTTCATCAAATGATTATGATATTAGTTTTTAAAGTTTAAATATTTATTGATTTTTAAAACTAATGGGAATAAAGCCATATATTGTGGCAAGGATATTGTGGCGAATGGAGTGGCTACAAAGTTGGTGTGACCTCTTGAAACGTTCTAGACTGCAACCCTTGCACACCACGTGACGCACATGCATGTGCACCCAACCCTACCTGAAAGAGTAAAAGAGAAACCCTGCCCTCTTAAATTCAGTAACAAGCTTCTGTCCACCGTTCATCTAATGGAGATTTGCAATGATCATCCCGTATCTCGATGTGAATAAAAATATGTTACTCCTTTAATGTTGTTTATGTAAATGAGAATGAAATCAGATTCAATTTGAAGTGTAGCGATTCTCTTATTGGCATAGAATCCGATACGGGTTTTACTTTATAGCACATTTTGTCTTTCGAATCGACTCATTAAACCCTTCGAATCACTTACATCAAAGGGTTTGGTGAGCCAGTAAAATCTGTGTCGGGTTACACAAAATACCCATATCGGGTTAAACATTCGAAAACAATCGACTCCGTTGGGTTTTTTTGGATGGACAGGTAGGTTGGGAGTTAACTCCTAACTTATTATTTTGTTTTCATAATTTATTTTTAATTTGAATCAATCAATTTAAATTATGTTAACTCGTGCAATTAAGTAGATAACATAGTATAAAATTTTGCCTGATATATATTGTATCAGGTGATACATATCGGGTTTTTGAGGCCCAATATGTATCATTCGATACAATACATATCAGTCATACATAAATGATATCAGACGATATATTGATAATATTGGTTGGGAAAAGGATTTAAAAAAAAAAAAAAAAAAATATCGGTCTTCGGCCTCACTAATATTAGTGATATATTGGTGGGCCTCAAAATATCGGAGATATATTGACCATGATTTTGATATATAAAATATCGGTTGATATTGTATTTTTTTTTTAAAAGGTCGATAACGGTCTTATTTTCTGTTTTTATTTTTTTAATTCAGAAAATATTTAATAAAATAACGGCTGATATTTGAAAAAAAAGAGAGAAACTTATTGAAATGTCTAGGTTGATAATTTTTTTCTCCAACTTTAACTTGTTCTATTGCGTGTATTGAGTCATGTTTTCTTCTATTATTGATGTACTCTATATATTTGGCTCTCATTCAGTGAAATAAATAAAGAATTAATAGAAAATATTACAGTAAATTTTATTGTCTCCCTCAATTTTTTTAATATCGTATTAGTCACAATTCAATTGGATTATGGTTTTCCAGTTGATTTAATCTCGTATCCTCCAGCTATACATCCGAAGTGACAGTGTGGCCGATTTAGAAAAGATTTCTCATTATAATCCTTCATTTCGAGATAATTATAATATTTCTATCCATTTTCAATTTTTTTTTTAAGTCCAGGCGTATCCATTTTGATGTTCAGCATTAACCGTCTGAATCTGGAGAGTACTTCATTTCAATCAACAAATGGGTTTGTATAAATGTTGTATGTGAAATTTTGAAATAGATTTAAATGAAATATCTGATGTAATGTTAATTTGAGAGAAAGAAAGAATGAGAATAAAATTTATGTGAAATTTTGAAATAGATTTAAATGGAATAATCTGATTTAATGTTAATTTGAGAAAAAGAAAGCATGAGAATTGATTTTTTAAAAACAAATGGCGTCGCCCGGACTCGAACCGGAGACCTTCAGTGTGTTAGACTGACGTGATAACCAACTACACCACGACACCTTGTAATGTTTTGGATTAAATTTTATATATTTAACATCTAATCTACTTTCTGGTCTATTTTCAACTCTCAACTTACCATAAATTTAATCACGAAAGAAATCTCACATGAACTCGCTCATTTTAAAGGCATGTAGGCTTTATGAAAACTATTTTAGATTTCTAATCTATTTAATAAATAAATTATATCAACCCATTTTAGTATGTGACTTTATTGCTCCCGTTTAATTAATTACGTGTATAATAGGTGGGTTACATCTTTTCAACTTACAAAGTTCAATTCTTAAATAAACTTTTCGTTCTTCGGTCATATTTTCATTTGTTTTTTTTTAACTTTTAAGTATTAACATGAACAAATCAATCAAACTTTTTTTTTTTTTATATTAATTTGAAAGTACCTGTCAATTGAATTATCGCATAAATCAATCAAATCCTTTGAACTCACTATTTCCAATCTATTTTTTTTTTTTTTGTAGCTATTTTTCACAAATTTTTTAGGTCAAAACATGTCAAATTCTTCCAACTTATCACTGCAATCCTAATATCTTTTTTCCATATTTTAACAATTTTCTTGTTAAACTTTCCTTGTTTTTGAACTAATGATTTGATCAAATCCTTACGATCTTAAAATTCTTTTCTTATTTGTAGTTAATTTTCTTCTAACAAAATTTTCCTATTGCTTAGATATGATATGGTAGGGGTATAACAATCTTTTCAACTTGCCAATAATCCAATGACAAAACTTCATTAAAAAATTTTAGCTATTTTTGCATGACATTTTATAGTTCAGACTCTACAAAATCATGTCAATCATAGGTTAGAACGGATACCTTATATTCATTTGTCGGACATTATGTATCTCCATTTATTTTGTACGTAAGAAAAATAAAGAAAGTTTGACAAAATTTCTCTATTTATATATAAGAAAAGGAAAAAAAACTGATACAGTATTATGCAAGATAGAGTGGACCGGTAGAAGAAAACTTATAGAGGGATCACTTGTCAAATACTTTCGAATGAAAAAACCAACACCACTAATTAACCATCCCTTGACGGTAGTGGTGGTGGTGACCACGATGACGACGACAATGATGATGATACATCCATATATGTAAAGTTCAGGGAGAAGAATACCAGGAACGAAGTCGCGTCATCTGAAACACAGTTCCATAAATTATCACACTACAATTAAATCGAAGGTATTAAGCAAGCAGAACTACTTGATTAATCATGGACTACTAATTCACAATTCTGAAATCACCTCCCACGTAAATATTCTAGAGTATTCACAGCAGGTCATCTCTGCATGCTTAACTGAAGAGACCTACATTCATTTCTCATTTTATATAATACAAAATATACAAACAATGTTCAAGTCTCATAAATAATGATAAGGCATGATTTACATGATATTTTGCCTCTGTTAGCCATGCCAACTTAATTGGATGGTTTATTTTCCTACAAGGAAAGAAACTGGCAGTTTGGTGTCATCCAAGCACTAGAAATTTTTGAAGAAAAACCTGCTGAGGAATCTTGAGATGAAGTGGGAGCACATCTGATTGAGAAGGAAGTTTAGTTGGACAGAATCATGCGAGATGCCCAACTCTCCCCACGTACTGTTAAGATGGAATGGAGACTTTTGTTCCTTGTTGCCTCCCACTCCCGTTACGAAAATGTCCCCAAAGTTGAACCAAATTGGCCCTTCAGTTAGAGCCAAATTCTCTATTCCACTGTTCAAGCTCCTCCCTTGTTTTTCACTATGCTTGGTCTAATCACAGACATTGCCTTCTGAAAATCTCCATATCTCAAAGGGCGTACCTGGTAAAAAAAGAAACACTCATTAGTTCAAGGTAGATGAAGAATGTGTTTTTCCAAAACGTGTAGAAAGTGTTGCACATTTAACTGTAGAATTGAATTTTCATACACAGCCAACATATTCAGGAATGACAAGGTCCCAACAGAAAAGAGTCCAAACTGTGAAACAAATAAGGTCTCTTTACAAAAATACAAAATAGAATTGTAAATAATATAAATATCGAATAATTTGGTGATCACTGGAAAGAAAAATGCTTTTCTGATGAATATATTGAAACAAGGCTACATGCATGAAACAGAAATAAATGCAATAGCTGCTTGGACAGACAGCAACGAAGATCACTAACTAAATTCCTTTACTTTCAAAGGCTTAGATTAGAAGATGAGATTGGCTTTTTGGTTTTGATTAGGAAGCAAGTGGGATTCATTTTTATGAGCTATGCCAGCTAGAATGCATCAGTGATAAGTGATAGCCAGAATGGCTTTAAAAGTGGACTGCAAGACCACATGGTTAGAGGTGATAAATGGGAATCATATGGATCAGGGTATGAGTGAAGCTCTCATCATCAAATAATTCAAACTTCACAAGGTGGACAATTTTTTTCTGCCCAAGAGTCATTGCTGATGATGACTCCATTAATGCACTTCTCTAGGCAGCAAGGAATAAGGCACCTTGGAAGTTGAAACTGGTTCACATGGAGACTGGAAACTTTTTTTTTTTTTTTAATTTTGAAGGCTTCTTTTCCCTATGGGATGCAAACAGCTAATGGGGTCGTTATGTTTTAATGTGGTTGTGGCCGTCTCAAGCATGACCATTATTAAATCTTTATATTCTCTCTAATCAATAAAATGTTTATCATCAATTTTTTTTTAAAAAAGGTGTATAGAAGATATAACATCCTTTGGTAAGGGCACCTCATTTTTGGCACTACTTAAGAGTTTTTTGTGGGACCGCAACAATAGGGTGTTCGAAAACAAAGCACAAAGTCCCCAAGAAATGAGTAGTGTCATTAAGGTAAAATGTGTTGCTTGTGCTTCAACTAATCAACTCTACAGGAGTTCTAGGATCTTTCCATCTCAAACATTTCTAGACCTTGGAAGAAGTGCATGAGTCTGTCATGGTCCTCCATTGTGGTCTCAAAGGAGGATTCGTCCTCCTTGTCCATTGTTGTTGGGTGCATGGGGTGTAGGGTTTTTTCTTTCTCCCTTTCTATTTGTATCCCCTTTTTGGCGCACTTGTAGTGCCCTTTTTTTGAAGTTTCAATGAAGTTACCATTTCCCAGAAAAAAAAAAAAAGATAAAACATCCCTTGTACAACAGAAGGGGTGGCCAAACAAGACTTGGAATGAAGTGGTTGCCTGTTAATCACATGTCAGATTGTGGTGTGAAAAGAAATTTAGCCCTAAGCAGGGATGAGTGGATATTCCCAAACAGATATTAGTCTTCAACTTAGTGCTTTCAAACCAGAGGTGATTGAAATATTTATAATGACTGAAATATGGTTCAATTGCAAATAGGTTTCCTCAGGTCAACATGATGTAACATAGCCTACCTGATTGGCTTTAACAGTAAGGATGTTTGGACCCAGCTCTCTGATTGGCATCATGGCAGCTTCTTCACACAGGGCCTGTAGATCACTTCCAGAATAACCTATGCATTTGAATAACTTAGTGAAAGCACCTCCAAATATGCTTACATATTCAGAACAATTAGACAGCCTGAAACTCACCTTCTGTCTGTGTCACAAGCCTTTCCAAATCATGATCTGTCACAAGAATAACACTAAGTTACTATCTCAACACCAAGCATAATAATTAGCACCAACAGAAGTATTTCAAAAATGTGATTGTGTGTGTGCGGCTTATTCACTGAACAATTTCCATTTATTTCGCATCACAAGAATGCTAGCTCTTAATTGGATCCTCTTCTTTTTGAAAGAGCTCTAGAAATCCAACCGCCTCATCATTTCTCTGCAGCTCCCACAAATCATACAGGCTTAAAACTGTGCCTTCAAGATAAAGAACATAGTACTAGTAATATTCCAGATTTTGCAGTTATCGGAATCATAATATGCTATGGAATCTCAACTAATGAGATCTAGAGCAGGTGGGAACTTAATTTAAAGATCTTTTAAAAACAAAGTTTGAAAGTGAAACTCGTATGGATGATATACCTAACAAAGGGGATGATGAACAAAGTATTGGAAGAAGTAAAACTAAGCTTGAAAAAGATGAAGCACAAAGCGCTAGAATCTGATGATATTCCTATGAGGTCTGGACTGTTTTGGGTGAAACTGGGACGAGTTGGCTAACCCAATTGTTCAACAAAATTCTAACTAAAAAAAAGGGGGCCTAATGAGTGGTGAAAAAACATTTTACTTCCTTTCTATAAAAATAAAGGTGATATCCAAAACTATCAAATCACTATGCTATTAAACTAATGAGCCACACTATGAAAATGTGGGTGAGGGTAATAGAAGTGTGACTTAGACAGAAGTCAAATAGCTAGGAGAACCTCTGTTACTGGTCAAAAAAAAAGAAAAGCTAAGAGAACCAGCTTGAATTTATGATAGGTAGGTCGACAACAAAAGCTATCTTTAGATTAGGACAACTCATGGAGAAATTTAGGGAGAAAAGGAAGAACCTACAATAGTTTTAATCAATTTAGAAAAGGCTTATGATAGGAAGTCCCAAAGAAGTTGATATGGCAATAACTAAGAAATAAAAGCATCCTTAACAAGTATGTGGAGGTTATTCAAGATATGTATGAGGAACCCATGACCGATATTAGAACAGTGAGCAAATGGAGTCTACAGTTAAGAGTAGGACTCCAAGGATTTGCTTTGAACTCGTACCTGTTTACTTTAGTCATGGACAATTTAACAACGAAAATTCAAGATGAGGTACCGAGGGTGTATGTTATTCACATGTGACATAGTATTCATTTGTGAACCAATACAACAACTAAATAGCAAGCTGAAACTATGGAGGAAAAACTTTGATACTAATGGTCTAACAATTAGTAGAACAAAGAATACATGGAGTGTAGTTGTAGTCAAATAAAAGACAGTGAGAGTGACTCAATTAAAATTGGAAATGATTTAGTATTGCATTGCAACAAGTTTAGATACTTAGGCTCGATGGTCGAATCTAATGGAGGATTTGACTAGACATATAACCAATAGGACTAACCCAAGAGGGGGTTGGCCTGACGGTCAAGAAGCTCCCCTCATAAAGGGAGGTCTTGAGTTCGATTCATGCTTAAAACCCCTCTGGGCCACTCCCCATAGTTGCATACCCAGTGTGTGTGGGATTGGGAGGCTTGCAAATGCCCTAAGGACTAGTTGGGTTAAAATATCCCTTGTCCAAATACATGTGAGACCCTTGGACACCTTGGTCATCAAAAAAAAAATATAACCAATAGGATTGGGAGAGGGATGGGTAAAATGCAGACAAGCTAAAGGTGTGTTATGTGATAAGAGTCCTACATCATCTAAAAGGGAAATTTTAGATGAGAGTTATTATACCCACTATGCTCAATGGAGTAAAGTGTTGAGCAATGAGGAAGAAACAAACAAATAAAGTTAGGGTAATGGAAATGCAATTTATGCATTGCATGAGCAGACTAACACTAAAAGACAGTTGGAAATGACTATACTAGGACTTCGAAAATAGCCCCAATAAATAAAAAATTGAGACAAACCCATTTAAGGTGGTTTGGTCATGTTGGTAGAAGACCAAAGTGGAGCCCAGTACATTGAGCTGAGAGGTTACAAATGGATGGTGCAAGGAGAAGAGAAAGACCGTTGGAAACGTAGGGGAAAGAGAGAAAGAAAGACATGACAGATTCTAGAGTAACAGAAGATATGGTTTATGATTTGGATTGAATGGAAAAGTATAACTCAAAAAGATGACCTCAGATAGATCAAGTAGATCTCCACTAAAAATCAGTATACTAATTTCCGAAAATGCCAAAAGCAGTGAAAGATCTTTTAGAGGCTGCCAAATGTTAGCCTTTCCAGCTAGCAACTACACAAACTACTAGCGAGATGGACCTGGTGGTTGAGAATGGAATTGATGCAGCTGAGAATGGCCCTCGATACCAAATTATCCCAATTAAGTGAAACCAATATTTAGGATTTCTGTCACCAGGCCAATGTAAATGTGAAAAGGTTCACTACCTTAATTTTTGTTACCAGCTCACATATTTTTCTCTCAAACTGATTACTAGTACTATCTGATTCCCTATTTGAGACAATGTTCTGATGTCAATGATAGTCCAAATAAGATGTTAATAGGCAAGACGGGTCGTAATTTGTGATTAATTAAATTTTCCTCTCATTTTCAACTAAAGTTCCTGCAGTGCAGTGGAAGGTGCTTTTTATATCACAACCTTGTGATTGCATGTTTGAGTCACCACGTACCTTCCATTTGAAAACAACAACAATAACTTGTGATCTTTTAATACAGAAAGACATGTCTGGGAGGTCATTTCACATTAGGTCAGACCATAAGTGTAAGGGTTTGCAGTGGGAAAGACAGCAAATCAATATAGTTCTATTGACAGCCCTTCCAGGTGTTCCTGACTTCTATTCCCAGATTAGTGAAGCTTTGAAAGATTAAATCTGTGAAATATTCAAAGTTGGGAATCAGAGCATTGTCATCTCCCACCTACAGTTTGCAGATGGTATATTACTCTTCTGTAGGGCGGACGAAGACGAGATCCATAAAGTGAGAAGAATTCTCAGATTATTTGAAGTAGTTTCTGTGTTGAATATGAATTTGGGAAAGAGCTCATTGATTGGTATTAATGTTGGGGAGGAAAGAGTATCCAATATGGCAGACATCTTTTGGTGTGAGGTGGCTAAGTTTCCTCTCAATTACTTGGGGCTACCCATTGGGGTCAACCCAAGATCAATATCATTATGGGACCCAGTGGTGGAGAATTTTGAAAGAAGACTATCCATGTGGAATGGGAACTATTTATCCATTGGAGGTAGACCTATTTAGATTAAGGCCACTCTTTCGAACTTTTCTCTTTATTATGTGTCCTTGAGATGCCAGCGGCTATAGCCAAGAAACTAGAAAAGATCGAGAGGAACTTTCTATGGATGGAAAATAGTGAGAACAAGGAAGGTGCATGTGGTGAACTAGGTCAATGTGTCAAAACCGAAAAAACATGGTGGTTTAGGCATCATCAAGCTTTGGGAATGGAAGAGGTGGTAAGGCCCGCTTTCAAAATGGGGAGTGATGGGTCATCTGTTGGGAGGGCTTCAGGTGTGGTTTAAGGTTCCTAGTGTATAGAGTTTGTTGGTGTAGGGCGGTTAAAGTGAGTCATTGTTAGTGTTGTGGGTGGGTGGGGGTGGGGGTGGTGGTGGGGGGGGTTTTGGGGGGAGTAGTTTAGGAAGAAGACAAGAGAATGGAGATCCATCTGGGGATTACAAAGCAACTTCCCTGATTGCAAATCTAGTGTAATCCCCACAACCAAGTAGCTGTTGTTCCTCAATCTGGCTAGGTCACACTCCATCTAAGGTAGAGATCCTGTGCTAGGCAATTCTCAAGGGGAAAGCCCTCATGAGGTGTCATCTGTAGAGAAGGAGAATCATCGCAGTTGGTGTTGATGATTCTGTGTTCTGTGGGGCTTCTCAAAACGCACGGATCATCTATTTTTTACACTGCCCTTTCACCTACTGCATCTGGACCTCTCTTTCTTAGCCAATTGGGGGTTTTCCTAGGCTATCAACTCTATCCCAAGTGAACTACTCTTGGCATGAGGAAAATGTCCATTCCTAGGAAGGTTAAATTATTACGGAAGGTCACTCCAGATATGGTTGCCTGGTTGGTATGGAAAGAAAGAAACAACAAAATCTTCGAGGGGAAAAGTCTTCGGTGGAAGATACATTTGAGCTTTGTAAGGCTAGATCAATTTCTTGGTTGAGAAGAAGATCTAATCTGGTGGTACATCGGCAGCCACTATCCCTAAAGAGTAGAAGGGCGTATTAAAAGATAAGATAGGAAGGGTCAGAATTATTCAGAGATGAGAGCATCAAAAGGCAGGGGCTTTAAAGTTCAATATGGATGGGGCAGCTAGAGACAAACTGAGGCTGACAAGAATAGGAGGTATTCTGTGTAACTCAGAAGGCCAAGTCTTGGCCCTTTTCTCAGGACCAATGAGAGTGAAGGACTTCAATGAAACAAAAATTCCTAGAAATTAAAAAGAAGCTCAAGATCTTTTAGAATCATTTCCAAGGTCAACTCATTGTGGAGAGTGATTTGACAAACGCTATTAGATGGGCTCAGGGGAAATAGTAGTCTCCATGGGAGCTCGTCCCTTTATTTAGAGAGATCAAGTGGTTATGTCTGGATTTGGACGTCTCATTCATACATGTTAGGTATTCGATGAAAAGAGTGGCGGACTTCCTAGCTAAAATGGCACATCTAGATTGAATATGTACCTGGAGATTTCTTCCTGCTTTGATGGGGAAGTCCTTGTGATCCATCTAGCTTGTTTGGTTTTTGTTTTCTTTACTTTTTTGTTTCCTTTTTCTCGTGGCTATCTCAGTCATTACCTCTGTGTACTTTTTCTATTTAATGAAAGTTGACACCTTTTCCAAATTAAAAAAAACCTGTTTGTGAATCATTTTTCTTCCTGTTTGTTCTTTGGATCTTTTCAGTCAATCAAGGATCATGATGGCATATTTGTTGTTGAGAACTTGTTTTGAAGATCAGATCCAACAAATATTAGCTTGGAATCACATTTCAAGCTAATATTTATTGCTTGAGGTTTCTATTTGTGGGGTGGTTTGTATTTAATTTTTTTGTAAGCAGGTGTAAGCCTCTTATGCATCCTTCTTAACCATATATATATATATATATATTTGAATCACATTTCGAGGGTTACATTGCCATGAGAAACTCCATTTCTTTGTAAAAATGCAACTTTTGGAGTGAATGTTTCTAGCAATAGGAGGGAGGTACATCATCGAATTTCTTTGTTCAGATGATATGATATAGTAGGGCTTCAAAAGTTCTGCAATGTGGACAGACATCTGAGCCGCGTACATCCCAAAAGAACCATAGCTAGTTTCAGCTATTATTCGAAAATAAGGCCCTTAGTGTATAACAGAAATCATGGTGGACTAATAGAGTTTGAGCAACTCGCTGGAGTTCTTTTAAGCACAGCAAGTAAAGCAACATGGGGCATGCAATTGGATAACTGCAAATGATTATAATAATAAGCACTAAATGAGGAGATGATAATAATTGGATAACATGATATGTAGAGGCAACTGAAACTAAAAAAAAGTGTCACAAATACACCTATGGACTGCAGGAAATGCTAATAAATAATAAGAAATCATAATGGGAGATGACACACCAGGTAATTTATATGCTTGACCCTTTAGTTGATTTTTGAGAAGAAGTCTCCTTACATTTTCATCTGGAAGTGGTACATATATTCTCTTCACCTGGATATAATACTCAGTTAACATTTTATACTGGAGCCCATATATTGGGCAGAAAAATAGAACAGTTCTTTTTTAGAATTCCGACGAAATATAAATGAGAGGTCCACCAAAAAATATGCAGAAGTAAGAAAACAAACATCTTTTTAATTCTCATGAAAAAAAAAGCAATGACTAACAGATGAAGTAATGATGTCTTTGTCCAGAACAGGAATCTCATCAATAACAAGGAACTTGATGTGATTAACCCTGCGATGGGCAATAAGCGATAGGCATGAAATTTGGACCAAGTTTTCAACTCCTAAAGCTTTCTATCTGATTTGATCTAATCTAACCTAATTAAATGTGGTAGTCTAAGAAAAAGCTTAACCTAGCCTCATTGAATGTGATGGTCTAGCAAAACGCTTTAGCTCCAAAAAATGGTTTCCGGGTCCTAAAAGATTAAAATCTTATCGAATGTGGTTGTGTAGTGCACACCAAATATTTCATAAAAGGGACCAATTGTTTGAACACAAAATTAACTAACCCCTAAAGTATCATCTTCTAATCTTATTGAATGTGATGGTCTAACAAAAAACTTTAGATCCAAAAATGGATATCTATCTATCTATCTATTTACATGGAATGATTTTAGCGACTGTTTTTCATAATCTCTTTTGAAATGGAATGAATTTAACAGTTTTTTTTTTGGTCAAAACCCATCAAATTTCTACTTAAATACTCCACAACCATTAAGCCATTCCCCTAATTAAATATGTTGTTTGGTGAAAAGTTTTACATCCACAAAACAATCTCCATTCCCCTTAAGCCTTAGCTCCAAAATCTCCCTCCCTCCCCCTCATGATTTCTCTTGAAATGGATTGATTTTAGCACCTTTTTTCATAATTCATAAATTTTCTACTAAAATGTTAAACTCAACAACCATTAAGCCATTTCCCTTACAAACTTTGACTTTAAGTGGCACCTCCATGTTGAACTTCTTCCCACAATAATTTCCCTTTTCCAACCCCAACTAAAAAAGTTACTCAATCTTCCTCCCTTACACAGGAAATTCCCAACATAAATTCCTTTCTAGATGATCAAAGGTCGAATTTCTATTGCCCATAAACATCATAGAAGCTTTGACCCTAGAGTTGAGAAAGATGACCAGATCTGAGAAATTGAAAATAAAGACTGAAACTGTGCTAAAGGATTGAGGCAGACAGCACAAGACAAATAAAGAACAGTTGATAGGGGAGGGATCCCAATTCTCATATCAGAAGTATCAAACAGGAGAACAATGGCACCATCTCAAGGATTTTCAAAATAATTTCAAAGGAAAGAAGCACTACATGGCATTAGGGAGATGCAATTTCAAGAATTTCTTGAAACTATTTCCAAAAAGAAGCACAGCACAGCACCATTCACTATCATCCCTACTTTCAGATTTCACAAAAATAACACTAACCAATCTCCGAAGAACTGCATCATCCAACTCTTGGGGCTTATTAGTTGCACCTGCAATGATAAAATGGCATAACCTTAGACATCTTTCATTATGAAAGACTCCAAATTTTAGCCTCAACTTAAAATAAAAATGTATAATGTGTTAAATTATCAATTGTTTCAAACTAACCTATGCAAATCATCATAATGTAAAACAAGGTATAACATATACTTGTTTGCACATAGAAATTCACAATACAAACTGTCAACCTATTCATACAATGTTCTGAATATAAATGAGATAAGTCCCACAATGGACATTTAGCATGCGATGGTCCATGAGGACAAGAAAACACACATTCAAGCCCTTTATGCTGTTTAGTTTAAGCATTAGGTATTTCAGATATTTTGGACTATCAGGAGTATGATGGATAAGATCAGAAGATTCTTAACTGAAGATATAGTTAGGATTTGTTTTAGGTTTCTTAAAACTCTAGTTTAAGGTGATGCAAGACAACTGTGCCATGGAGATTTGGTTTTGTTTTAATCAAATTATTATTGAAAACCAAATAGAAGCCTACACTTGGACATCAAGGCCCTGCATGGACAAGGAGCCTCTTTTTTCTCCCAAGACCAGGTGGATATTGAGTGATCTCTGATCAGATTAGTTCTTTGATGTATCTTTTTTATTAATCATCATCTACTCAATGGTTGAAAACTTTCACAAACTATACTTGGATTGGCTTTTATATATGATTAATTCATTGGTTCTTGAATTTGTCAACGGACTTTCCTGCACTAAACTAGTCATACGACAGTATACAATTCACATTTATAAAACAGCCCTACCTTGACGGATTTACACATCTTTCTGGGGCATTAAGGCTGATTCCATTCACCTGTTCGGAAAATTACTACAGCCAGTTGTTTGCACTGATTATTACATTCCTAGTGTGATAGAATTTATTTTCTAAGGATTTTGAGGGTAATCTATCATATATCAGCATACATGAATCTTTATGTTACTGCTCAAAGTTATACATTTCTATGCTATAGTAACTAGAGGATTGGTTGCCTATTTACTGCTTAACAAAATTATTCAGTGATAAATTTTCTGAACAGGTGTGTGGTGGCCATCGGTACATTGTTGGACCAATCAACTGCTTGTTAGGAGAGTGTCAAGATTTTTCCCCTACTGTTCAAGAAACTGTCTTCCTGCATCTATAGGAGCCTAAGATTAGGCTATATTTGTTAGGTGATTCTTCTCAACGAATGAGAATGCTGACATGGCATTCCATTCAAATCTTTGAATGGATGGAATAAGAATGGGTGGTTTTGTAATTTGGGCCTTCAAACTCTCCTCCTAGCCATTTATATTATAACCATTTGATAGCAAATTAGGAGAATCCAACTGAGACAATTTCAGATATACAACTTATCCATACTAAACTTGGCCAGATGAATGCTTGTAATTTCATTCAACACTCCATTATTGATTAAAAAGTATTGTGTCATCAAGTCACCTTAGCTCAACAGCCCTTCTCCCCATTCCATTCCAACAATAACAGGTCCTTCAGGGGAATGGGTAAATGGAAAGAGGGATGGAAATGCCAGCATGGCTCATTCTTGGCCATCAAACAGAATTTAGAATGGGAATCAATTCTTGTCAGATCCCCTTCCATTCCCACTGATACAAGCCACCAAACTTCCCTTAAGATTGCAAAAAAAGACTTGTTTCTGGCCTTGCTTGCACCAATCTTAAATCTAAATTAATCTGAATTCACTCAAAAAAATCTTAAATCTGAATTAATACCCTAATTGGGTGTCACAACAGTAGCAGTTCAAAGAACAATCCAATGGCAACTGAGCTGTACAGATGTCACATAACAATATTGCCAAACAGTTATTGGATATTCAGATCTGGAACATTCTTAGCAAAATCCTTCGTATCAACGGAGATAAAACAGACGTGTACATGACAAAAGAGCATCCTGTTTAATCAATACATTGGTAAGATAGAACATCATTTGGTCCCACCATTGGACTGAACTCACTTAAGTGATCTTTGTCACTTGGACATTTCATATTTATCTTAGAATAGTGTTTTTTTTTTTCATTTAATATCATGGGTATCCCATCCCACATTGGAGGTGAGACTAATCTCATGAATACATGAAACCACCCACAAGCCTCATGTACAGGGTAATTTTGGGGAGAGTCGAACCCAAGACCTCTAACCAAATCCTAGAAGCTCAAGCCAACTGAGCTACACTATGTGAGTTAGAACAGTTTATCACTGTATTCATTAATCAATATCACTCCAGTTCATGAGATGGGTTTACTTTGACAAGTGATGATCTGCTCGACACTGCTGTAATTAGAGCATATAGACAATTCAATGTAGCATATCAATGACAAACTACGAACAAACAAAGAAATCTGAAAGTCCAATAGTGTATAGATTGGCACAAGTACATGCAAATATCTTTGGGAATATTTTGATGAAAAAAAATAACAATGTAGCTTACCAATGACAATTACAAGATCATTTGGATTGGAAGTAACCCCATCAAACTGGACTAGGAACTCAGACTTCAATCTTCTACTTGCATCATTCTCATTGGTCTGCCTTGTAGACATAATACTGTCGATCTGCCATTGGGTATGGTAAAAAACAATGGTTGAGAAAAGAATGGTAAAACAGCTTCCATATGTTTCCAATTCACAAAACTAGATAAGGATTATAATAGAAGCCAAAGTTGATTCCCCAAGTGCTGGTACTTAGTAGCAGTTCTAGAACCTGGAAAAAACTAAAGAATATCTTTTAACATAATATAGTGTGCACAAAAACAATGAAAAGTAAAATATGCAGATGATTTTTTTTTGAAAGGTAACAAGGACAAATTATATTAATAGAGATATAAACAGTACAATTACATCAAAGCGGAAAATGGGTTTATAAGCGTTAGACCGTGAAAAAACAACCGTAAGAAGAAGCGGAAAAACATAAAAATACATCCATGTAACAACTAAGATCAGCTGAACATCAACGTGCTCGAACTCCTCCCTCAAAGGTGGAAGACACCTGAATTTGAATGGTCGACTCCATTCTTGGCGAAGAAATTTGCCACTCCATTAGCTGTGAGACTAACTACGGCAAAGGATACCTCGAGTCCCGAAGCGAGAGCCCTTATCTCCCTAACCGCGGTAATCAATCTCTAGGGGGGTCGCTTCAATATCCAGAGAAAAGACGATTGGGTGGAAAAATAAATTAGATCTCAATGTATTGCAATGACAACAGAGCAGCCTCTTTTATAAAAGGAATGACACACAGTTTCCACACATTTTTACATATATATGGAGGCCAACTGTATATTGTGATCCTCAGGACTGAAGTACGTACAAAAAAAATTCTGTAGTAAACTTCAAGACTAAGAAGCATACTCCTTCATCACTCCCCCTCACGCTGGTGAGTTATTGACTGTGCTCTGTGCACACTTGTATATAAAATCTTGAAGTTGTTAGTGGAATACAGCTTTGGTAAACAAGTCAACAAGCTACTCCTTAGATTTCACATACTTAGTAGAGATGTTGGAGGAAACATGATCAGGAATGAAGTGGCAATCAACTTTTATGTCTTTAAACCTCTCATGAAAGACTGGATTGGACACAATATGAACTGCCTCTTGAATATCAAAGTAACATGACCATTCATCCAGGTGAGAAGATTCCAATTCTATCCAGATTGTTTGAGCCAGAGGAATTCACATATTATATTTGTGATGCCACTATGTTTCGCTTCAATACTTGATTGTACAACCTACATTCTGCATTTACTTCAACATGAAACAAGATTTCCTACAAATAAACACAATAGCCAAGGGTGAAACTGCAATCACCATGGGAACATGCTCAATCAGCACCTGAATGGGCCAGGAGTTGAAGATGTCAATGAGATGTACAAAGTATACCACGTCCGAGAGTTACTTTGATAATATACTGTAAAATTTGAAACACTGTTTGAAGATGAGTATTTCAAGGGGCATGCATATACTGACCAATGACATCAATTGCATAGAAAAAGAAAGATCAAGTGAGAGCTAGATAAATTAATTTTCCATCAATTTTTCAGTAATATCCTAGACACTCCAATGATTCTCCATCATTAACATGTTTGAAATTTTGATCATATGATGCATCCATGGGTTTACAACCAAGGTAGCCTACGTCCTAAAGAAGATCCAGAGGATACTTCCTTAGAGATATGCATTTTAAAGAACAACCACTCCAATGCTAAGAATGTATTATAGGGGCCCCCAAGTCTTTGATATCAAAGACATTCCCTCCAGATTAATTGTATTTTTCCCTTTTTCTTTTTATTTATTTATGGTTGTTCTTGGTGTTCTGCTCATCTCAATCACATAGCATCACTCTTTTTTTGTTGTATCGTCCTATATATTGTATATGCTCTTTTTACCTTTAGGATATGAAATGAAAGTTGTTTCAACAGACAAATCGAAGGGATGCTTGGAGCTTACTTTCAGACTATAAGAAGCATTTCCCCCAACATTCAACCAGCCAATTTTCCATTTTAATGATACATCCTCACCTTTCCTTGTGATAGAAACCATACTTCTCCTGAGCTCTAGTTTAAGGGAATTGGTAAACCATTGACATGGACTAAATTTCTCTCTTCATTGATATAAATTACCCATCCTCTAGGTTAAACAAAACCAAACCTGTCTGCCCAGAGATTTCACTGCCTTCCTGTCATTGGGATTCAAACAGAAACATATTCTCTGCTGCATTGTTTTTGCAAATATTTTATCATTTTGATTTTTAAACTTTTATCTGTTCATGTTGAATTTTACAACCCCCGAACTTGGATGCTCCCATTTTTGCTAAATCCTAATATTTTGTTTCCTGTCCTCTAAAACTCCTTTCCAATCCCTATAATAATGGTTGATGAAGTGCCACAAAACTCTGATTTCCCTTCCACCCAAGAGATTTCTCTTGCCTTGAATGAAAAGATTTTTTTTTTTCTGCCAAAAACTCTTTCCCCCTCAAAAATTTCGTCATTCCTCTCTTTCCATACCAGTCAATCAACTGCCCTTAGAATTGCCTCCATAAAAAATTATCCTTATCCCAAAGGGAATCAGTCCCCTCCACAAAATGAGATCCCCTGGATTAGGCATTTAGAGTTCAAGAAACCCCACATGGCTAGGCATGAGTTCCATATGAATGAGGTGAAAAGGAAATATATGAATAGATGATCCAACGTCTCCCATTCGTACCACACAACACACAAGAAGTGTCTACATCCAAAGAAAGTATCTTTCTTATTTGTAGATGACACCTGGTGACAACTTTGCCCCTAAGAATAGCCCAACAGAAGACCTCCAGATTAGGACCACGTCCCTGCCAGACTGATGAGCAATTTTGTTGTGGTTGCGGGGAATGAACCAAATCTCCAACTAGGGATGCCACTTTGAAATCCCCAAACAGGTCTCCCTCATCTCTGCAAATGAAAATGTTGTTAAGAATAGACATACTAAATAGATTCTCTCTCTGAAAGGGGATGCCTAAATTCTCTCTCTTTAATAACAATAATTTGGTAGCACTTGCTCACTTTGGCACCCTGAGACCGACAGACTCTAAACAGGCAAGGAAAAGACTCTTTTAGAAAAGACTCCCCCACACACAGGTCCTCCTGCTTTCCCATAAGAAACATCATACCTTTCCTCAAAACCCTTCCAATCGAAGATAGTACATTCCTCATTTTGAGAGCAAATCTCACTCCCCCTCACGCTTTTTTAATTTGGACTCACTCAAATACCACCGTTTGGACTTTCCCCATAGAGAGAAGAAAGAAGTTTTCTCCAAAGAGCATTCACTTCCTTCCCAAATCTCCATGGCTATTTGCATAGTTAAGAACCATTCCTGCACAGAGCTTGGTGATGCCCAAACCACCCTGTTGTGTTTTCTCAGCTTCTCTCATTTGCCAAAACCAACAGGATTGCATTTCTCTAATTGCTTTCCAAAATTAAGCAGCATTAACCTTTTTTTGTTGGAAGGTGCAAATGACTCAGACCTGCAATCTTGTGGTCACAACTATGGGTATCTTTGTCTGCCCACAGGTATCCTCAGAGAACCTCAACTCAGTACAGAGATTCATAATGTCCATAGGTAAGAGTTGACTGCATGAATTCTGTGAAGTCCACATTACAAATCCAATTACCTTTGCGTTTGTGGTTTGCCATATGAGGATTTTATACTATTTTATTTTTTGGTTGGGAGTAGGGAGTGTGTTCAGGGTAGCTGTCTCCAACTTAACAGAAAACAGTAGCATAACTAAATTTTCATTTCAACATACTTAAACAGCATAGCAAAAAAAAAGTGACCCAAGACACTGACAGTGAACAATGATGATTCTGAATCCAAAAATTAGCCAAATATATATATATATATATATATAGCATGCAAACATAAAAAGGCTAAAAGAGCAGTCTACAGAGCGAGCGACAAACTTCATCAATAAAAATGACAGATGGTTGCTTCGAAATGGCAACCATGAAAAGAGTCCGCATGAGTTTTTCAGCCTCACCAACCTGTTTCACACAAGTAAAAGCATATCAGATCAGCAAAATATTTTCTTAAATGGAAATGAGGAAGAGATTAATACCATCCACGCACCCATTTTGACGTTAAAGAGGAGGCAGAAACATTAAAAAATGTTGCCTCCGACTCTGACGCAACAGCTTTAGCAAGCATGGTCTTTCCATTACCAGGTGGACCAAAGAGAAGCAACCCTGATGACAAGTTTTGACCATTGTAAGGACATCATCACTCAAAAATTAAAATAGAAAGAAACACAAACACTGAGAGAGAAAGAGAGTATTGCCTTTAGCTGGCCTCCGAAGGCCAGTAAATAGGTCTCTTCGCTTAGTTGGTAGAATAACCATTTCCAACAAAGCTTGTTTTGCCTTATCAAGACCAGCTGGAAATGAAGCAAAATGTAATCAGTACTTGTCATGGCTGTGCAATATACCAAGAAAATGAGCTAAAAAGCACAAGCTTAGACTGACCAACATCTTCCCATTTAACAGAGGGACTTCTGTCCACAATTGCAGAATTTATCATCTCAACCAATTTAGAATCATAACCAATAGCAGCTTCTTGAACAGGTTTTGAGCTTCCAATGTTACTTGTCGGATTCCTTTCTACGGAATTGCTTATCTTGAAATTAGAGGGCTTTTGCGATGCAGCTCTTTGACTTCCTATTCCAGTTCGTGTATGCGTTGTGTTGGTCTGGAAAGTATATTGATGTAAGTCAAATTTTAAAAGTACAAAAGGTCGAAGATGATGTATAAAAAACAGCTTTCTATAATAAGACTCAGGCACTAAGGCAACATAAGTCCTCGAGGGTTATATAGTATATCTAAACAATGAGTGGCATTAATGAGATCAGACGTGTGTTGCAACTTCTGTAATTAGGTTGATATCAAATAAATTGTTGAATACACTAGTTTTAATTTCTTTTGTTATTAGCACTCAAAATGAAATCATAGAAATTAATTATCTACAGTTACACTTTTTTAACACAAGCCATACCTTATTTAGTGATGTGCCAGCTGGAACATGCAAGGAAATGAAAAAGAAAGAGAAACAAAAAAGCTTCAGAACGAAGATTAAATAATAAATAATATTTCAAAAAGGAAAAAATAATAAATAATATCACTTGAAAGTTAAATCATCAAAATTCATGGTAAGATAATATACTAAAATGAATTTCTCAAGACCTGATCGTTTACTTAAGACTTGTATTCTCTCTGAAATTTGCCCATGCCATTTTGAAATCTTTTGATGATATGATTTCACCTTCTCTTGTTCACTGAAACATAAATGATCATATTTAGCAATTTTTTTAAAACACCGAGTAATGTCTGAGAAAATAAAAACAAAGATAGAAATGATTATCAAGTTCTTCACAAGAGTATGAACAGGACTGTTCAATAGTTATTTTCACAATTTGATCTTAGCCAAGCGTGGGAGCAATTTGAAAGTATAACAATATGTAAGCATGCTCCTCAGGAAGAGAAGCCTTGCAAGCAATTAAGAAAATTAAACTGCAAGGAAGCTCGGTTTTGAACATAACTCGCTAAATCTAAGTTGTATGGATACATGGGGTGTTTGTGTATCAGAGTGCGACACAAGTGCAGTATGTTGGACTCATCAAACCAAAAAACAAAAAAAAAAAAAAGGAATCAGGGATTCGACACCATATTTAAATAAATTCAAATTTAAATTACTTTTAAATGAAAAGAAGGTGTAATTTTTTTTTTCTAAGAGTCAAACAAATCAATATTTTAATTAGCTTTCAAAAGGAGAAAAGTGTGGTAATATTTTTGCCATCTTAGAAGACAATGTTCAAAAGTACTAGAAACGTCTATGAATATTTGTAAAGAGTCTAATAGAGGCATGTCAGACATTGTGGAGAGTCTATCAACATAGCTTTAAACCCCCTTACCCTTATGATACATAAAAGGGAAAAAATTTAAGAACCAAGCTGCTTGTCTTTTAGCGGGTGATTTGAATTTAAAACTTCCAGCAATTTTTTATATCTTTTAAGTTTCAATATTTTATGGATATCTTTTGTAATTTAATTTTTAAATCATTACAATTCTTAACATGTGTTTAACATTGAATAATAATCATTTTCAACAATAATCAACTGAAATACATGCATTAAAAAAAGATGGTCTTTGACTTTTATATCAGATATGGTGCTTAGTTGCTTACAATGGTGGTGATAAAGATAGATGGTTGTGTGAGGTTTCCCTGGCTCAAAAGTTCTCTGTGCTTTTTTCCTTGGCTGCTAATAAAGAGGCTAAGGTCACGGAGTGTTATGATTTCCATCAGAACAAGGTTATTTGGTGTCCTCAGTTTAGAAGAGATTTAGAGGATTGGATGATGGAGGGGAGGCTGTCCTTAATGGATCTTTTTGAACAACGTGTTTGTTGTAGAAAGTGGATATGATAGAAGAATTTGGGAACCTGATCCTCATGGGCTCTTCTCCATTAAGTCTTTTTGTAGAAAGTTGGTGTGTGTTGGTGATGTTCCTTGTATTAATCCAAAAATATGGAAGGGTGTTGCTCCTTTTAGGGTGAAGGTTTTTGAGTGGCTCCTGGTTTTGAGAAGATGTCAACGATTGATAATTTGAGACTGAGAAAAATAATTATTGTTAATGTTTATCCTCTATGCTTGTCCGATGTTGAGTTTGTGAATCATCTTCTTCATTGTACGTTTGCATCTTATATCTAGTCTCATTTTCTACAGCTGTTAGATATTAATTTTTGTGTTTCGAGAGCTTGGTTTGAAGAATCCTTTGGACAATGTCATTATTGAGTATAGTGTGATCTATATGGTTGGAAAGGAATAAAAGGGTTTTTCAAGAAAATGTGTCTTCTGTTTTGCATCTTATTGATGTGATTAAGTTTAGAGTTGCTTGATCGATTGTGGGTTCGGAAAAATGTTGGGGGATAAATATTTCAGATATATGTTGGGATTGGGCTTGGGTGGATTATGTTCAGCCAGATTCGGACACCCTGTTGCAAGTTTCTTGGTCCCCTCCAGATTTGGGTCTCTTTAAGCTTAACTTTGATTGCAGTCGTATGTGTGGTCTCGGTCTAGCAGGCTATGGTGGTGTAATTCGAAATGAAGTTGGCAATACTAGGATCTCTTTTGTTGGTCCTCTTCCAAATGGTTCAGTGATTGAAGTAAAACTTCACGTTTTATGGAGAGGTATTGTTATACCCCTGAGCGTGTGCACATGTGGGCGTGTGGGAGGGAGAAAAAATAGCTAGGGGCGTGTTTCTCAAAGTCCCACATCGCCTGGAGCAGGGGATTGACGCTGATATATATGTGGTTTTCTCCTCCTTCTAGCATAAGGCCTTTTGGGAGCAACAGTGAGTTGACTCGCCAAAGTAAAGTCGTGCGTGCCCGTGTGTGTGGGTCCAAAGCGGACAATATTGTGCTAGCGGGACGGGTCGTTACAAATGGTATCAAACAATGGTTCAACCCTCTGCCTATGAATGTGAGCGTGTGGTATGGAGAGAGCCGGGGACGACTTTGGTTCTAAGGGGGGTGAATTGTAATACCCCTGAGAGAGTGTACATGTGGGTGTGTGGGAGGGAGAAAAAATAGCCAGGGGCGTGTTTTTCAAAGTCCCACATCACCTGGAGCAAGCGACTGACGCTGATATATATGTGGAGCTTCTCCTCCTAGCAGAAGGCCTTTTGGGAGCAATAATGGGTTGGCTCGCCAAAGCAAAGGAGTGCGAGCCCATGTATGTGGACCCAAAGCAGACCATATTGTGCTCGCGAGACGGGTCGTTACATGTATTTTGGAGTTGGAAGAATTAGGGGTTGTAGGAAGTATTTTAGAAGAAGATTCTAAGGTGGTTGTTGGTTAGGCTTTGGGTTCTCTTTGCCCATGGATATATTTAGACAAAGTTGAAAGGATTCGGATTCGTCATTCTATTGCATCTTTTGGTTTTAAGGTTTGCTAGATCCCAAGATTTGCAAATTCAACTGCTGATGAAATGGCGCATCAGGGTTTGGTTGTGTTTTCGAAAATTGTAAATAATTTCATATAATTTATTGGAGGTGTTTGTTCTTGTAAGATTTTCTTTGGGTAGCGGGCACCTTTTGCCCGGTTGTTTTGGCCTCCTGTTTCTATTTCTTCTTTTTTCGTGATTAATATAGTTATCTTTCAAAAGAAAAAGAACTCCCATTAGTACTCCATTTTTAATAGTGGGTTCCACCTATGAAATCCAAGCCTTCACAAGCACAACACACTACATAAGTGAACAATCTCAATTTGACACCCAACTGGTTCCCACCTTGAATTAAAATTTGCATCAAAATATTCAACATTGATCATTATCTTATGGAGGGCACAATGGCCCATTAAAATCATCCGACAATCAATATAAGTTGTGCCCTAACTCATGATTTGAAACTAGGGGTGGCAATGTTTTACCTGACCCGTAAACTCTCCCAACCCGACAAGGAAAAAACTAGGTTTGGGTCATGCATTTCTTTAAAAAAAATTAAATTGACTCGGACCGACCCAACTGGAAATAAATCCCCGTCAGATTCGGTAGAGGGGTCATGAGCCCAAACCCAACCCGAATTTGAATTAAAATTAATATTTAAATTAATTTTTTACCTATTAATTTTAGCCCATATTCCATATCAAGTTGAAAAAATCTTAGACTATTGCCTCAATTTTCCATATCCCAATGTGCTCACATGAAGGGAAAACCTTAATCTTTCATTTTCTATTAAAATAAATTTTCTCTCATTTTTTCTAAATTTCTAAAACTTTTATATAAATTTGAATCAGATTAGATCAAGTCAGTAAGTAAAAAAAAATTCTAGGTCAGTTCAGACAAAAAAACTTATATTACCTCTAGCCAATCCAAACCGACCTAGCCCGTTGCCAACCCTATTTGAAACCATAAAAAGTGATCCCCATGAAGAAAAGGGGGTGGTGTCCATTAGATAAATGGAACAATATTGGTCATGGATTGGTTGGATCAAACACCTAAAAGTGGTATTTGTGATTTGACTTCTTAATGATAATTAAGCACAATTAAATCCATTTAATAAATGGAAAATTACTGTGCCAAATCCAATTAATAAATGATTAGACAAATCAAGCCAAAATGCCAAACCATTTAATTTGCTTAGAGAGGGTACGGTAAGTTGAGTAAAAAACTAACATGATTAAATCAATTAAACTTGTTCAAGGTTGGCATACTCAAGTAGGCTATGCATTGGGCCTCCTATTTAAGATTGTAAAATATGGGATGACCAGTTTGAATGTGCTCACATAAAACTTTGAAGTATTATCAAATATCTATAGATGATTAGGACTATAATTTTGAATTCTTCTTCTTCTTTTTGTTCACCCTTTTGACATGTTTAATTAATTATCTACATTTTATTTATTAATTGAAGAATTCTTCAATGCATGAGTAAACCCATTTAATAAATGGCTAGTGGAAGATATAAACTAGGCATATCCATTTAATAAATGGATAAGTTTGGGTCAAGCTGGATCAAATATTAAGTAACAATAGTAGATTGGATAAAACCGTCCAGGGTTGGCTACACCAAGTATGGTATGGGTTGTGTCACCTGTTTAAGATTCTAACCATAGGTTGAACAGTTTGAATATGTATGCTTCCATGCAATTTTGATAATATTATCAAGTATTCATGACTGGCTAAGATCGCAACTTTGAATTTGCATTCCTCCTTTCTAATTACCTTTGTCACATGTTTACACCTTATTTACTTATTATGCAACTCTTTCATGTACAAATGATGCTCTCATATTGCTAATGTTTATAAAATAATTGATACACTTTCAAAATCATGATAAAACATCATTGGATTGTCATTTTTGAGGATTAGGCTCCCTAGAATATGGTAAGTTTATTATGGTACTTATTAATTTATCTTGGATTCTCCAAAGATTTTTCACTATTTTTAAAAAGTAATTAAAATAACCAAACTGTAATGACCTTTCTACTAGTCATACACTGCATTTAGATCCCCTGTTCAATTGATTTGTCACAGTTTATTCAAAAGACTACAAATAACTGAACTGTAATGGCCTTTCTACTACTCATAATTACCAACAAGGCACCAACATTTCGAATAACTATAATCAAATTAAACTTGGGAAGTATCTAGCAGTGTTCTGGTGCGTTCATTATTATACTGCTTAAGCTAATGCACTAAAATTTATCCAGCTATTACTTCTAGATAGACCCTAAGTGCGTCATCTTCTTCTTTTCCACTTCACTTAAACTGCAACCATAGCTCTAGTTAAGGCATATGCCAGTTGTGAATTTGGTCTTATTCTTCTTCTTGTGAGTTTGGTGGGAAATTGACAGACCTTAAAATCAGGTTTTTTGGCTAACAAAATTGAGAGTTCAGTGTATATGGAAAACCCAACAAAACAACAGCCTAAATTGTCATTTCAATCGACATTGACCTAATTCGCCAATGGGCTCCACTTAAAGCGAAACACATTTTCTTCTCACCAGGGAATTGGGAATTGGGGTATTTGAAAATTTGGGACATGTTCAAATGTCCCAAGGAAGATGGCATATCCATCTAATTGGTATGTAATTCGAGCAAGCATGAAAACAAATAGAAAATGGAGGGTAAGTGATTTCTGTTGCCTGGGAGAGACGAGGGAGGGGACTCTTGTGGCCTTAGCCTCCAGCAAAACGCGTTCGGCGTTCTTGTAATGGGTCAAGGCATCTTCAGCGAGGCCCCACTCTTCCGCTCGGACGGCCTTGTCGATCTGCTCCTTGGCCAAATCATAGTATCCCTTCAGCTTGTAGACGACCCTCTCGTTTGAAATCGACGGCCCAATGACGCCGTCCATTGTTGTTGTTGTTGTTCTCTGGTGATCGGCCGTCGAGGTAGGATCATCAGGAGAGGTTGGAGTAGAGAGGAAATTGGAAAGAGAATTAATGAGAGATTTGAAGGAGATCATGCCTGTAAAAAACCATGGAATAACTGAGAGAATAAAGAAAAAACGAGAAAGTAAAATAAAGACGGAGAGAAACAAAAGCTTACGCGAGAAAAATGAAAATAGAAGACGGAGATGTAGATGGAGATGGAAACGGAGATCTTCTTCGACTACTGCTGCTGTTATGAAATCGGAGATGGGAGAGAGGAAAGTTCCTACGACGGAGAAGACTGCGAAAGGAAAAGCGTGATCCCGCGGTTTTTGACAACCCAAGGGTAGTTCAGTAATGAACCACGCTAATCTGGGCCCGGTTCGAGCTCGGCTCGTAATCCTCCAAACCCGAACCCGACACAGGCCTATACAATGTGATCTAGTCCAATCAATTGAGCCCGAGAAGCCCGACAGAAAGCCCAAGCCGAAAAGGAAAGCAATTTTTTTTTTTTTCAAAAATTATATCTTCTCTGAAGTGCTGCTTCTTTGAACTTCACGAGCCTTCTTACTGTTATTTTTATCCATGTAAGGTTATATTTATGTGTATTTTTATAAATTAACATGAAACAAAATGAGTTTCATTAAAAAAATATATATTAGCTACCTTGTAACTACTAAAAGAAAAAGAAAAAGTGAAATATTCAAAAAATAATTTAAAGTCATTAAAATTAAAAGAGTTTAAAAAGCATAATTCCTAATATTGGATCTGTAATACCCTGCCTCAGATTAGACGTGTTTTAGCTTAATAAATTTTGTTTAACCGGTTAATCTCGAAGATTACGGTTAGGGTTTTGAGGAAAGCCCAAGTATGGCTCAATCCGAGCTCGTGAGCTCAGTGATCCAGCTCGTCCAGCTGGAGGGGCATTTTGGTAATTTACCATCTGATGTGTTTATTTTTATAAATTAGGTTGTTATGTGAATATTATTGATTGATAATGTTCTCCTTAATAAAGGATTTGTATTTTTTATTTTTAATGGATTTGTTTTCAAAAAATGTTATTTAAAATCCGCCCGTCAAAACCCCGAAAGGGAGTATTAATTATTTTAAAAGGTTTTGGGAATAAAATAAATTTTGAAACTGGTATTTTATGTTAGACCATTTTAAGAATGGTCTAGTTATTCCATTTCACCCCAAAATGAGATTTCTAAATTGATTATTTTAACATTTGTTTATTTAAGTAAATATTGGTAAGTTATGAATTTTATTTAAATCATTGGTTTTTACTAAGAGGTAAATTCTAAAATTTTTATGGTGACCAAGGTTTTCAAAACCCAACCTATCTGTAAGGTTGGATCAAATTTTTGAGTTTTTAAATTAATATTTTTAGCTTAAAATCGGCTTTTTCTTAAACCAGGGACTTATCTGCAATTTGGAAACTGTTAAGGGGCTGATCTACAACCAAACAGAAAACCTGCCGGTTTACTGTTGCAAGCGTAAGCAGACGCTGCATGCAGTGGCTGCCCGGCCCAGTTTTTCCGACCAAAAGCCTATTTAATGGACCTCAGTGCAGCTGTTTGAACTCCCGATTTCCTATCCTTCTCTTCTCCCTCTTTGTTCTCTGTGAATTCAGCCGAGACCCCCCTGCTTTAGCTTCTGTTTTTCAGTAACTGTAACCTTTAAGGGAGCTTTTCAAAATCCAGATTTTCAAACCAGGAACCCCAACAAAGGTATCCATTGTATTCCCCTTTCAATTTCAACCAGTTTAGAATCAAACAAAACTAAATTTGACTATGTTTTCAGTGAGAAAAATCAGTTTGAAGTTTTAAGGAAAACCATGGGTTTCATATACCCGTGAGGATTTGACTTTAAAATCTATTGGCCCAGTGAGCTTCTGAGCTCTAAACCATTCCCTATGGAAAGAGGACTCCCAGAGGAGTTCATTAGACCAGACGGATGTGAAAACTGAGTCCGGGAGACCCTCCATTTCCGGGATCGCATTTCACTGTCCGACTGCCGTCACTGTCTGCTGTTGCAGACAGTGGGGAAGACGACTCTCGGAAGGTCCGAGAGCCGATCTTCGGACGGTCCGAGCAGTGACCCTCGGACCTTCCGAGCTTCACCCGAAGCCCACGCCCGAGGCAGGCCAGACCCCTTCGGACGTACCGAGCCGAGCTCGGAAGGACCGAACCCACTCGGACGTTCCTAACCCATACCTTCAGACGTTCCGAGGCTTACAGACCCACCGAAACTTATTTCGGATTTTAATCGGTTCGGATGGACTTCGGAAGGTCCGAGACCCAACCTTCGGACGATCCAAAGTCAGACCCATTTTTCGAGGTCAGTGACTTAGATATAGTGTGGTTCAGATGATCCGAAGCCACTGTACCTGGTTCCAAGGGACCCAGTTTTTAAATGTTAAAATATTGTTTGATTATGTTGATGTCTAAACTTTCTTGATTATTGTTAATGCTTGTGTTGTGATGTGATTAATACCCCTTGTTAATTAAAAATGTACTAACCCCTTTTCTCTTACTACTTGTAGTGTAAATACTATTTATATTCGCTTCCAGGCCGACCCTATTGGTCGGGCACTGAGTGATTCACTTTCGAGCCGACACTATAGTCGGGCACTAGGTGACCTCGAGATCTAACTCAAAATGTCAGGTCTGGTCCTATCCAGAAGACAACCGAGAAGTGACCTGAGGATCTAGACCTAACTCAATAAGTCAATCTGGTCAATGCCCAGAAGACAATATGAGTTTTGGACTGAGCCCCTTTTTATTATATTATTATATTGTGGATTAAGATAATTTAAAAAGGATAGAAACCCAGTAGGATACTCAATTCCATATACCTTGGATATTTTTGGGAAAACGTGAGATTTCGAAATACTACTATGTGTACGTATTTGTTATGTATATTGATTGTGCATTTGTGTGTTGTTTGAACAGAGACCGCGTAACCATACAATCACGGTGAGGGAACTTAACTCTCCAGATTATGTAAACAGATTTTATTATGAGATCAGAACTTAGCAATAGGTGGTTTCAGATTTGATGAACCTACTCATGTGCCTAGACTTGATGCACTATTGTAAGAGTGCTGATGATGATTGTGATATTATGATGTTGATCATATGAGTATGTAAGACTGCTTCCACGTACCTGGGCTATTGAACCAATATCGGCCATATGAGAGATGGTTTATGTCTACTGGACCATGGGCGGACTATGATGTCATCAGTTGCTGACTTGAGGGTGTCAGTATCAGCTAAATTAGAGCCGGAGATGTACTTTCAAGGATGTATTTTGACCGTGTCGGGACTTAATACTGGTCTCAGTGTAGTCGGCAGGCGTTACGTTGGATGATAGAAGTAATTGATGATGTTGATGCTTTACATGAAATTATGCTTATTATTATCAAGCATGTGATATTGAACTGTTGCTAACCTATTGTTTACTTATCTGCATTGTTATATTTCCTTCACTGGGCTAGTTAGCTCACCCCACTCACCTTTCAGGCGATGAACCCGATGAGGAGGACCTTCTTTATCAGGCTTAGGATGGATAAGCTGAAACGGTGTTTCGGGATTCCCCCTGAGGGGAATACCCTTATCTTTTCTTGTTGGTTCTTAGAATCATTCGCTTTCATTAAGTACCGGATGTGGTACTTAATTTGTTTAAGTGTGATGTACTAAACTGTGTTGCCTCTATAGTGGCTTGAAATGATGTTTTATAATAATCAGTGGCTGGATTTCTTATGTTCATGCTATGTGTTGATGTTATTGTTATTCTATTCTTATGGGATAGACTTATGGTATGTGTTTGAGTCCACATGTTGGGATCATGTGTGACCTTTGGGCCTAACCGTTGATCCTGCCCAGTTCGTTTGTCATGCTAGTTTTCTTTCAAAAAAAAATATCAATCGTGTTCTGGGCCCACCCTTCGGGTCGGGGCATGACAGGATCTAGTGATTTTTATGGGGTTCTAATTTATGTTAAAATCTTTCAATGAGTTATTAAATGAAGTAAAAGTGGCTCTCACATAGGATGCAAAATATTATTAGTGGCTCTCACATAGAATAAAAATTATTATAATTTAAAATATTATTATTTAAGGAATCTAGAAAAATAACCTCTATGATCAAATTGATGTGATTTTTTGAGCATCATGTTTATGAACAAAAACATCAACTCAAAGAATCCATCATGTGGATAAAGTTGGCCCATATGCACAAGTTTAATAAATAAAAATAATTTAAAATTATAACGACCTATCCCACTAGTACAATATTGTATGCTTTGGCCTCATACGTGGGCTCTCACGGCTTACATGGGTAAGACAACCTTAAGATTGCTCACAACTGTCCACACCCACAATCGAGAGTTAAACCATGTTCTGATACCATTTGTATTGACCCGTCTTACTAGTACAATATTGTCCACTCTGAACTCACACACAAGTCGACATGACTTTGCATTGGTGAGCCAATCTCAAGATTGATTCCAAAAGACTTTGTGCTAGAAGGAGGAGAAGCTCTAGATATATCTCACAGTCGACTCTCTACTCTAAGCTATGTGGGAAAGAGAGCACGCCTAGATTTGACAACTTTTTCTCTCCCCACATCTGCCCACTTAAACCTGAAGTATTACAAATATTATAACACTATATATAAATTTTAAAAATAGATTCTGTACATCAATCAAGGGGACAAAATCTCTTCAATATCCACCTATCTCTTTACTTGTTGCCCAGCTCTTTAGAATACTTTGTTTTCAAAATCTTGCATCTTTTAGTATTTGATTTCATTCAATTCCATTCTATTACTACTAAATAAATTGATTTTTTTTTTTAGATCTTATGTTTTGTTTTGAACTCGTTCTTTTTCTTGTGAGTAGATGAGTCATATTTCTTTTAGATTGTATTATTAGTTGTTTGGTTTATTTTCTATTGAGCAGATGACTTTATTTTTATTATGTTATTGATTTTCTGATATTGAGATTTGGCATTTTGAGGTAGTTGATGAGGACCATAGTTGCTGGATTGAATTTCCATTTTCTTCTCTTCTTCTTTTTTAATTAAGCTAAATCCTCTTCCTAATCCCATTTTTTTTTCAAAAAGAAAACCCTAATTCCATTTTTTGCTTATTTATTTGTCTCTACATTTTAACCCTAAAAAACTTGGGACTCCCCAACTTAAAATTTTGGATCCAGGTTTTGGGTCGATGCAACAACTTTGGCTAGTTAAGTTTTTATATGAATTTCTTCCTTCTTACCCCTTTTCTTCTTTATTTAGGCCAAAACTTAATTCCAATTTTCCCTCTTTTATTCAATTTCTTTTCTTCATCTCCCATATTAGGAGCGCTCCGTTGATTTTGCCATTGCATTTCAATAAAATATCAAGTCAGGTTATAATCTGAATTTTTCCTGCTCTAATTCAAATAAACATATACTCTTTCCGTCCCATTTTATTTGTCTCATTTGAAATATTTATATTTTTTAAGGAACTATCTCTATAAGACTAGCACTCTACGTGATCTCATCCATTTTCAACACACTTTATATTACTCTAATATGATTGAGACAATCCCAAAATCCATATGACATAATTAAATTGGAACAGATAAAGTACTTTTGAAAGAAAGAATATCAACTTCTGTTTGACTCGATACATATATACATGTAAAGATGGATATATGCCATTTTATATCCTAAACAAATTAACGTGTCTGTACTCATGATTCATTTCACTAAAGGCGAAAAAGCCTCGAACTTTAGACAAAAAAAAACAAACAATAATATAAAATAAATAAGGTAGTTATTTAGACACTTCACTTTTTTTTAAGAGATACTTCATTTCAAAATTTTATTCGAAATTACCATTTTACTCTTCAATTTTGTGTAGATGAATTGTCTTTTTGAAAAATTGAACGACAAAATGGTAATTTTCACACAATTTTGAAATGAAGTCTCTCTTAAAAAAAAGTAAGGTGTCTAAATGGCCACCCAATAAATAAATCATATATGTTCTTCCTCAAAATTTTTACTTGTTAGTGAGGAAGGGAACTTTTCTAATGTCTTTGATAGGGACTGACGTTTAAAGGTACATTATTTATATTTCAATCTATTTTGTATCAAGTAGCAGACAATTGTGCTGCTATAACAATAGTCTAAAAATTAAAGACTCAAATGGAAACCTTTTTTTTTAGAGATTCAATAGTTAAACTGTTCTTTAAATGGATCGTGAGCTTCGTATGGATGAGTGTGATAAAAAGAATATTTTATAAATAGGGTGCGTGTAAAATTTCACAGAGATATATGTCATCCTTTCTTTTAATTTTAAAAATAATAATTTATATTCATCAAAACATAAAAAGATAACATTACATAGGTTTTTTTTTTAAGACCAATGTATCCAAACCTTTTAGAACATCCGACTAAGTTTTTAGGATATATGCAAACTTCTTTATCCATACATACAAGTAAGACTAGGGAGAGAAGAGATTACATAGTTCGAATGATCAATTAGTTAGTACTGAAGCTTTACGCAGTGCACTTCTATCTAATCACCAATCTAATGCACCTAATTATTTGTACGTATAGTCTATTCAACAGAAAGTTTGCACTTGGGTGAGGGTTAGATGAGTGAAAATGAAGGTAATTCTCTCTAGTCTGAGAAAATCTCAAGTTTTCCCTCTAAGCACAAATCTGAAAATCCTTTCATTATAAGAGGTAATCACTTTATCTCTCCCTTAACCTTAGGATAATTACCAAAAAAAAATAAGAGAAATCCAATTTTAAGAGAAACCTCTGCAAATTTACATTTCATCCGAATGTAGCTGAAGAGTCTAACTTAAAATGTATTAATAGTCTAAATGTATAAAAATGGATTTCATATTAGCATACAATAGTCTTTTTTTTTTTCCCTCCATCAGAAGGATTTTGAGATATTTAAATGCCAAAATTGTCATTCCATTCATCATTTTTAACTTTTCAATTCAAATAGACAAAAATTAAGAGTTGTGCATGGTGAAAAAACTGACCACTAGGGTGAAAAACTCCGATCCAGGGGTACAGATATCGGCCGGTACGTGATATATATCAGTTTTTAAGTGCTGATTAATATCGGCCAATACGTATTGTATCGGCCGTACATCCTATTTCTTGGCTGATATGACCAATATATGTCGGTCCGATATCGGCCGAGATGATTTATATCGGTATTTTTTTTTTAAAAAAAAAATCAAAACGGTGATGGGTTCGGGTCGAAATATCGGCCGATATCAGCTAATATTTACGTTTTCTATTTTTTTTTTTAAACAGTTTCTTTTTCTGTTTTTTTTTATATTTTTTAATTTAGAAAAAATAAAATAATACCAATATTTTTTTTTAAAAAAAAGGAGGAGGGTGAAATTTATCGGTCAGGCCGAATATTTGACCCCTGCTCTGACCAATGTAACACCAAGAATTCAAACAAATCTTGGACAAAATATAAATTTGATATCATCTTATACCTAAAAATAAAAATTAGTAGTCAATATTCATCAAACTTTATACAATAAGGACAATACCTACCATTAGATGAGAAATAATATATTCAGTGCTTGATTTATTTATTGTGAATTGGGTTGACAGTCTTTCTTTTAGTATATATGTGTGTAAAATGGATGGTCTAGATCATCCCGCCATTTACATCTAAGTTTCCTAGGTGGACATGTCATGAAGTGGGAAACTTACAACCAAGTCTGGTTAAGTGTGTGTACAAAGCTTCCACATTATTGGTGGATTCTTCATATTAGAATAAACATAGAAATCAAATTCAACCTAGCTGTTACTCTCAAAAGCGTGGTTTCTTATGAATTATTAGGAGTTTAATGACGCTATAGATGATGAACAATAGAGGCCATCAATCTTGTTTTAACTTGTCAAAGAAACAAGGTAAGGTAGGAAGATATAATTAAATTCTCATAATTTAATTTAGATTATATAAAATTTGACAATGATGTGAGATTCAATATGGACAATAGATAAGAAGCAAATATATAGAAAAATTGGAGATTTTGAGCTAGAATAAGTGAATCTTTATTTCCAAAGTCGCATATTTAGTCTACACCTCCATTAGACCTTTTTTTATTTTTTTTACTCGAGCGACAATCAATCTCTCTATATTCTCACAACCAATTAATAAGATTTTAATCGAAATAGATTTTTTCATAATCTCTTAAATTCAAAATCTTAAATATTGTAATCTACAAGTTGCGAAAAATAAAATAGATAGTTAAAGTAGAATTTCTTATTATCTATCTATATTTACTTAGATCTATCTATATCGTGGGATTAATCTCACCTCCAATGCGGGATGGAGATATCCATGTTATAAAAAATGTTATTTGAGTGAAACTTATTTCTTATAATTAATATAGTATAACCTCAAGCTTAGTGTGGTGATAACTTTTGATATATAATTAATTAAAAAATTCAGTACAATTTCATCAAGAGATGTATATTATGGAGAAGAGACCTCTTTCACCATGGAAGCTATTTACAATACAAGTAACAATCCCTTCTCAACTCTGTTACCAAATTCAGGCAGACATGGATTTTCTCTCTTCTTTTCTCACCTCAGCAGCAGCTGCAATCTTTATTCTCTTATTCAGCTTCTCTATCTTTGTACTGAGAATCTACACAGGAAAATCACTCAAGAGCTCTCTCTATCCGCCTGTCATGGGGACTGTATTTCATCAGCTCTTATTTTTCAACAGGTTATATGATGAGCTCACTTCATACCTCCACCAGCACCGGACCTTCCGCCTCCTCGCCGTGTCACACAGTGAGGTCTACACCGCTGACCCTCGAAACATTGAACATGTTCTCAAGACCCGATTCAACCACTACTCCAAAGGTGAGTATAACTGCATCATCCTTAGAGATCTTTTTGGAGAAGGTATCTTTGCTGTCGACGGCGATAAGTGGCGCCAACAGAGAAAGCTGGCAAGCCTCGAATTCTCTACACGAGTCTTGAGGGACTTCAGTTGCTCTGTGTTCAGACTATATGCTTCTAAGTTAGCAGGGATCATTTCAGAGTATGCCACTAAAGGGCTGTCTGTCAATATCCAAGTGAGTAGAGAAACTCCGTGATCGGATTCAGTTTACTCTGTCCGAATTCTGAGTCTTGATGCAGTAAGCCTGACTTCTTTAATTTACTCAACCAGCCTATTTAATAAATTAAGTTTTCAGAAAATCTCATTGATTCAAACTGACTTTTCATTCACCATTTACAGAAAATACTAAGTTGGTGCTCTTCTGATTCCTAACTAAGCGCTGAGTCTGTGAGACTGACTTGATCTTTTAAGTTTTCTAAATCTTGAGATAGATGAAATTCTTATTTCTAGGAGGAATTGATGATCACAGGACCTGTTAATGAAATGCACACTAGATTCAATATTCAAAGTTGGGTTTGGGGTGGACTTCAATTGCTTGAGTGGATCAAGCAAGGATGCAAGTTCATTCATGAGTGCGTTCGATGAATCAAATGCATTGGTCTATTGGCGTTATGCTGATTTCGCGTGGAAGATCAAGAGATTTCTCAATCTGGGTTCCGAAGCCACTCTTCGAAAGAATGTCAAAGTGATTGATGATTTTGTGTATGGAGTAATTTGTAGTAAAAGAGAGCAACTCTCCTGTGAAGACCACTATGTATGTAGCACAAAAAATTGAATGTTTAATAAATTTCTTGCTTTGCTTGAATTTGATTATGTTAAATTCGAATGCAGAGTGATAAAGAAGACATACTTTCAAGGCTTCTAGTGGAGAGCAAGAAGGACCCAAAAAATATTACAGACAGATATCTTAGAGATATAATACTGAATTTCATAATAGCAGGGAAGGACAGTACTGCAAACACTCTGTCTTGGTTCTTTTACATGCTTTGCAAGCACCCTCTAATACAGGAGAAGATTTCGCAACAAGTACAGGAAGTCATCGGCGATGATGGGTGTAAAAGTATCGATAATTTTATCGAAAAGCTAACAGAGGAAGCACTTGATAAGATGCACTATCTGCATGCGGCACTAAGTGAGACTTTGAGATTATACCCTGCTGTTCCAGTGGTAACTGTTTCTCTGAGCTGCCCCTAACTGTGATTTATGATTCATAAACAAGAATTCAATTATGAGTTACTTAGTCGTGACTCGGAAACATAATGACCTATGAGGTTCAGGCTCAGTTGAATCATTTGTCATTGAAGTTACATGGCTTGTATGGATAGGCAAATAATTAGATGTCAAGCATGATTGGTCCAGGAGCCAATTTATGCAGTAAAATTAGCATAGGGAATCACTGAAGCAGTACAAAATACAAACATGATTACCAAAACTAATTTGATCCCATTTGACTCAATAAATTGGACCTATCGATACTAATCTGAGTCTGTCTGACTTTGACTAAAATATTTAATTGATTACATTAGTTCTAATCCGGCCTATTATACCCTGATCAGAACAAGGGTGGAGATGCAGTCGAAGATGTGCAACACAGTTTGAAAATTTTGAAGGAATCATGGCCATTTCTTCCACCATTGTTCTTGCTGATCAAGATCTGCAATCACTGACAATGATATGGAGAATGAACAGTTTTCCCTATAGTAAATGACAGTGTCGGTGGTACTGACAGTCATCTATGCAGTTGTTCAAACTAGTTGCAGTAACAAGTACTCCAGCAGCTCATTTTCATGAGAAGTTGAGAACTAGTGAGGCTAATTTTTATATGTTGCAGGACGGGAAGTGTGCCGACGAAGATGATATCCTCCCTGATGGGTATAAGGTGAAGAAAGGAGATGGAGTATCTTATGTGTCCTATGCCATGGGAAGGATGACAGATATCTGGGGGGAGGATGCAGAGGAGTTCAAACCCGAGAGATGGCTTGAGAATGGAATTTTTAGGCCTGAATCGCCTTTCAAATTCATAGCATTTCATGTCAGTGTCTTCTTACATGCATAGACAAACTGATCACATACATGTTCACAAGTGAAGTTGTTCATGTAATTTTTGTTGACATTACAGGCCGGTCCTCGAATCTGCTTAGGGAAGGACTTTGCTTATCGACAGATGAAGATAATATCAATGGTTCTTCTCTGCTTCTTTAGATTCCAACTGGAGGATCAGAAGATGCAAGCAAGATACAGAACAATGTTCACACTCCACATTGATGGCGGCCTTAATCTTCGTGTGTTTCTGAGGTTGATTTCTTCTAATTAAGTCTGGTCTGTTCTGAAAGGAGCTACTCTGTGGATAGGGGACTTCTCATGTGGTAAATAAAGCTATAGACAGAGCTTCTTTCACTTCAAATCATTGTGGATGATGTTTAGTCCTACATTACTGTACATGCTCTATGCCAGTTTTCACTGAATCAGAATTTACTATTCACAATGGGGTCTAAGAAATAAACAGTGATTGCTGTAATACTAGTTTTCACTGAATCAGAATTTACCATTCACGCTGGGGTCTAAGAAATAAACAGTGATTGCTGTAATACTTCCCATCAACAACAAAGTGAACTTTGGCATGTATAGGTTCCCCCAATCTAGATGCAAAACAAGTAACTCTAATGTTTTGAATTATGCACTTGATCACTCATTTAGATTCTGATTTTTGAACAAAGATCTATATGCAAAGGCACAAGATTTACAACCTATCTCGGTAGACATTAGATGAGACCAAAAGTGTACCTTTTCCATATTTTGTCTTTGATTTCTCGAATCGAAAACAATGTAAGCATGAATATTGCAGGAGTAACCATTTTCCATCCTAAATACTAACAATAATGAACCCAAAGGGGTGAGTGATCGCCGTGAACCTACTTCAGGAAGTGAGAGTTTTGAATTCGATTCTCAGTCCACTCTATAGGGCCAATCCCCTCACCGTAGAGTTATCCAATGTGTGTGGGTAGGGGACTTACATATGCCTCAAAGATTAGTCAGATGCTCTAAGAAGCTTGGACACCTTGATCATAAAAAAATTAACAATAATGAATAAAATATTTATCTTGGATAGTCAACCTATATTGTAGGTTTTTTTTTAAAAAAAAACTAAAAATATATTATTACCAATTTTCCATTGTCACTCAGATTTTAGCACTAATATTCAATTGATTTTGTGTTTAAAGTGACGTGAAGCCTCTCTATCTTGGAAGTGAAGTGCTTTGAGTGTAAAGCTGCTTCTTTCCACAAGAAACTTTTCACATGAATTTTTATTTTGCACTTGCATTTGTGGAATTGGTTGCTATTAAATAGGTACTTATTCATACTTTGATGTTTTATATTAATTTAAAAAAAATAATAATTAATTTGTCAATATCTTCAGAATTTTCGTTAAATATTGAAAATTTCATTTATTAGAATTTGCTAGAATTCTGATAATGGTAGCCAAATGTCAAGATTTCTGGTAGGTAAATAGATTTTCTCTCACTCTCTCATTTTTAGAATCTCCTAAACCATCATTTCCTAGTTCCCAAACTCTAAGTCTATGGATCTAAAGGTATTTGAATATCTAATAAGTAATAATTATTTCCTTTTCCGTGTTAGCGACTAGAAATTTTTGATATTGAACATTCTTAATTTAGAAAATCAAGAGAAAAATCTATTTAGATTTTTGGACTGCGGTATTTGGACTTCCAAAGTTCTTTCCTGTGCAAGTTTTTTTTTTCTCTGGACTGTTGATATGGGGAAATTTCTTACCTAAGAAAACTTGCGTGAAAGAAGGAAAGTCATCATCAGTGTTTGTCCCCTTTGCTTACAAGTCTCGAAGGAATAGAAACATCTACTTATTCACTGCCCATTTTCCTGTGCTTTAGGTTATGCCTTTTATGGTGGCCAAGTTATCTTATACTTAGAACATCATTTCGATCTCCCCAAAATGCTTTTCCTTGTGGCACTTGACTTTTTTCGCCATTGTGTAGAGCATAGGGTGGGAAAGCAACAATAAAACTTTTAAAGATTTTGCTGAATCATCTGATGGAGTCTTTACTATAGTATTCTCTATGTGTGCATCATGATCCTTTTCTCTTGTGAAATTCAACAACATATCCACGAATGACATCCTGCGTATTTGGAAATAATATTGCTTCTTTTTGCGTAGTTTCATGTTTCTGTTGCTTCTTGTAGGATCGCAGGTTTTTGTTTCCTTTTCTTGACTCTTTTATTTATGTATTTGCACCTCTGGTGCCTTGTTTTCTTTTAATATAATCACCATTAAAAAAAAAAACTACATGGCTAAAATAGAAAAAGTCTTATATTTAGACTTATAAGATTTGTAGAAGATACGCCATGTAGCTTAGAATCACCTATTTTTCTACATATTTGCTTCTACTCTACCATACCATCTGCCAAATGACTATTTTGAACTTTTTTATTATATGAAAATAGAAATTTCTAATCTTTGAAGATTTAGAATAGTAAAATACATAAATTTTTAAATTTCTATAGTAAATTTGCTATTCAAAGGTATTGAGGAAGCCTAAAATTATGCAACTCTACGAGAATTGGTATTAAGGCTATGTTGTGATTTTCTAATTGAATCGATCAAGATTAAAAACACTAAATTTAGTTTAAGGGTTTAAGACAATTATCGAAATAACTGGAGTCACACCATTATAAATAGGGCCCAATGTCCCAATGGGATTTTGAAGGCAATTTTCTCATTCATTTTTTTTTGCTTTTTTAATTGTTGTTTTTGCATTTGGTATGATTATTATTTGAAAAATTTAGGATAGTTGTTTCAGTAAGATTATGATATTAGAAAGTCAAGTTAATCTTAGATTACATCTCCTGTTATTCCTAAATTAAGCTGTATTGAGTCAGGAGATGTCTGCCTATTAGCTGGTAAAGTATCACATATTCACATTGCACGTCCATTTTTTACACTAGGATTTGAGTCTCTTTTTCTTTTGTTACCATTCGATAAAAAATTCATTATTAAATTTTATTTGATGTATAATTTTTTGATCATATATATATATATAATATTTCAAGATATATCCTATGTTATGCACATCAACACTAGTCGGGTGCGACACTTGGACACCTCCAGATCTCAAAAAAAAAAAAAACATTGGTTGTCTTCCATTTTCTACTCTCGGCATATATGTTTCTTTTCCCTACTAATTAATAATCACATTTCTCTAGTAATCATAATAGTACGCTTGTTTTGATCTCTTTGCTAATAATTTTATTTCTATCTTCTATATGTTTCCATGTTTGTAGAATATCAACCTTAAGCAACATGTACAGTACGTGTCCATACTTGGTAGAAGAAAAAGGATAAATGAACAACCTGGATTCAATAAATATAAAAAGGAAAAATAATAAATAAAAATAACAAAAATTAAATAAAGAGAATAAGAAACATAAGCTAAAAAAAGAAGAAGAACAGGATAAAAAGGAAGAGAAAAACAGAATATAAAAGGACACATCCTTTACTTTAAGCTGAACTGAATATGACATCCATGTCCCCAGTTAAAATCTGCATATGACAAGTCTAATCAAGCATTTAACTGAATTGAGCCGAGTTATTTGATGAGACAACCAAATCACCAATCAAGTTTTTCTCGAGATACTTGATTTTGTCAGAGATTTTGCTGCAATGGGATGAAGAATGGGTGACAAGTCTAGACCGAAATTTTAAGAGCAACTTAAAAGTTAAAACTGGATCTTGAACTGTGGAAGAATTTCATTTCATTTCAAAAGGGAAACATAAAGGGATTTAGTTTAGGTAACTACGTGACAAGCGACTCAAGCCCTACACATACAAAACTTCAACTCAATCAAGGCAAAAATTTGAAAAAAAAAGAAAAAAGAATGGAGCAACCCAATGCCTGCTACAAAGATGTTGGGGTACCCACAAATCCAAGCAATGAATACTATGTTACAATCCAAAAAACCCCTCAGCTACATACAGAATTACGCATGTGACTACAGTTTTAACCTTGTCAATGGCTGCATTTGTGTGATTAGCTCAGACCACTTAATTTCAGGTATGTATCCAGCATTTTCCCTTTTCTTCTTAATGTAAATCAAATCAGGAAAGCTTCATTTAATGAGAGGACTCAGTCCATCACCTTCCCAGCCAAGTTTAAGCATTTGATCCACTACCTTCAAGCTCAGCTGTAAGATGCAAGTTTTAATTCACCATCACAATAGAAACAAGCCCAGAAGGGAAAGGAAAAATGATAAGATAGGAAGAGAGAGAGTAACCACCACCAAGTTACACTCATCCTACTATCAACATGCAAGTAAAATGAATTAATCCTAATGAAGAAGACAAAAAATTGAGATCATGGTACAAGAATCTTTTGACTTACAGCAGGATCTGTGAAGACTATGAAATATTTATCTGCCGTTGACACTAAAAGATTTGTGTTATCCTTGTTCAGAGCAACAGCAGTAATATCTTGTCCTTTTCCTAATTCCAAGGTATGAAATATCTGCAGATGGTTTCATATCAAAAGCAGATCCTTAAAAGGGAAAAAAAAGAACCAAAAGACAAATAAAATGCTAGACACTCATTAGTAAGCTCATTACCTTTAGAGTATGCAAATCCAGGAAGCAAATTGAAGGCACTGGAGCAGTTAACTTGCGGACATTTTCGTCATGCAACACCAATGAAAGATCATTCTTCTCAGACTCTGATGAGGCTCTATTGTCACCAGAACCATCATTCTCTGCTGTCTTGTCAACAGAACATGAATTCATCCCAATCAGAACACTTTGACCATCGGCAGAAACCTCTAGGCAACCAATGCTGCCTGAAAAAGGTGAGAGAACTGCAGTTGCAACTGGAACACCATTGATTGTGAATGTGCTGAGCTTTTGGTTTAACTTGTTCCAAGTCATTATTACTCCTTCAGATGAAACACACACTGCATGTGCCTCCACACCAACCAGCCTTCTGATCACCCGACCCCTCTCTATAGAATGTAGAAGAACGTCAGACGAAAGAGAGGAAGAAACAACAATACCCAGATCAGAACTCACGCAAGAACATATTATTTCCCTGAGATGGCCTCTTAGGACATGTATAGGGCCTTCAATACGACGCCTCCGACTATTGTCTGCAAAGTTGTTTGAGCTACCACCAGCCAGAGGACTGGTGGTGGAAGCAGGTGTTGCTGAAGTAGAAGGCTCTGAAAGACCTCGATGTATTCTCCACAGTATTACCGTTGTATCTCGAGATCCTGTCACTAGATAGTTGCTATCAGGTGATAGTGCAAGGCAAGTGACTGGTGCACAATGTCCTGCAGCTGTTTCAATTGTCTTTGCTCCATCAGATGAGATTAACTTCACACTATTATCTGCATGTCCACCTGGTAAAAAAACAAAAAACTCATAAATCTAGAAATAGGTAATTTAATGGTTCACAGGTACATAGCTTTGACTATATGTACTTCCATAGGGCTATGAAAACTGCTTATTGAAAGTGACTCGGCAAATGCAATTAAATGGGAAATGAGAGTGAAAATAACATTGCCCTCAAGGTTCACAAATATCCTTGAGCGACCACTTCTTGAATTAATTCGTCCATTGCTCCAAAAGGTCCATAAAGGTCCTCATCGACTCCCGTGCAAATTCAAGAACTTGGAAGATGTTGAGTGCATTTCATCAACAAGAGGGTGGTGGGTCAGTGTTATTGGGTAGAACTAGCTTGGAAATTTATTATTTACTTATATTGGTGTGTTATTATTTTTATTAAAATTTCTTTTGAAAATACACTAGACTTAGTATTACATTTATTTAGCTCCCCAAAATGCACACTTTCCCCTCGATTAAAATTACACAATTTAATTCCCTTCAAAGTTGAAATCTAAATTAATAAAATTTAGTCATAAAATTGGAAGTAGCAATAAAATTTAAATTAATAAAATTCGTGTGGGCCCTATGGACCCACACCCCTTGGACAAAATTCATCTAATGTTAATTTCAAAATTTACTCCTAACTAAGTGTAGAATTCTAATTCTAACCACTTGAGAGAAATTCAGAATTTAAATTCAAAATTGAATTCAAAACTAAACTAATTCTAGTTAAACCACCTAGTTCTAAAATTAGTAAATTACCCTAACTAGGAAACCCACCCATTGGAAACAACTCACTTCATTCGAACTCCATATTACAATTTTTGGAAGTATTAGCCCCATACGACTTTTGCAAATTCATATATTAGATATACACCTTGGCCGACCCCTCCTTTCCTAATATCCCATCTTCGTTGGAAGCCCGCCCTTCATACAAATGAACTCCTCTCTTTTCTTCTCCAAGCCAGCCGAAAGCTTCAAGGATTTTCCTCAAAGCCCTCTTAAGGTTTTCTCTCCTCTCTCTCTCTCAAGGTATGTCTTCTCTCTTTTCTATTTTCTCTCTCTCTCCTTCTCTCTTTCTTCATGTGTTCCTCTCTTTTTTTCTCTCCATGTTGTTACTTTGATTCTAAGAAATTCAAACATGGAGAGAAAACCATCTCTCTTTGAGAAGAAACCATGTTTAGAGAGAGATTATTTTATCTATTTTCACCTATGATCATAAATCATTATGTTCAACCATGTATATAGTTCAAATATATCCGCAATCCTCATTTAGAGATCTATCTACTACAAAAATATGAGACTGATAAAATTCGTGTTGTTCCCAGAAAATTATGCAATATTACAAATTTTGTATGGTTTAGATAAGAAATTCTTAAGACTTAAATTCTAGTTTCTTAACCTTGTGTTTTGGACTGATTTGTGACCAATTGTTAGACCAGGGACCTTAAACCAGTAATAGAGTAGTTGTAGTGCCTTAGAAACCTTAAACCATATTTTAGAATTTTGGTTTAACCCATTGGCCAGTTTAAGGTAATTTTGGGCTTTAGAAAATCAATTTAAAGTAGACTTTTATTTGGTTTTGTTTTAAAAATCATGTTGCAGCAAATTTTGGAGTTTGATCATTGAAGGGTTTGTTTCTCGTATCACCAGTACACTTCACGTAGAATTAGGTGAGGAAAACAATTCACTACATACTTTGTATTTACATGATCTTTTATTTTGATTGTGCAACGAAAGATATTGCAATGTGTGATGTTTGTTTGGAATATGAATATTAGACTGAGTATGTGTTAGAATAATGGTTGTAATCCGGAGCAATACTCACAGTAGTGTAAGGGAAATTTGGGCTAAACTGTTCTATTAATCGTGAGGAGACTCAGTTTGCCCGTATTTGTGGAAATTAACCATTAACCTGGTTGGAAGGTCTGGTATTTATGTTCAACTGCATGTGGTTTGAAATGACTTGTTGTAGTGTATGTTTGGTTATGGTTGGCAAATCTGAATGATTTGATGTCATTGGGATGTTTATATGATTATTGGCATGCTATCTAATAAGTGTAGTTAGTTGTGAAATTATGCAATTATGATGAGACAATGACGTCGTTATATTTTATGAGATGCACGCTATGGTAGTGAGAGCATGCTGTTATGCGATTGAACATATGTGGATGATGTGAAGCATGCTTAGAACAATTTAATAATTCTAAGAGCATGTTGATGGAAATCATGGCATATTGAAAGAAATTATCGCATAATGACGGAGATTATAGCGTGATGGTATATTGGTGGATGAGTAATGCATGTTGAGCATGATTTCCTCATATTCATGGGTTTGGATACGGGAGTGTGTGATCCATGATTTTGTCATGATGGCCACTTGGTGCACTAAGTGGTAGGTTTAGTTACCCTTAGCTTGTCGAGATGGCCACTTCGGTGGTATTGTATAATCCGTCCCTTCAACACAATATTGTTCGCTTTGGGCCCCACGTGGGGCGGCCTACATTGCTTTGCATTGGGCCTGGCCCACAAGACCAGGCCTTGTCTGGGTATCAGAGTACACAGCGGCACAATATTGTGCTGAAGGGACGGGTTGTTACAGTTTACTATTAAAGCATGGTTCAACACTAGGACTGTTTGAGCCCTCTACCCTTCTATGTTGTGTTGCTTGTGTAAACCCCTTGTCAGTGTGACGTGACAGAACCGTAATCTTAAGGGGGGTGGATTGTAATACCCCATGTTTGTATAGGCGTGGATGGGAGAGAAAAAGCAGCCAAGTTAGATGCTTCTTGTCCCACATTGCTTATGAGGAGAGTTGTTCTGTGCGACATAAGTTGGAATCCCTCTTCCTTCTAGCACAAGGCCTCCTAGGCGAGAATGGGCGTGTATGGCCATGTGCTAGGAATAAAATCTTGAGGGTTGTTGGGTATGGAGCGAGGCTCTATCCGAGGGCCCAAATAGGACAATATTGTGCTGCTATGTACTCTGATACCCGGATAAGGCCTTTTGGTAGCAACTGTGGGTTGACTCGCCATTGCAAAACTGTGCGGACCCGTGTGCGTGGGCCCAAAGCGGACAATCTTGTGCTAGCGGTACGAGTCGTTACAAATGGTATCAGAGCAGGATTCAACTCTTTGCGTGTGAGTGTGGGCGTGTTTGTGGATGGAGCCGGGGACGACTCTGGTCTTAAGGGGGGAGGATTGTAATACCCCGTGTTTGTGTAGGCGTTGATGGGAGAGAAAAAGTAGCCAGGTTGGGTGTTACTTGTCCCACATTGCTTATGAGGAGAGTTGTTCTGTGGGATATAAGTTGAAATCCCTCCTCCTATTAGCACAAGGCCTCCTAGGTGAGAATGAGCGTGTATGGGCCATGTGCTAGGAACAAAACCTTAAGGGTTGGCGGGTATGGAGCGAGGCTCTAACCGAGGGCCCAAAGAGGACAATATTGTGCCGCTGTATACTCTGATACCCGGGCAAGGCCTTTTGGGAGCAACTGTGGGTTGGCTCACCAAAGCAAATCCGTGCGGGCCCATGTAAGGGCTTAAAGCAGACAATATTGTGCTAGTGGGATGGGTTGTTACAGCTGTGTTACCCTCGACTCTATCGGTATGACCACTTCGGTGGTAGCTGTGTGATCCTCAATTTGTCGGGATGACCACTGTGGTGGTAGTTTAGTTATCCATGACAAAATAATGATGGCTATTATTTGGTGGTAGGTTGTGTAATCCTCATTTCGGTGGAATGACCATTGCGGGGTAGTTGTGTGATCCTCGATTCATTGGGATGGCCACCAAGTAATAGTAGATATGGGTAGTAGAGTTGGATTGCATTGAGCATTGTACATTGGCATTGAGCTTGTAGCATGGTTATAAAATGCACGTTGAACTTTTAGTGCTTTATTTGTTGGAAATTCATGCTATGTTATGTAAAATGGATAGATCATGTGTTATATATGTGCTATTGTTTTCTTCACTGGGCTTGGAGCTCATATCTCTTACATTGTAGGGAATCCAGTGGACTTCGGCATAAATGAGATGCAGGAACAAAATTAAAGATCTAAGAGCAACTTAGAAGCAAACTAGATTATTTCTTTGAGTAGAAACATGCACACTTTGATATTTGTTTTATGGTTTGATTACTTGGTTTGAAACTTATTAAGAGTTTGATATTTTTATTTAGTTTGTGAGATTTGGGCAATAAATTCAAGTGTTGAGTAAATTTGAGGACTTTATGCTATTTGTGGTTTGAGAATGTGTAGAAACCTTTCAAAAAAAAAACCTAGTGAGTTCAGAAACATTCATATGATAGATTGTTTTAATCCTTTTAAGTTATGTGGAATGATGTTTAGAAATTTTATATAACTTATTAGGATGTGCGCATGAAGAATTCGTTGACTTTGTAAGTGTTCATGTTCTTTAATTTGAGAAAAAATTTCTAGCCATGAATTTATGATGTAAGACATAGTTAGAGGAACAGTTTATTTTAGATTGTGCAGTCAGATCACGCCCCGTTTAGACGTTGGAAGGGCGGGTTGGGAGAGTGGAAAAGTGAATAAAACCATGTTAACATTCTTGAGGTAGAACTCATTTTCAAAAGCTAGCCATTGAGAGGAGGGTGCCTCAAGTGCTATATAGAATCACTGATTTTCCAGTATAGACGATGTGTAACTTTTGTCAACTTCACACCATCCCTCAAGTGCAACTGTTGCACGTGCCTGCTCTGATACCTTGAAGAAAACCATGTTAGCATTCTTTAGGTAGAACTCACTCTCAAAAGCTAGCCATTGAGAGGGAGTGCCTCAAATGTTATATAGAGTCACTGATTTTTCAGTCTAGGTGAAGTGGGACTTTTGTCAGCTTCATAAAAAGTGTTGCCAACCACTAAATAAGCATGTGAATCGTCTTTGCCGGGTCAAGTGAGTAGACTGAAAAAATCATAGCATTGTCTATAGGAAGGGCCAACAAAATTGATCGACTCAATAGAGGCAGTTGATGAACCCTTTGATTGGGCTAGTTTTAGTGATACAAGTCGAGTTAGATGCAATGGGATGGGTCGGAGTTTCATCTTCAACTTCAAACTCAATAGCGCGCAATGAAATGTCCCCAGCCGGAAGTGCATCATCATGAACAATATCGGTATCATTACCTATAGTTGCCCGAATGACACCATTAGTAGTTGTAGTCATACCACTATCAACAACTGATTTGCCAGCTTCTTCAGAAAGAATTCTACTTCCAAACAATCCATTGTGCACTTGAGAGTGGCTAGTAAAACTATTTTATGTCTTGCATGTCGTCAAAATTCTTCAAGCATTCATTTTTAATGCCATAGTGAGGATTCAAATAGGAATAAGTTCTTTGTGTGTGTGTGTGGTGGTGTTTTTTGTTTTGGAAAAAATAAGGGCTGATTTGCAAATAAGAAAATTGGGTTACTATCATTTTTTTAAATAGGGCAATAGTTAAAATAAATAAGGCTTTTTTTTTTTTATGAGCAGAGAAAATAAAGAAAAGAAGAGAGTTTTTTTAAGAATAAATTAAATATAATGGTTTGTTTGGTTTTTTATTTTTAAAAATTTGAAACAAAAGGTGAAAGAAAGTAGAAGAAAATCTAGGCAAAGCTAGCAAGGATGGAATTGTAGGTGGGACTCTGGAATGGGTCACAAATGGGCATTGGGAGATTGGACATGAGGGTAGTGGAAATGGGTGTGAAGAAACGATAGGACTGCGAGATTTTTGGCCAAAACTCAATTTCCGTTTGAATTGTGGCTAAGATAAAATTGAAGGTAGCAGATCTTATGGCGTGGATAGCGGAGGTGAGGCGGTGGATTCACAACACATGAGCAGTAGATGTTGCTAGTGGCGGTGCTTTAGTTTGGTGACAAGAAACAATCTTAAGGAAAATGGTTTCTTCTTCTTCTGTTTTTTTTTTTTTTTTTCAAAGATAATAATCTGGTTTTCAACAAGGTAGTGGTGGCAAATCTAGAAAAGGCTGATGGAGATGGAGATGGTGATGGTGGCGGAAATTGAGAGAGACTTTGATACCAAATTTATAGGAACCTGAATCGAAAAATAATGGAAAATGGAAAAAATGGAAGATAGGGAGTTCCTTTGAGGGAAATCAACATCCTTGGTTTCACTTCAAGGATAAACCAGCCTCCTAGTCCAAAGGTTGATTTGGGGGAAAACTCTTCTCTAACTATTTTGTTATTCATTTATACTATTAGTAGGCTTAGGGTTGCAACTCAATTGGAAATATCTGGAAAGTAAAAATGAATACCCAAAATACCCCTAAATATTATATTGACATTTATTAACTTGGATCCTATCAATTTCTATAGGCTGAATCAAATCTCTCTCTAAACCAGTTAATTTAGTCAAAACATAATTTGCTAGCAAATGGATAGTGAAATTCAGCAGCCTATATTCAACTCCCAAAAAACCAACATTTGGATGATTAGGATTGTTCTACAGAGAAAATTCTTGTTCCTTTTCGTATCCACAGTTGGTGAATTGTTCCATCGCCTATCCATAATGAATTTTGCTATCATAAAATCATTAATCCATCTATCCGGAGTTGACTTTTTGAGTTCTAGTACTCCACTCTATCCCATTGAAGACCATAGCCTCCGTCACTCCACAATCTACTGCCATTTATCCCTCATGTCAGGTTTCCAAAGGCCTTCATCTTCTCCTTGTACCTTCTATCTGAAGCCTTTCACTCCTTTGAAATGGGGCTTTTCCCAGTCTACGACAATGTGCAAAACCATTTTAAGTGGCATTCCCTCAGCATTAAGTTTCACCATGACGAGGAACATAGATCAATGAATGACAATCCTAAGCACATAGAATGTTTGGGCAAACAAAAGATTTTATCTGGCAATGTAATGATGACCATTTCTACTACTAAACAAAATTGTGTTCTACACCCCTACCAATTTCTACAGTTAAAAAATATGATTATTGTTGTATCTTATATTCAGCTTTAGCCATTTCCCATTTCCTGGATATGTAGCACTTCATTGAATAATTGATCAAGGAGACTTTAGAGCTCACTCAATCAGTTGCGCTCTTTTTCCTTTTTCTTTTGCCTTTTTATTTCTCCAGGAACTAGTATCCTGAGGAAGAGGATGCTATGGAATTTAAAAAAAAGAAAAGAAAAAAAGAAAGAGAAAGTAAACAAATATTTAATCTCTCTCTCTCTCTCTCTCTCTCTATATATATATATATACACTTAGCCATTTTTCAGCCATTTTTCTTTAGTTCATGAAATGGAAGACACATTGACAAAAACCACATCTAATAGCAAAATATATGTCAGAAAGTAGATTAAGAACAACTTCATACCAGTGATGATTTCTTTGTCACAAGTGACAGCAACAACAGCAGAGCTTCTGATTCCAGATGTTGCAAATGCCAATGCTCGAGGGAATTGCCATTCTTCTACACTGGACCCAGCTGGCCCTTTAAACATTCTCATAAAAGCTCCACCAGTGGAACTAGTGATTGTTTTCCCATGCTGAAATAGAAAAGGCGTGCCATGACCATCAGGTGTATTTGGTTGCCACTTGTGCAATGCAACATGTGCAGCTGGAGCATTTTCATCAACAACTACAATAGAATCTTGTGATGCAAAAATAGCAGCAGCAGGTAAGTTGCAGCGCTCTGGATTTGGAACAACATACGGTCTGACCTCAGTAGGGTTTCGAAAGATTGTCTGAATGCAAAAACACAAACAAGTGGGTTATTTAGTTTTGGGTCAGTTTTGTGATCTATTCAAATTTGCAATGAAAGATGATTTCAACAAGTAGATTTCTTTCTTATTTTTGCAGTTGAGACTACCCTACAAATATTGCATCCTTGGGCAAATAAAAATATTAGTATACCAAGGGCAAAACCACTCAATCAGCAGTAACTTAATCCATCAAACAATGACTGCAAGTAAAAATTGGGCCCCGGTAACATAGTTAATGCACCTTATGCCGACCAGCATAAGTCGGTGTAGATACATTTCAAAATTGCAGAAGTTCAGGATAAAGCAAAGCATCCATACTCCAAGATATGTTTAAGATATCTCAGTTGCATAAAGAAGTGGCACATTAAACAAAGAATGATGATTGTCGAAGAATATTTGAGATTGTGAGGCCAAAGTACGTAGAATTGGATTACTATTAGCCTAAGTTGCATGGGTACAGGGGCAAGTGTCGGAGTCTGACATGGGTGAAAAATGTTGGGAGTCTGGAAAACCAAAAAAAAAAAAAAAAGGAACATGGGTACACGGCACCATAGTAATTTAGATCTAAATTTATTTCTAATGAACATAAGGTGCAAAAATAACACTAATAGAAAAAAAATCCACTAATTTTACTCTAAACAACTAAGTGACAAATATGTTGATATTTTAATTAGGTTTTAAAGTGAAAAAAGTAATGTAATATTTTATTCATCTTGGAAAACAATGTTCGAAGGTACTAGAAGAGACAGTGAAGAATGGGTGTGTCCGATGTTGGGAATAATAATGATAATGCGGAATAAAATAACGGAACCAATCGCACACAATAAGATCATCGGATTTTACGTGGGTCGGCCAAAGCCGGCCTACGTCCACGGAGCGACTGATATCTTCACTATGAGAGAAAAGAGAATAGTTGTACAATATAAATGACTCCATGAGTTTAAAGCCCAAACCCAAGTCCTGAGCCCCTTTTACACCCATCTCTTCTTACCACTCTCAAACCTAGAAGAAAGAACCCATCTTCTATCCTGCTCTCCGATGTGCTTCCTATGCTCCTCCATGCGTCTAGACCTCTTGGTCTCAAAGCCTAGACTCATAAGCACACGTCCGGGTCACCACCATACAAACGGCATGCAAAAGCCCGTCATCATGCATATCATCATGCATACAAAGCCACCTTCATAATGAACACTGTTGAAGCCTCTGAGCCTCCAGAACGCATGCAGCCATGCATATCACCAACTTGCTGCCATCTCCACATAACTTATGGCAACTTCACATATGCAACAATATGCAAACCCATACCCAGCAGCATACAAAGGTTCATGCATGCAAGGCCTTCAACGTGTGTCTTCTCAGCAGCCTCTCTTTCTCTCCTTGGCATCTCTCTCTGCTGCCCAACGCCTATATTATGTGTTGCAGCTGCTTGTGGCCAACGAAGGCAAAACCTCAATAAAGCCAACGTCCAGCATATATACTAGTACCATGCAATGCTACTTCCAATGCAGTGTATGCAATCCTAGAGGATTTTTAGCCTCTTCAATCGGTGCTCATGTTAGCAGTCCTATTAGGATACGACTGCCATATGAATCCACTCTCCAACACATCACTGTATGCCGTGTCCCCATGTGTTTAATTAAGCACTTGCCTAAATTCATTAGGAGTCCACAAATCACGCCAGCACCCCTTTCTTTTAGGAGAGAAAATCTGGTGGAACTGAGCCACACGCCGAACATCTGACACAGGTGTTTCACACATCTTGAAGACTCCATGCAACATAGATTTGATGAAATATCAACTTGAAGAAAGAAACAACTCTGAGGGGTGTTTTTCTTCTTTTTTTTGGTTGGACTAAACTTTAAACCAGGGCCGTCTCAACACAAGTTGAGGCCTAAGGCAAAAATTCTAAATGGGGCCTTATTGGTATTTAACATATTATTATAATAATATTTAATTAAAATTTTATTTATATATAATAAAAATAATTTATCTAAAATCTATTTTTCATGTTTTTTGAGATGAAAAATTACTAATTAATTTTTCAAGCTTTGCTAAAATATCAATTTTAATTGATAATATAGCTAATTCAATTATTTTTTTTTGTGGCATTTTGATTATAGATAAGATTTTATCAATTTTAGTTTTGAAAAACTTCTGTCTGTAGAAGCAACTGTTACATGTATTGTTAATAATATTCGGTATGCAATATAAGCATTTGGAAAATAATCTAGTCTTTTAATTGATGAGTTGAAATAAAATTTAAAGCAAAAAGGATTTTTTGAAAAATTTAAATATGAGTTTTACCAGTAAAATCAAGTGACTACTTGTAGCTTACCATATCTAATTTTAATCCAACATTATTTTGTTATGAATCATCTTAAAATAATTAAACAATTGCACCGTGTGTAGTCATATATAATAGCTAATCTCGTAATATTATTATAAAAATACAATGGGCAATGAATAGAAATATAATTATTTTTATTTAAATCACTCGTTTCATAAATTTACATCAAATGAAAAATCTTAAAAATAAATTAAAATTTTCCATTTAACTAATTTAGATAACTACATTTTATTGGGTTAGATTTTTTATTTATATTTATAATAGAATAAATGAGATTATGAGAAAATAATTTTTAAGACTTTAAAAACTTAAAAAAATAGTTAAAAAGCCCTAAAAATAGGGTACTCACGTGAGTTTCTTTTACACGTGTTTTTTAACTCCCACCTCTTTAAAAAACCCTAAAAGGGTTATCCATCTTTAACAAAACCTACTCTCCCCCATCTTTTTTTAACCCTAGCCGCCGCTCTCTTTTTCTCTTTTCTTCACCAATGGATTGTCTGCAATCGAGCGAGTACTGAGAAGAGAAGCCATTTCTTCTCATCGTTCAACTAAGAAGTGTTCTCACCGTTCAACTGAGAAGTGGTATATGATAATGCCGAGATTTCTTTTTATCTCACCGATCAAGCCTTCTCTTATTAAGGGTGCCTAAAATTTGGGGCCTTCTCTAAATGGGGGCCTAAAGCCACGGCCTTAGTTGCCTTATGCTAGAGCCTGCCCTGCCTTAAACTATGAAGATTCCATGTTTTGGGAAGTTCCTCTACCACCAATAGAGATTGTTTACAATTATGTTAGAAATGAAGATAGGAGGAATGCATCCATGAATGGATTTCCATAAAAATCAAGATTGAAAACATATCAATGTCCCAATAAGGACTGTCAAAGCCTAACCACAGATATGGACAAAGTTAATTGTTGCACTGTGGTGAAGGTGACATACAAAGGCGATGTGCTAGCAACTTCAACCTCATCTCAATCCCAAGTACAAAAGCTTCATTGTAAACAATGATGTTGAACTTAAGGATAAAATTAATATTTCAAAAAAGAAAGGGCTAACATTATCCTCTGTAGGTCTAAAGAGGCCTTTGGCCACAAACAAGTTTTTGGGTTTTAACAAGCTTTTGTGAAGACAACTGGGCTCAAATATATGGGAAAATGGTAGTTGATTATGATGATGATGATGAAATGGAATTAACAAGGTATGTTTACGCACCTAGATTTTATAAACAAGTGGCTTGAACACATCAGAATGGGATTGGCCTGCTTCAGGGTGCACTTTGTTTTTAACAACTAAATGGGCTCAAGCTTTGACAAAGGGGATCTCGGCCTGAACTTGAGTTGTGTAGATCCTACCTTTGATTCTCATTTAGCCATCCTAACCTTTCAAGATGGCCCATAAAAAATTAATGCCTTGGTCATCAAATGTAGGTGAAACTTCATCCATACCTGGTCCAAGTTGTCTCTTGCACAAACAACCCAATCACATGGGGCTCAGTGCTGCTCTTGCTATTAAACGTCGTCATGAAGGGGCAACAACTTATAACATAGTTAAAAAGTGCTCATAGTAGCACTCACAAAGATCGCAGAGTTTGAGCTAGTCAAGTTGCCATTTGGGGAGAAAAGGGACAGAAAACTCAATGTTACAACAAAGCTATCAATGGAGGAGAACAATTATAAGTGTGTAGTTAGGCAGATGCATCACAATGCCACAAAACCTTTCAGAGAACCTAACTCTCTTTTGAGGTACCTTGCTTGAGGAATTTCATTCGCAGCTTGTTGAATGATGCAAAACATCTTTGAGATTGAGAGGAGCACATCATTAACGTTGCCTTAGGATTCATTGAAAAATATGATAGCTCAAACAATCCACCAGTTAAAGAGCTATGGGCTGAAGAGCTATGCACCTTTGGCTTACTCAGGGGTCGAAAATTCGGCCGGACCGAGATTTCGGCCGAGATCTCGGGCGAACGTTTTCTCTCTTCAATTTTTTTTTGTGGAAATCTCGATGGCTTTTTTTTTAAAAAAAATATACATTTAAAAAAAATTAAAAAGGCTGTTTTTTTAAAAAAATAAAAAAATATAAATATCAGCCGATATTCGTCCGATATGGGCAAATAACGGCCGAGATATCGGCCCGGGCCCACAACCGATATTTGTTTTTTAAAAAGAAAAAAGAAATCGGCCGATTTTTTTTTTCATTGGCCGATACGATACGTATCGGACGAGATTTAAACCCCTGGGCTTACTTAATGTGCCAAAGTCCAAAATACTTGAGTCCATGGGCTTTCTCACTAAAATCTATATGAAACCATGACTTTAGGGCCCCATAAAAATCCTTGCAAGTGATGTGGAGTTTTTATCCATGAGAGATCCTTTCTCTACGAGAAAAAAAAGTACAGTAGGTGCCCACAAGGAGGTTTTGTTCAAACTTGTTTATTAAAATTATCTTGAATTTTTTTGAAAGGTCATAATTATCTTGAATTTTATTAAATTCAAAGTTTTCAATTTCCATTAACTGTGTGAAATTTCTATTGAGTGAATTTACCTTCCTAGGTTAGAGATTGAGTTCTTTTTTCTTCAGTGATCACCTTGGATTTAGATTTCTCTAGATTTAAATTCCATGTCTCATTTATTGTGATTCTAAGGTTTTAATCTTTGAACCAAGACTTACATCACAATATTTTTAGTTTTTTAACTCTATCATCAAATCATCAATATTTCAAAAGGTCAAAAAGAAAAAAGAATCAGCAGAACATATGAGAAGGTTATAGCTTTAGTTTGAAATGGAAATCAAAGTGCACCTGAAGGTGCAGCACTTCTGATAATGGCCTCCTCTTCATGTGTGGGACAGTCAGAAGCTGAGAAGGGGTTTGTCCAAAGTATGCGATCTGGTCTTGTGTAGCACGTTGCTGTACCTTTTTATGATATTTCCCGAGAAGAAAATACAGAAAAGGTATATGACATTAAGGGAAAAAATTAGTAGGATAACAGTATCTCAACAAGAGGACAACATAGAAGAGGCTAGTCAGCTTACTGGGTCTGAAATTTTATCAATGTCGATAGTCCCTTCATAAGTTATATAAAAGAACACATTATTAGCCAAAATGGCTTCTTTTCCACGCTGCTTATATCTGAAAATATTCAAATTTATTCATGGAAACATTAGGGAAAGACAAGAGGAACGGAATTATAGTGAACACACTTCACCATATCAGGAATGAAACAAAACAGTGCATAGCAAAATAAAGGAAAAGTTCTCAGATTGCCTTCTAAATTTACAAGACCAAGGAAAGGGAACCACCCAAATATGAGGTCAATCCATTCGTGTAAATGTGCAGATACATGTTCACTCTCAAGAGCTTTGCGGTGCTTATGAATAAAATCAACAGGATTGTCTGCCCAAGGAGGAAGCCTGACAGAATCTACAATGATGAAGTTTTCAAATTCAGAATATCAGTTCACAGAATGAGCCGTTACTTCTTTGATAACAAATACTTCCAAGAGACATATTTACCAAGTTTGCCTCCAAGTTGAGTTGTACCAAAATCAATTGAGTTAACATTTGTTAGTGCCTCAGGGAGGTAAAATAGCTCGGGAACCTACAGATGAATCACAGAGAGAAAAAGATCAGCATAACTGCTAAATGGCCTTTTGCAAATTAAAATATGAATTATTAGGGGGAAGAGAAGCATAGTGCATAGAACAACTTTATTAAAAAAAAGGATATTATGCAATGTTGGCCAAGTAAATACTCACCAACTCTTTCACATCACTCATGTCCTCAAGAACTCCATTCCAAGTGGCACCTATATCTGAAAACATCCGGTCTGCATGATCAAATTTACCACCTTGTAGCTGAATTGAGAGAGTGGTAAACGGTTCCACCCTAACAAGATAGTACAAAACCTGGAAAAGAAATGTCAGTAGTACGAGAAAAAACATAACCAGAAACTCACTGAACTCAGAAAATAGTCAAAATTCACAGAGATTAATGGAACTCTAAATAAAAAAGGTGATTGCAAACCCCATCCTCAGACAAAAATAAAAAATCATTCATATAATCATAGAGATAAAATAGTAACACCCGTCGGTTCTGAGACACATGCACACAAATAGAAAAATAACCAGAAAGCTTTAAAAGCCTAAAAGCTTTGCTCCAACCCATGCTACCCAGACATGTACAAACTAAAGACATCGTGTTGGATACCCATATTGTGTTGAATATCTTGATACTCATAGAGTACTTCATAAAATATACTTTAATAAGCTATGATACTTGTATCGTAATAAAGAAAAGCATGGAAGGGTTGTATGCCTCTAGGATTCCTCTTCATGTATTTTCTTTATTTTAATGTTTATCTTTAAATAATGATGTGGAATTTTCTTATTGAAGGAGTATTTTCAATAGGACATGTGCCACTCAAGGATTGGATCAAATAAGATGTATTTTAGTGGTCATATTTCATGTATGCAAATGATGTTGGCTTTACATGAAATTAGATTAAATGGAAAGGTTAATAACCTTACCAACAAACCCAAATTTGTATGATTCTGACATATATAGACGAAGTTACGACTTATTTTGTGATAGGGTATCCTAGAGTGGCAAGGAGCATGAATGTTGTACCAATCCAAGATTAGCACAAGGCCTTGGACGTCCACCTTTGTTATGGTTTTCTTTCCCTTTTATTTCTCTCTAGGCTCATGTGTAAATAAGACCTCTTGGAGACACTGTAAGTGTGCTTATCTGGATTAAAGAATTCTCTACCTTTGAGGTATGTTTTATCTTGAAACCTTGTGAATTTAATTTTAAATTGTAAGTATCATTATTCATCGAGTGTGAGATTTTCATGATGCAAAATTTCATACTCAAGGTGTTTGTTGGTCCTTCGCTAGAATTTCTTTTTGCAGGAATTCAGCCTTAGGATTCACCATAGGTTTTAGGTCTTCTCAACACACATTGTTGTATTGAGCCAGTTCACTACAGAAATTCTTTTGGGTGAAACTTTTAAGAGTTTTTCTTTAGATCTAGCAACTATTGCCCAAGTTGCAAATTCTTATTTTGGGTAAATTGATTTAGGATTTTCTCTATGTCCTAGAGCCAAAATTCAATTCCCCTTAGATATAGTTTTCCAATCTAGATCTTAAAACCCCATTGAAGTCCTACGGTTTGTTTTTCCAAAAATTGAACCTTTGGACTTCTATCAATTAGTTGGATTAGTGGTAGGAAGAAACCCCTTTGGAGATTGATACATGTGGTCAGGAAGGTATGGAGTCTGTGCTCGGGGAAGGGCATTTGCTTCAGGAATGTGAGACACTTTGTGAACAGTGTTGTGGACAACTTAGCTAAATGTCATGGGGGCAGATTTTTCTCCCAAAATGTAGTTGTTGAGGGAGGGGCCACCCCCACCCTTTAAACCCCAAGACCTCCTAAGGCTTTTCCGATGTGGGACTTTTGTCTCATGACAGGCTCCCCGACCCAATCCCTGGCGACCTCGCCAGGGGGACCCACATCTCTTTTGTGTGGAATCCAATGCGTTCGAGAGAGCCTCAAACTTTTTGCAGGATCTCCGATGGCTACAGTACACCTTTAGTATATTCTTGTCTCTTGCCCTCTCAGAGGCCGGGCTACAATTGTCATCAACCAGGGAGGATAGCCATCAATACTAGGGGGACCCACACCTCTTTTGTGTAGGGTCCACTCTTTACTCTAGGGAGTCTTGGTCCCACACAAGAGTGCCTCGGTTTGCTCTAATACCAGTGTCACGAAGGAGGATTTTTCTCCCAAAATGACTAGCCATTGAGGGACCCCACCCTTTAAACCCAAAGACCTCCCAAGGCTTTTCGGATGTGGGACTTTTGTCTCGTGACATAAAGCTAGAGTTAAAAATCAGAAACCCTTGTGGAGTTTTTATGACTGATCTAGTTTTGATGTGACTTTATATGTTTTGATGGGGTTTTTATGACTGTACCTTGGTTTCAACGGTACTAGTTTCTTGTAGCAGTGTATGTCTTATGTTTTTGTATGTGTGGTTCGTGTTGTTGGATGGTATCACGGTTTAAAAACTCATGAATGACTTAAAAGGCTCGGACAAGTCAGCTCAACTAGATGGGACTTTTTAGTAACTCGAGTCAACACTCAAAGTACCCCCTGAGTTTTTGGCCTGAATCAGTTGACTCGCTGAGTCGAGCCAAAACTCAGACCAGTCGAGTGACTCAACTCAAACTGCCTATACATAAATGTATAATAAAAACAGTAAAAAACATGTAACATATAAAAGGGCAAAAAAATCAAATTCCCTCATTCATACCCTAGCCTCAAACAAGAAAAGGGGAGAAAACTGAGACTGCAGGGATTCTGATTTGCTAGAAATCCAATTTCCAGGTATCATTTTCTTTCGTTTCTTTTTTATTTACTTTCTTTCTCCCTCCTTCTCCTCCTACCTGGAATCCGATTTGCAGGGTTTTTTTTTTTTTCTTCATTTCTACTTCCTTCTTCCTCCTATTTGAAATATGATTTGCAGGGTTTTTTTTTTTTAAAAAAAAAAAAATCCTTCTTTCTACTTCCTTCACCTCCTATCAAGCCTCTGCTTAGCAGGGTTTTTTTTTTTTTTTTTCCTTAATTTTTTTTTCTTTTCTTTCTCCTTCCTTCTTCTTCCTCCACTTCTTCAATGAATCTGAAATCAGCCAAAATTTTCAATTATAAACTTGGGGCAAAATATATATTTTTGGAAATACTAGTCAATGTTTCAAAATATCACTGATATTTTTAGTGAGTGACTTTTTAGATAGGTTATGGTTATTATTAATGAATCTATGATTATTATTAGTGGAGTATTGTTTGCCTTCATTTATTTCATATTTTGTGTTTTTTATGTTTTTTTCATTTTTAACATAGATATAATTGATAAAAATATTTTTTTCAACGACCAAAGGTTCCAGGTGTCTCACGCGAAATTAAAAATAATATTACTTTAATAGATTTGATCGAGTCTTGACTTTTTGGCCCGCTCTAAACTCACCCCCCTGAATCTTCGAGATGACTCAGCTCAGTGAGAAATTGAGTTAAGGAGTTTTCAAACTATGGATGGTACAGTTCTCTTAAACGAGACATTGTAGTTTCCGTTCTATTTCTATTTTGATTGATGAAAAACATTTTTGCCTCTGACTGCAAAAAAAAAAAAGGAGAAATCTGGAAGTAGCTGGCCAGTTGTCATATGTATTTACAAATAATTGAATATTATGTATGCAGCACTTCACAAATCCTTATATGCTAAGCCAGTAGATGAATATTTAAGTGTAAAATCGTATATGAAATCAAACATGACATAAAATTTAAATACTCTCAAGGGTTACAAGCTGTAACTATCCAAGAAGAAAATGAAAAACAAATAAATGGACAAATTGTTTTACTTACTGTTCCAGCACTAGAGTAATGTGAACCATAATGGAACTTGGGGATGATTGGGTCATCGAAGCTGGAGTACCTCTCTTGGAACTTTTCAAGTCTATCAGGATTTAATGCACCAACAGGCTGCAAACACATAAGAAATTTGTAAACAAGAAATTACATTATAGCAATCTTCCCATAACTAATAAGAGTGGAGCAACTCAACCACACCTTAGAAAGATCTCGATATGAAGAAGAATCCCCAAGATCTAAGTCTTTTGAACTGTAATCTGAAAGAATCCATGGAAAAACAGGATACTGAAAAGGATACAATTGTTAGAGACAAAAAATTCCTTTTTGATGAAAAATCACTATATGCCTTCATTAAATCCACCTGAGTGATGTCATTGTAGCTACGTCCAGCCAAGGTATTAAGTTGCATTAGATATTCAAAATTGCTTATCTGCACCCAATTCAATTTATTTAGGAATTAGCTCAGCATTTTCACTTATAATATTTGAATATAATGGGTATCCCACCTCCATTTCAGTTATAATAAGAAAATTTTAAAGGTTTCAGTCTCTAGTTTCAAGTTTACATCAAATTTAAAGCTGTTATTCAATTAAATCAGTTTGTTTACCTCCCACCTAGCCCAACGCTCCATTAGTTGAGTTCTTTTGAGAAGTTGCTCGGGTCTCTACATTGAAAAACAGTTAGATGGAAATAGACAGAAAAATAAATTGATATACTAAAAACCTTTACAGTTCAGGCAAAAGGTACAGACCTGGGTTGCCAGATAGATATTATTTAAATAAGGAGGTTGCACTTGAACAATAGCTCTGTAAGCATTCTTCCTCCCCTCAGTACTCTGAGCAAAAAGGCAATGAAAATATTGAATGATGAATCCATAAAATATGCCAATAGAATGACTTGTGACAATAATTAAAGCATTTATACAAAAAAATGCATATTTCATATAGATTATACCCCAAAATCAAAGAAAAAGTTTGACCGATCAACCATAAGCAACTCAAGTGCGCTTCTTCTCAGAAGGTATCTGCCAAAGCATGAAATCCAATGTGAGCAACAGATCATCTTGAACATTTAAGAAACAAAAACCTGCAAAATGCATATGATTTAGACAAGTACTCTGACCTGATAACATTTCATGTTCTATTGTGCAGCCAGAATTGAAATAGAGTCAGAAGTATCAGGAAAGTATTGTAATTAAATGCAACAACAAGAGGGGGAAGGGGGGTGGAGAGGACCCCACCATGAACAAAAAGGACAGATGAAAACATAGAACTACAAAAGAGACAGATGTATCAGGTTTTCAGTTATTAAAGTGGTGATATATAGGATTTTTCCATTTATTGGCCCCCACCATAACAAACTTTGCAAAACTAAAACAATGTCAAAGCAATTATTGTAACTTTTGGGCTTTTTACCTCCCCTGCAGCCAACTCCCTACCAGTTCCACATCTGGGAAGAGGAAGATGAATAAAGACAGAATGAAATAGTCAAAAAGGACATGTCAGATTGTGGTGACAGAGAGCACAACATTTTAAGAGGATTCAGTAAAAAAGAAAAACCCAGATAAATGGGACAAAGGATAAGGCTTCAATTTGATGAGCAGAGTCCAAGAAACTAGAATTTATACTCTTGTCCTACAAAGTGAGCACCACAGTAGCACAAGTGGGGAACCTCCAATCCTAGGACCACTGGCTAGAAAAGCACAAGGTATAAATATCAAACAAACAACAGAAGTGGACCTCAAGGAACAAGCATTACGAGATATTTACAGGAACAAGAAAGTGAAAAGTCTATATCTTTCTTTAAAAAAAAAATTACTACACACACAGAGGTCTAAAGGCTTGACAGTGATAAATGATGTGCCTAAAAGAACAAGATGGGAAACTGAAGGAAACTAATAAATCAGACTTAAATAGCACTGTGAAGACATGTTGGCATCTGGTTATGCCCTTAATAACGAGAATCCATATCACTATGTCAAGTTGCCCAATCCCAAGCAGTACCAAGCCTTCACAACTTTCAAAATGGACCTCCAGATGTATCAACAGTCAGTACCATACCAAAAAGCAACATTTTTGGCATGCAAATTGTTCAGAAACAGTCCCATTTGGTGTAAATGTTGTATCTACAACCAACATTTTAAACAAGTAATGAAGACCGTGCAATAACAAAATGAATACATGACCAGATCAGCATTAAGGAAAAAGAGAACCGGTTATTTAAAATCACTTGTAGGAGGCTGATAGAAAATTATGCTTGCTGTACTGCAGAATGAACAGCAAGAATTCAATGTGACTCAAATTAAGCTTGCTGTAATCCACTTTCTCTGTGTCTGTTTAATTAAGAAAGAAGAGAGCAAAAAGGAAATCAACTCACCGTCTGCTAAAAATTTGATGGAGGGAGGAGATCAGCCAGCTTCTATCCTTTTTCTCTTCTCTATTTTGGGCACTAGAATCCAATCCATCCTCCGTAAAATTTTCATCATTATGTTCATCAATTATGAAATTGATTCTCTTTGTCGTGATCTGAAATATGCATTCCACTATATTGATTAGGAGATGAAGTGGCATATATACAGAGAATTTGTCAATCAATTTATAAATTTATAAAGCCCCAATTGACCAAGTACGAAAATGCCAAACCAAAGACAACACAAGAAATCATTCTATAGATCACAATGATGCGGAGTAAATGATAACCCTAAGGCTGTTAACTAGAAACTTGTGCAGGGAAGAACACTCAAATGGCAGTAAAAAAAAATGACAACAAGCGGCTCTTAATAGAACGACCAGTGCTCTTAATAGAACGACCAGTGAATCTCTTAACCGACCTGAAGAAACATGCTTTTGATGAGGTTGGGAAAGTGGCACCCTTCTAGTGGCAATTGCTCAATGAATGGAAGATAGACAAGCTCACAATGTAGACATAGCATTTACAGTACTTACTTGGAAAGTTCCTTGAACAACTCTCAATGGGCGGACCATCAAAGAAGAAAGTTCGAGAATAATTCTTTCATCAGATTCGCTTGGCACATACCCAGCTGCAACAGCTGATGCATTTTGTTCTAAATTTTGGTCATTCACAACTGCACCATCTCTTTGATCTGCCGATGCTCCAACAGGTTGCTCGGTTTTAGCTGATAGTCTCTGCCAATTCTCCTCACTCAGTTCCATATCCAGTCCTTTATCGCCAAAATTATCATATTCCACCTGCTCTTCATCTTCATTCTTTTCCTCCAATGAGATTGCTTCTGCTATCAGAATAGAAGCATTAGCAGGAAGACCAGCTGTCAATGACACCTCTGTCTCATTTGTCAGTGCTGAAGCAGTCTTGGCATCAGGTTTAAGTTGCAGTAGATCTTCTCCATAATCAGCAGCAGCACCCGAATGGTCACATCCCTTGTAGTTCCTTCTCAAACATCTTCTCATTCTCAAAGAGCCTTCCATGAAATCTAACTTCCAGAAAACCTGCATAGTTTATTACTTTATTTAACAAAATGAATACCATCATATGGGTATTATAGAAACTAACAAAGAGATTCACTCTTGACAAGAGAGGGGACGAAGGAGGAGCAGAGTGCAGTGACAGCATTAGCATTTTCAATATGGTATCTGAAAAAAATAAGAATAATTCTCCATACCTTCTCAGGATTACAAAGACCATCTCCAAAAGGCCCAAAGAGACCATTCATTTCAACCAAACAATGAATTAATTTGCGCCATGCGCGAAATCCAGTGCGTGCACAGTGCCTATCTATCACATCAACTTGAGCACGCCTATCCATCTGAAACAAAGGGCAATTATCACAGCCATAGATGCAAAAAAAGAATACACCAGGTGGAAACACTTCAGACTAACCATACCTCCATCCGCTGCATGTTTCTAGCTAAACCAAAACTTGCAACTAGGACTGCAACATACTTGTAAGACGGTGCAGAAGAATCTTTCCCAGAAACAGACTTTGTATCAACTGAGTGCAGGCATTCCATCCAGGCAGTACCCATAGCTTCCGAAACATTCCATCTTCTGACACGCTCTTGATCACTTCTATTCCTCCTTTGTGCTGATGTGGCCATAGCTACAGCACTGAGACCTCGTCCTGAACCAATCTTGGCATTACGTTCAAGATCACGTGCGGCAGCCAAAGCAGCAGCCTTAGCAGCAGCCTTGTCTTTAGGAACAGCTGGGGATCTGTTAGACATGTCAGAAGGCCTCTGAAAACTTGCAAATGTTTGCAGCCTTGTTGATTTACGCTCAAGCATAGAAGAATCCCGCCTAATCTGTGAGTTTCTGGCAGGTGTTGCAGTTTCAGTACCAGCAGCACCCGCAGCAATCATGGCCAAAGCCATTGCAGCAGGTGGAGAAGCAAAAGCAGCAGCCCAGGCAGGGGATATCATAACAAGAGCAGCCTGAGACCATTACAATTAGAGTTTGATGGGAGAAATGCTGTCAAAGGACACAATATACTGGAATATAAGATCAGTGTCATGCCTACTGTGTGAAGAAACATGGTAAGGGGAATCCAAGTACTTGGATTATAGTAATCTTAAAGGGACCTTGCTATTAGAATTTAATATTCATAAACAAAACATGTCGTTCTTCTTTGCTCTCGGTTTTCTTATTTAATGAAATATTTTTTTACGGCTCAAAAACATAAAATAAACAAAACAGATCGATTGGCATAAGTTAACATAACCATCAAGAAATAGTATAGAAAAGTGATGGATTCATACTGACAGGGAAAGACAATTATAGAAGGGGATTCAGCGAATGCGATAAGGTATGCTAGTGCTGTAAGCTCCTCCCTGGAAACTGATTTCAGTAGTCCAGGAAATCAGGTCACTGTGTTCAGGGTAAAGAGGCATCTTTTGCGCTCGTTAGAAGATTTGCAAATGGAATGGCGGACTTCCTAGCCAAATGTGGGGTGGAAGAACATAATGGAGCTTTCTTCCTCTAATCTTTGAAAGTGGAATTTGTATAATTTGATAGTTTTTTCTCTTGTTGATCTCTTACTCTTCCCTCCAGGGTCATGTTATGTAATTCTTTGTATTTTGTATTGTTCCTCTCATGTGTAAATCTTTTACACCCGTCACTTGTACTTTTTATTAAGTATTAATACAAATTTTTTTGTTAATGCTAAAAAAAAAGTGATGGATTAGCACTGTCAAACAATGACCAGTCTAAAGCCAGGAGAAAGATATGAAACATGGGATTTTAAGGAGTTAAAAAAAGAAATACCAGAAAAATGAAGCTCAATTACCTCAAGAGGAAGTGTGTCTGCTGCCAACGCGCGATCATCAACAACAAGGGGATTCTGACCATCAGAGGAAGTAAGTTCATGAATACCGGCCAAAAGTGGCCGCCATCGCCTCAGAATGGCTACAAAAGGTGGCAAAATAGCTTCTAGGTACTGCTTGCGAAGAGGCTTTCTGTCCCTCCCAACTGCATGCCATACCTGCATCATAAAGAGTATCAACAACCACCTGGAAGAACTACAAAGAAACAACTATTCGTGTCTCATGCCAAATCCCATTTTAAGCTTCCTTTAACAATCTTACCATCAATCTTTGGCTTTTAAATACCTTCATCCCAATCCTATGAATTGCTACCCATTTACCACCCACTGTACCAGAAATTTTAGGCCAATAAAATCCCAGGTTAAGTGGAAACCAACAAATGGAGCAGAAATAAGCACACTTCTCGAACAGTGAAACCAGGATAAAATGTGTTAAATACCCATCTATGATCAATCCAAATTTAGATGCTCAAACACTTAAATATGCTCAATGTATCATGTTGGACACCCTGTTTGCATCTTGGACATCTTAATGCGTACGATATACTTTGTAGATATGCTTTAACTAGTATTTTCCCCATGATTGTATTAATACACCTTTCACATAAGAAGTATATAAAAAGAAAGAAATGGAAAGATATTATTGTTAAGACGAAAACTTACGGAAGAATATGCTAAGTGATGTAAGACACGGAAGATGCAGCACACAGATTTCACTTCTATTTATTTTTATTTATTTATTTCTTAATTAGCAAGTAGGATTTGTTATTTTCATTTGCGATCTTAGCAGCCAACTTTAGTTAGTTTCCTATCTGATTTAGGAGTTCTAGTTTAACAAGGAAGTTAGGTCGGTGACTTTCCTAGTTGAGTCATTTCCTATTTTCGTTTGGATTGTTTTATTATAAATACATGTACCCATATGGGAGAAAGACACAAAATGAATAGTCAATGAGATTATCCAAGGCATAGCCTTTTCCTATTTTTCCTTTATCTTTGTTTTCCTGCCTAGTTGCAGGCTGTTTTACATTAATTGGTTCAGAGCCGAGTTTCTCTGTATCTGTTATACAGAGACGTTCCTATTCCGAGACAGGTTCCTGCGTTATCAGGGACGATCGTGGTCTCGATCCCCGCCATCTTCGCCAAATCTGGGCATTATCCCAGGTACGATCTACCATCCCAATCCCCATCCTCCTCCCCTTTTCCCACAAACAACAAAAAACAACCGAAAAAAAAAAACCAAATATACCTTCTCCATTACCAAAGCCTGATCCCATTACGGATACCATGAATTCATCTATGGTTATTCGTACATTATCATGCCCACCTCCTGTCCTCTCTTTGGAGCTGTGTCCGACACACCATCCGGACCGTGTTCTGCCCCCAGTGCCATTTGAAGATCCCTTCTTGACAAAGTGGCTTTGCCCTCGATTGAGCACATATGCGTTTCCAGATTTTTTCGTCCCCCTGAAAGAATGTTCTCATCATTCGTGCATTGAAGATTGTGCAGTTCCACGCTTCGTGATTCGCATCTTTGACATTGGACTCCATCTTTGTTTGGTGCTTTCTGCTTTTGCTGATTTAAACTCAAGGACGAGTTCTTTTCAAGACCGGGGGACTAATGTAGGACACGGAAGATGCAGCACACAGATTTCACTTCTAATTTATTTTTATTTATTTATTTATTTCTTAATTAACAAGTAGGATTTGTTATTTTCGTTTGGGATCTTAGCAGCCCAACTTTAGTTAGTTTCCTATTTGATTTAGGAGTCTTAGTTTAACAAGGAAGTCAGGTCGATGGATTTCCTAGTTGAGTCCTTCCTATTTTCGTTTGGATTGTTTTATTATAAATACATGTACCCATATGGGAGAAAGAAACACAATGAATATTCAATGAGATTATCCAAGGCATAGCCTTTTCCTATTTTTCCTTTATCTTTGTTTTCCTGACTAGTTGCAGGCTGTTCTACCTTACTAAGTATGTGATGTTAGCGGTTGAAATACTAGTTCATTTAATAAAACAGAAATAACTCCAGCGGTAAAATTATCAAGTACTAGAATTATCAACTATTAGAATCATATCCCACTTTTCTTTTTCTTGGAGAGGTACTCCAACAAAAATATGGTCATCAATTTTCTATGGGGGCAAGTATTATCTACCCAGAAATCATATGTAGATCAGACCATCACCTCTCCCCCTCAGATTGGATGAAACACCATGAAGGTTCCCTATTTTTGGTTCCCCATTGGAAACACCTTATTTCAATACACCAGGCCAACATGGAAAAATCTCTCCCCTACACATCAGCACACACATGCACCATGTTCTCCGGTCCTACAAAGATAGATGCTGAGATGGTTTACAGGTCCATGCAAATACAAGGATCTTTTTTTTTTGAGCAGTAAACAAAAAATTTCATTAAATAAAATAAAGGCGTACATAGAGTAAGAGTATAAGAAGAACTTGGGTTCAAGAGTGATAAACCCAAGAAGAAAGAAGTACAAAATCGTCCCACAATATCCAAGAAGCACAAAATCGCCCTCCAAACAATATCCCGTATATACCAATCTAGAAAAACATAATACTAAAAGAAAGTAACCCATCCCAAAAAGATCTACACCTATGGATTACAGGTGGTATACGCCTTGGCTTGTTGAGTCCACTCCCAGTTTTGCAAAAAAAATCTGCAACTCTATTGGCTGATCTGCTGATTTTAGTGAACGAGATTTCTTGTCCCTTGAGAAGCGTCTTGATCTCCCTAGTCACTGTTACTAACTTCCAAGGTGGTTTTTTCGCTCTGATTACCCATTTGATTGCATTTGTCGAGTCACTTTCAATGACCAGTTTACCTAGCCCTAAGGTGTTCTAGATAGTGAAGGCTTTCCTAATGCTAACCAGTTTCTCCTCATTCAACTCTTTTCTGCCAATCGCCTATAGGAAGACAACTAAAGACTCTTCTGTGTGATCCCGCAAGACCTCTAATTCTTGCCGGGCCCGGTTTTCCCCTCGTTGCCCCGTCCACATTGAACTTAAAACACCCCTGTTGTGGTGGCGACTAGGTAGCTGATTTCTTGGTCTTTTTAGGGATCTCCATCATAGTACCCTCCCATAATTGGTATAAGTCCATCACCTTGGTTCCTATGAAGTTTTTCCCTGTTGAGAACCAAGTGCGCAGTCTCCATTTGGCTTTCTGGAATAATTCCTCAACCTCTAGCTCCTTCGATTGAAAGATTTTGGCGTTTCTCTCCTTTCCAAATTGTCCATAGGATTGCTGCAGAGATAGTATTCCATGCCATTTTCCTTCTGGGACCGAGGCGTGGAATGTACCAAGAATACAACCCTGGCATGTGTTATCAAGTACCCATGGTATGCCTATGAGATTAAGGAACTTTTTCCATAGTTGAATCGTGGTCGGGCAATTTAGAAACAGAAGGTCCGCCTCTTCCTCCATTTGATTGCATAGGGGGCATTGGAGGTCATCTTCTAAACTAAGTAGGCCCCTCATTTTTAACTCAATTCTGGTAAGTGATTTTCCTTGTAGTGCATACCATAGAAAAGCATGTACTCTCAGGGGTGCTGAGTTCTTCCATGCAAATCCTGGGAGTGAAGGCCCATTGCTTGGGTTGCCCATTTCCCCCATCATGGATCTGACTGAAAAGACTCTAGAGGATTCCCCCGTCTAGATTGTGTCATCTTCCTCTTCAATGGACAAAGGGAAGTCCTTCAAAAGGGATTGCAAGCCTTCTAAACTTTCATGTTCAAAGTTCCTTAGGTGTCTTCTGAAATCGAAGTGTCATTGGGATTGATCTCCCTCTAGTGATGCAGGACAAGGGATAGGGTAACCCTAAATGCCTAATGTGGTTATGAAAAGATTAAAAGGGATGAAAATAATACACCCTAAATCTAAAATGGACTGAAATTAACCAATCAATTAATGATGGCAATTAATTAAGATAAATTTATCACAAATAATCACGCAAAAATATCCCCAGAAAAATTTGATGTAAACAAATACATGAAAACTTTAAGTAAAAAGGGTGGAATGGGTGCATATGCGACTTAAACGAAACAGCATGTGGTTTTAAATAATAATAATAAAAAAAGGGTAAAGAGGGGTCACGGAAGTAAGGAAAAAAGGCTTTTAGGCACGGGAGATCTGTAATGACTTGCGGCAAACAAAAGGGATGGTTCGTGGGGTCACGGAAGTCACAGGGGATGGAAATATGGGTCGCGGCAAAGGGGAGAGGGTTTACAGAGAGAGGCGACGGCAAAGGGGATGGAAATAGAGTGTCACGGTAGTGAGGAGGGGTGGATCTGGAAGCATGGGTATTGTGCGATAATGGTACGAGTGAGGCTTGGTAGATCTGCCATTGGCGAAGGCTTAGGAAGGTGTTTGGGAAGGGGCAGACAGCAATGGGAAGGAGGTTAGAGGGTGGCGATGATTGTATTGGGGTTTGAAAGGGTACGACAACAAAGGGTATGGGACTGGTAATGGCAGAAAAAGGTTTGGGAGGAAAGAAGAAAACAAAGAGAAGAGAGATACGACAAGAGAGGGAGGAAAATGGAATAGTACCTAGTAAAGGGTTGCAGATTTCTCACGTTTGGGCTTCTCGCCGAATCTCGGGTTTCTCACCAACAGGAGGCCATGCGCGTAGAGCAGCAATGTAACATTCGTATGTTCTTATTCCTTGATTAACTTCTGCCCTAATGAGGCTTACACAATATTTATAGTAAATCACATGAAGAAAAGACCAAAATACCCCCTAGTTACAAAATGACTAAAATACCCTCAAATAAACTAAAAAAAAAATACATCCACTAATAAATAATAAAATAAAATATGATAAATCAAATGCTCTGAAATGCTCTGCATCATCTAGCCTATACCTATCACTCACGACTGCATCCTTCTCCCTTGCTACCCTGTACAATCTAGGGAAAACGTCCTTTAAGGGTCTTTCCCCAAGCCATACCTCCTTCCCGAAGAGGGTACGGATTCCATTCCCCACAAGGCGCCTTATGTTTTCTCTATATGCAATATCAGCCCGACTCTCCCCCTTTCCCAACTTCCACCAACATTTCACTAACTGTGAGCCCTCCCTTTCCGCTTTGTCTCCTAGAGTCCATCCGCCTCCTTTCCCTTTCCCATATCTCGTTGTTAGCACTCTTGCCCATAAAGCGTTTCTTTCTTTCCCAAACCGCCAATTCCACTTGCATAATAACGCTTGATTCCTTGATTGAAGGGAAGCTATACCGAGGCTGCCTCTATCTTTGGGTTTGGACATGTTAGGCCATGATACTAGATGAACCTTCTTTTTGTCTTGTTTGTTGCCCCATTGGAATCTCCTAAATCGTTGTTCCAAGTTCCTCTCCCATTCCTTGTTTGCTTGAGGAAGTTAGGAACAGTATTCTTTTCAAGGAAAAGAAAATTAAGTGTTACATTTCTCAGTGGATAGCAGAATCTAAGATGTTAGGGGATCATTGGGAGATGTTATCAGGCGAAAAGCAACCATCTGTTAATAAAAGAAAAGGTAGACCACATCTTCAAAAAAAAATAATAATAATAATAAAAGGGGAAGGTGGACCACACCAGTATACTATCTCTCAAGATTTCTTCCAACCAAACTATGTTTTTCCTTTATTTTTCTTCTCTACTTTTCACCCATTGTTTTCTTTATCATCCTCCACAAGATTCATAACAAAGGGAAATCTACTCCTTTGCTGATGATCCATTTCTTTCATGGATGACCAATATTCGTGCATATTCTTTCAATAACAATAAAATTTCTTATGTTGTTTCCCAAAAGAATAGTTATGGAAGTGTTAAACAAAGTAGACATGGTTAAAGAATATTTTAATTGTTAATTACATCAAGTTCTCAACCAAAGGCAGTAAAATTCTACTCCATCTTCAGGGAGAGAGAGAAATGGAAGCAAAACAGAAAACAAAACTAACCTCAGCATAAAGAATGCAAGATGCAACCAACACTCTCTGTCTCTTGGATTCTGAAATTGGCATATTCAGGACGGGTGCAAGCACACTAAATAATTAAAACCCAGTATTAGCTTTAGACCATCAACATTCAAATAAACTAAGGATCACACAATATGCATTGAAATAATATTGCAGATCAATATTGAGCATAAGCGGCAAATAAATAATGGTTAACGGAATGCATTTCATACTTAAACAAGACAGTACATTAAATTTTGTAACTTCGGATGACTTTGCATTTATTATTGAATAGAAGCAAATAAATATTTCATAGGCAACATTTCATAATTAAATGAGACATGAGCATATTACATTATATCTATTCACTCACAAAATGCAGTCTGTTCTGATAACTCCCTAGAATATTTAAACCATTAATAAACAAAATGTTATCCATATATAAGTAACATATTAAAAATTATTGACTCGAAAATAATTGACAATAATAAACTGCATTACAGACAAGTTTAAAAGTAGAACTCATTGAATTAAGGGCTAAAACCTTCTCAACAAGCAATAAAATGTGAATTAAAAAAAAAAAAACAAGCAATAAAATGTAACTACATACTAGACAACGATTGTGACAATATACAAGATAAGGATGTGGGTTGAATGCTAGCATTGCTTTCAATGAATGCTTGCACAGAACCACTAGGAGAGTGTGTCCTGCTCTCACTGCTTGGAAACCACCTGAGGGTCGATGGATTAAGGTGAATTTTGATGGATCTGCAAAAGGATCATGGGGGCAGTGAGGATATGGGGGAACATTCAGGAATCCTTAGGGCCTTGTCATTGATGCATATGCAGGAACAATTAACCCCACTGATGCCTTAAAGGCAGAATACATTGGTTTGTTGCAGGGCCTTCATTTGGCAATTCGATTGAAACTCCCCCATGGCTGATAATCTAAGGAGCCAACTGGGATGTTATTCTTAACACTCTGCAAAGATGCAGAGGGAGATGGGACCTCAAACCTTTAACATACGAGATCAATTCTCTTCTGAGGAATCAGGTAGCTATGATACAAGTCTGCCCTGAAGAAGCGAATAATGTTGCTGATGCTCTATCCAGATGGAAGAAGGTGGTGTATAATGAGTGGGTCGAATTCATACCAGATTTTATAATCTCACTAGCAGCTGCTGATGTAAGGGCTTGGAATAACCCAATCTAGTTGTTTTTCAAGGTTCTGGGTCAGGCTGAGGTAGTGTGTGGGCTGGGCTAGATGGGATGGGGGGATGCTATGTAAGCTTACGGGCTGCGTTTTATCTATGTCAAAGTATGGTCTAGATTAGTTGTTCTGGGTTCTTTTGCTGTTTCAGGACTAGGTTTATCCTGTAAGCAGGTCTGTTTCTATCTATTTTGTGTTATGAATATAATGATGTATTACCAAAAAAAAACTATGGCAATATACAAGAGGAAACTAATCAAAGAATTGAGATGACCACAGTAATAAGCATACCTCCAAAGCAATGCAGAGCGTGGCTTCCTCATTGACAAGCGGCTGTTACTATCTAATGGCATCATATTGCCAATCTGAACAAGTGATCCTTCAGATACGCCACCTGTGATGCTCGTGTTCCTCTTTAGAATTCCATCTTGACCAGTATCTTCTTCTCTCATAGATGCAAGAACCATTCGGAGCATGCATAAAAATGGCTGATCACTGTCTAACAACTGGTAAAGAGCAGCCATACCCCCCATTCCAGTGCCAGATCCTCCTCCAATACCAAGACCCCCACCGAGTCCACATTCATCTAATAACAAAGCTTGGAGCATGGCAACAGACTTCTTTACTAGATGTAATTCAATCCAGGTTCCATTTGAATCCTTCTCTAAAACAGAATTCCAATGCTCCCAGCCGTTGCCGCCACCACCACCGCCAAAGACTGCAGTTTTTGAGGGAAGGCCAACCCCATACCACATACGGCTTCTATACTTCCAACCTTCAGCTAAATCTAAAGCACAGCTCCCATATGAAACAAAAGCACAACGGACATGTTCATAAGGCTCTGCTGCAGCAGCAGCAGTAAGACGCTCCATCACTGCTGCAGAAATTTGTCCATTTGCATCTGCCATGGAAGCAAGAACCTGATTGGGAACAAAAATAGTAGCAACCAGGAGTAAGTATTCAGGGAAAAACTAAAAAGATCACATCAGCATAAAAGTAAGACGTATAAATAGTTAGCACCAGTTTGTTTGAGCTGAGAGAGTTTTGTTATGAAACATTTTTACGTCTCTTTTTGTTAAAGATTTTTACCTAAGAAAACAATTTATAATGTGAGAAAAATCTCGAATGAAAGTGCTCCTTACTTTCCTCTCCCACTCGTTTATTTTCTGCCCTCTCTCTCTCCAGACCTTATATGTCTCAGTGTCAGATCAACTTCGACTCGGTTGATTTGGTTTTGCAATATTTAATTAGCCTTTGGGTTTACACTTGTGTGGTTGCTCTTTCACTCTCACTTGCTAGTCTTTCTTTTCTTTCGGGAGGTGTAAAAGAGTCAAAGTGCACTCATTCATGGTTGAATGCTTGGATAAAAAAGTTCCACTAATCTTTGTCTCATTGAACATTACAATTTTATATTCCAATTCACTACAAAGATTTTGTTTCCCACTCACTTTGTTTATATGCTACAAACATCTTTCTAGAATAGTCAAGCCCTAAAGAAGGGAACTGCGGCCATTTCCAAGATTTTTTCATTGACGACTGTAACAATACATGTATGCATACAAGAACTATGATCAGATTATGAAATCAATCTTGAATTGGTTCTGATTTAGCATTTGAAGTTGGTTCAGCTAATTTTCATTTAAAAAGTAGTAACTATCGCACTGCCTGAAGAATTGTTGCACCATTTTCGGTCTTTTTATAGATAGAAAGCGGTGCACATCCACCGTGTATCATATGTTCAATAAACTGATTGTAACTGAATATATAGAAATTAAATCAGAAGTCTATTCATCCATTAAGTGTCCATCTTATATCTCAATTGCCATTTTGGAGTGCAGAGCAAGAACTACCCAAACGTTACCCCGACCCTTTATAGCGTCCAACATATGGGTTGCACCAGAAAGGTAAGCAAATACATACAATTTAACTTTGATGGTTCGTGTTCATCACCATCAGGGAAAGGAGGTGATGGTGGCATCTTATCCACTTCTTCCTTCTCAACTAAGGACAACTCCTTTTTTATATTAAATGCAATACTATACATTACTAACAGGTATCATTTTGGCACAAAATTTGCATTGCAACAAATTGATTTGCATGGCCGATGCACTCACTCTGCTAATGACCGCACAGTCAACCTCCTCAACACCATGGATTGCAATAAATTTGATACAGCAAATCAAGGATGAGAGTAAAACGCGCTGTCTATGGTGGAACACAGGACAATCCAGAGATCAAAGAACAAGGCAACACATGCATTAGTGATGATCTATGGTGCTTCAGAGAGAGTTCGGCCTTAGAGAGTTTGCGCAAGTGAGGCGCAAAAACTCCCACATTGCTTAAGACGAGGAGTGGAGAGGAGGATATAAGCTAACGCTCTCCTCCCTTCTAGCACATTGCTTTTTGGACTTAAGTGTAACACTTGGGCCCAATGCAAAGCCGTGAGGGTGAATGGACCCCAAACCGGACAATATTGTACTAGCGGAACGGGTCGTCACAAATGGTATCAAAGTCAAATTCAACTCTCAGACTAGATGTGGAAGATGAAAGTGTGAGAGCTGGGGACGGCTCTTGTCCAAAGGAGGTGGGATTTTAATGGCCCGCACCAGTGGAGGGTGCTTGAGAGAGAGTTCAGTCATAGAGAGTTTGCGCAAGTGAGAGGAGCCAAAAGTCCCACATTGCTTAGCACAAGGAGTGGAGAGGAGAATACAAGCTAACGCTTTCCCTTCTAGCACAACGTGTTTTGGGCTTCAGTGTGACACTTGAGCCGAATGCAAAGCCGTGATGGTGTATGGGCCCCAAAGCGGACAATATTGTGCTAGAGGGACGGATCGTTACACGATCTATCCATCAAAACTGATCTTTGCCTCCGTTGAGAAGCCAATAGAAGATATATGTGTTTTTGAGAGCATTTACACAAATGCTGATCACATGAAAATGATCTCGACTTAGTGACTTTATACATATAACTAGTATGTTTGATGATAAAAACAAACACTTTTAACAAAAATCATGGGAAGGGTTTCTTATCAAATGATGATAAAAATCATTTCCCATGAAATAACCTTTTTCTACTCTAATGAGAAAGTAACAAACACAACTATCTCTCAACCCCAGAGAGAGAGAGAGAGAGGAAAACAAATGGCCCTGAGGTTCTTGTCAAATGATACAAATAATAGCTGCAAATAAGCTGATGCATAAAATGCTAATTGACACATCCAGCATAGCATCAGAACACAGTAATAAATATGGAATTCTATGAATACATACATCAAGAGAAAGACCACCAGCTTCGCTACTTAATGACGATCTCCGAGAGATCAAAGTTTCTGATGATTCTCCAAAAGATCTGCTTAACGAATTTGATCGGCTACAAGCAGATGAAGTGAAAGAAGCAGCAGAGGCAGAACCATCCACCGAAAGTGAAGCACCAAACAGTTGGCTTTGCAGTCGTAGATGGTCTTCTACCAGCATGAGAATCACAATGGAATTCTCTGCCAGAGCCACAGAAAGCTGAGCAGCAGATTCCGCTTCTGCTTTAGCATCTTGTGGAGACAAACCCTCAGCAGCAACACCCGCAGCTGCTGCTGCAATAATTTGAGTCTGCAGTGACAGAAAAACTGGATGTAGAGATTACTGTAGCTTTATTTTCATCTTCCTAAATGAAGTCAACTCTCAAGCATTAGTATCAAAAGCTATCCATGATCACATGTAATTAGTAGGTCATATGCATGACTTTCTTTTCATAATCTTAAACAATGTTTACATTGTTTTATATAAGATACTATTATCAATTTATTTGTCATTTTGCCAATAATATTTTGATAACCAAATGCATAGAATATGGAAAAATTATTTCTTTCTTTTTAAATATTGTTAAAAGATTTTACCTTTTCAGAAAATCATAAAAATCTTAATATTTACGATACATCTGCAATTTGATATGCTTGATGACCAAAACGATTTACAATACAATTTCAATTTTCAAAACATTGGCTATAAGTAATGAAATTTGTAAGGTATATGAGAACCATACTGCAACTGTAAACACACACACACAGACATGTACATACTTAGGTTTCACCTGCGTAATGCCATGCATCCCACGGCACTTTGCAGGTGGGTATGTGGGGCCCACCATGGTGGAGTCCATTTGAAAGGTATTTTCTATACTTGCAGTAAAAAATTAGGTCCATTGGATTTTAAAAGTCATGATTTTCAAGGGTCCAAAAATCAACAATTAAAACGGAGGCAGTTTTGGATGGATTTCAATCCAATGGTGAGATCAACTCCAAATGGGTCCAAATTGGGTAAGGACCAAATTTAAAAGAGGTAGAAGAGTGAGACGGGGATTTGGGGTGTTGGCCAAACAAAAGTCAGGCGCATGCACACTGTTGCTCAAGGAAACACACACAACCACACCCCTCTCACATACACGCATGCGCACACACAACATACACATACACAGAGTGTATGCCAAACAAAATTCAGGCGTGCATGTGTGCCATCACTTAGGGGAAGCAAATTTACATGAGACCTATATAAACACACCCATCTTTATGGGTAAAACAGACAGACACACACAAAAAAAAAGACTCAAGAGACCTATATAAACAGACCCGTCTCTATGAGGTAAAACATAATGAGAGAGTAGCCTGCCTTCTTGTATCTTTCTATAAGAAATAAAGCAGATAACAAACAAGGGTGAATATCACATTAAATTGAGGATTTGCTTCTATATCTGTCATGAAGGCAATGAAGTAGACAAATTTAACAAAGAATATTGCATTTAAATAAGGATTTGAGATTGCATAATCTGTAATTTAACTATTGTAAATGTATGGTACTTGTTAGAATATCATAAAATATCCATGCTTGAAATTATTCAGTTTATGTTGTTAGAACTGCCTGGGCAACTGCCCTATGCCTGGACAAGTCTTTGTCCTAACTTTTTGCAAACATTGTCCAAGACTAAGCATAAAATATTCAAGCAATGCATCTCTCCCAAAAGAGAGAAAATAAAGGAATTACAAACAATGTTCCACACTAATGGATGGCATATGAAATCAACAGCATTAATTTGAATGTTGCTTCACCAACTTTCACGTGTTATAAAGTTTGTACAGCAAAAGTAGTAGTGATTCTTCACAATAACTAGTATACGTGAAACCAAGTGGGATAATGCCGCTAAATAATTCAAGGGGTAAGTAGTTTTTTTTTTTTCCAGCAATAAAAAGTAGAAAATATATTAATTTTAAAGGGAGATAATTCAAGGGGTAAGTGGCTGAAAGAAGAAGAAACAAAAGATACCTGAACTTGAAGCTCCCTAGAAGCAAAGTCGAGCAAGGCCCCCAAAAGTCGTCGCTTGAAGACAGGCAATGACTCTTCACGTCTTCAAAACGTAAAAGATAATGTTATTACTTTTATTAAAATACAGCATTATCATGAAAAAGAGATTCACAAAATAATAATAATAATAATCATAGAAGAGATCAAAAACTTGCTCTAACATTTAGGATTTAAATAAAATCAAGCTGATTCAAATTTCATGTATTTGTTTAGTTAAACTTACATAACATCAATGGTTAGCCTAGGATGATAGCCTTCAAACATAATATTTAGCAAAACCAATCCTCATACATACAAGAGAAGCCACTGATAGAAAAGTAAAACAATAAAAGAAATGGGTTGATGAAAAAAAAAATTAAAAAAAAGGGGGAAAAAATGGTAATCATTTCCATGCCATGAAAACAACAAGGTACAAGCTTTCTTAACTGAAAGAGCCTTGCATTATCACTCCTAATCTGTATACCCTATCATGTTGTCCATACTCCATCTCAATCACGTTGGGTGGCCAAAAGTAGAATTAAGCCACAATTACTTTTTTAAATAAATCAAAACCTGAACCACAAATATTATGTTAATATCATAGCAAAGTTTGGTTTCATCTACTATAAAGTGGTTTAAAATTCATAGTAAAACAGAAAAAAAATGGTATAGGGATGTGGAAAATACATTTCACCAAAATGTGTTTTGAAATTAGAAACCAATCAAGAAAAAAAACTCTGAAAATGCTTCTGAAAGCACAGAAACAGTTCTAACTTTCCAGAACTGTATCAAAAAAAGATGTGAACAGAGAGATTTTTTTATTTTTTGGGAAGCAGAAATGATATTATTAATGCAAAAGGAGAGTACAAAAGATGCAACAAAGGGGCACCGAAGGCTTATACCACAACATCCCCAAAGTAATTTCCAAACAGCACCCTCCCCAAACAAAACAAATGTACACAAAATCCCAAGAGAAGAATTACAAGTCGTCCACAATCGCTACATCCCTATCAACCCCTAATTTTCCAAGAAAGTCACATTCTCCTAATATCCCTCACCACTGGATCAACCTCCAAGGCATTCACTGAATCCCCTTCAACAATCAGCTCACCTGTTCTGAACCTATCCCACAGGATCAAGGTCCTCCTTACCCCTAACAATTCTCTCCCATCCAAAAAACACATTCTCCTAATATCCCTCACCACTGGATCAACCTCCAAGTCATTCACTGAATCCCCTTCAACAATCAGCTCACCTGTCCTTACCCCTAACAATTCTGCCTCGTTCAGATCCTAGTACCCACCGCCTATAGAGAGGGAAAAAAAGAAAGAAAATGAAAAACTTATCCCTCCGAATTATGAACTAGACCCCCAATATCTGACGGACCTGGTTTGCCTCTCACCACCCCATCCACATCAAACTTAAACTTACCCAATGGTCATGAAACCCATTCCACCATTGGCCCCTTTTCCTTTGGATTATCCCTCGGACAACCTTCCCAAGACGCAATGGAATCTGACAAAGACAACCCATTAAAAGCCTTGCTAATTGACAACCAAGTGCTCAAAAGCCTTATTCTCAAAGATTCCCAAATTTCTTTCCTTCCAAAGAGACCAAAAAGCGGTCACCAAAATTGAGTCCCAGGCAACCTTTCCTTTCCCCTTTAAAGGACAAAACTTCCAACTCTGCAACACACTGGACAAAGAATTACAAAGATCCCACGAGCACCCCATTAAATTTACTAATCTACACTTCTCCTTCACTACATTGCATTCACAAAAAAAAAAAATGAAACAAAGTTTCCTCAGTTTGCCCACATAACATTTTTTTTTTGAGAGGCAACAAAAGAAGTTCATTAAAAGAGGGAAAGAGTACAAGAAAAGTAAAAAGAAAAGCAAAAAAAAAAAAAAAAAAGGTGGTCTAAAAGGGTTAGACCAACAACACAGCTAATGAAAACAAAGGATTACAAAGAGAAAGAGCCCCTAGCCCCTAATCTTAAATACAGAAGACACCTGGAGCCTTGTTGTTGATTCCATTTTTGGCAAGGAAACCTGCCACGCCATTTGCAGAATGGCTGACGTGAACAAAAGAGAACCATTCCTACAGTTAGTCCCTCAATTTCCCTTGTAATGGTGATCATCCTCCAGGGAGGTCGTTTAAGTCCCATGGCCAACTTTATTGTGTTTGCCAAGTCCCCTTCAATGACAAGTGGTCCGTGCCATGGACTTTCCAAAGGGCCAAAGCTCTCCTAATGCTAAGGAGTTCTACCTCGTTTGAGTCCCTCACCCCTACATCCTCCATGAAAACTAACGATGATAGACCGCTATGGTTCCTAAGAACGGCCCCCTATCCCAGTCGGGCCTGGTTTACCTCTTGAGGCTCCGTCTACGTTAAATTTCATGATTCCTTGTTGAGGCGGGCACCAAGAGACACTAGGTCTACTTTTCCTTATTCCACTGTCTAAGCACAGGTCTGCATCCACTTGCAACACTCCCCTTCTCCTAAGCTCAGCACTTGTTAAAATCCTATCTTTCAAAGTACACCATAAAAATACCAAAACTCTCAGTTGAACCAGACCTTTCCAAGCAAGGAGACAACAAGTCGCATTCTCCCCCTAATGACATAGACAACCTAACCCCAGGCTTCACTAAATAGCTTTTGAGGGAGTCTCTGATTCAAATGCGCTCGTCCACCTCGTGCAAAAAAGATGGTAAAGTCCACCAGTAACACCAAAAGTTTTGCCAAACTCCTTTACTCAAATACCCTTAGCTCTCTCCCAAAAGGATATGGACCACCTCCCTCTCCCTTAATCCAAACAATAGCAGTCCTAGACTTTTGCCTTCTTATCACTAACAGCTCTATATAGTCGAGGGAACACAAATTCAACCTTCAAATCCTCCACCCAGATATCTTCCAAGAACAAAACTTTGTCCCCTTTTCCGACCAACAACCTAAGCTTCTCCCTAAAGGCTAGGTTGACCCTATCCTCTCCTCTCTAGGTTTTCAACTCCATCGTCTCGTAGACCATATCTAGCTACTAAAACCTTTCTCCATAAAACATCCCTTTCCCTACAGAAGAGCCAAGGCCATTTACATAACAAATCTTGATTTCTAATCCTCAAAGAGACAACCCATAAACCCCCTTCTTCTTAAGGCCTCACTCATTTCATAAGGGTGCAAATTGCGTTAGGCTAACCCAAATGCAACCAATTTAAACTAAAATATGGGTAGGCGGGTTAAGGAAGTCTTATGGCCATCAAATAGACAGCCGACTGATAGGTTATAAGTGGCAACCCCAGAATGATTGAACAAATGGCTTTGATGATGATGATGATGATGATGATGAAGATGACACGACGATGACGATGACGACACTCAAGATAGGGGTCTCTAAGTTTGGTTACTGGCCACCTCAAACTCTGGAGTAAAATAAATTCTAGCTGGATTGACCCTTCAAATAATTCATGAACCCTTATAGTCGAAGGCGATTTTGTCAACGCTATCGCCTGGGCCAGTTGCAGGAAGAGTCCCCCAAGGAGGTTAGTTAACAATAAGGAACATTAGGAGGTTGAGCAGGAGTAGAGATATCCTATTAAAGCACGTCGAGCGTTCAACAAACAGCATGGCAAACTTCTTCGCAAAGATTGGAGTACAAAATCGGAGACCGGTTGTGCAACTCTTGTGACTTTGTACTGCTAGTTGGTGTGTACTGGGTCCACGGTGTTCTTTCTTTTGGAACCATCTATGTGTTATTTCCTTTTCTTTTCTTGTTTGTATATTTGTTTGGATGTATAGTTTTGTATAGCTCTCTTGTACAAGACCTGATTACGTTATTGTACTTTACATATTTACTCTAATAAAATTCATCTTTGTCTCAGTCAAATAATAATAATAAAAATTCATGCACCCATGTTGCACCCCTAGAGATGAAGACACAAGCATTGCTCAACAATTGCAAGTAATATTCAAGTTGGGTTGATCCCTCGAATAAATTGATAAACTCCTCCGAAGTTAAAGCACAGGCATTGCCCAACAAAGGCAAGTAAACATGCTTGCACTAATAAACTAGAAATCCTCAACAAATCAATGGCTCTGATTGATTGGAGAAGATGAAGGAGCTTAACACCTAGGGTTTCATAAAGATCACTCACAAACACAAGCTAACATGTAGAATGCTATTTAGGACCACAAACATACAATTACAATGGACAGAGGGCAACACTAGGACAAATACACATTAAGAAAATATGGAAATTCACCCACAAAATCAATAATGGCCCTGCTATAAGTGGGCTTTTAATGGAAAAAAAGACAAAACCTATAATAAGACAATCAGGCAGCATCATAAATAAAAGAGTAAAGAAGAAGACAAAACCTATAATAAGACAATCTAGGAAGCATCATAAATAAAAGAGTGAACAAGAAGAAGGAGGCAATCTGGGCAGCATCATAAATAAAAGAGTAAAGAAGAAGACAAAACCTATAATAAGATAACCTGGGCAGCATCATAAATAAAAGAGTGAAGAAGAAGAAGTACCACATTGCAGGTATCTTTCTTTTCTTTTCTTTTTTTAAACAGAAACAAAACTTATATTTATTAGAAAGAAAGAATATAAGCAAGTAGGCATAAGAGTCTTATGACAATGAGATACAAAGCCAAGACTAATATGTGCTGCAACTGTCAAGGTACACAGCCAAGACATAAGCCACACACAACCAAAAAAAGCCGATGGCTGTAAGAAAGAAACTAAAAGAAATCCACAAAGGCCTCCACTCTTTCAACCCTAGCTTTCATAAGGAAATCAGCCACTCCATAAGCAGCCCTCTTAACATGGAGAAAGGATACTATCATCCGTGAACATAAAACCCAAATTTCACTCACAACTAGGATCAATCTCCATGGTGGCTTTTTCCTCCTCCTGGCCCATTTGATTGCATTCACAGAATCCCCTTCAATAACAAGTCCGCTATTTCCGTACCCTGCCCATAAAAGTAGAGCTGTCCTAATCCCAGCACCTCTGCTTTGTTGGAATCCCTCACCCCCACTATTCCTAAAATGCCAAAATCAAATAACCCTTTTTGTGACACAGCCCCCGATGCCCACTGGACTTGGTATATTTTCTTTATAAATCATTCTTATCCACCAGGGGACTTCTCTCTGAATGAGTACAATAAATTTGAATATAAAAAATCAATTATAGCCCTCCCAAGTTAGAAGTCATAACCATTAGTCTAAACAAATACCTGACCCGCTGATCTCCAGTGCTAGAGCCACCAACTATAGATAGCCACTCTGCACAATGAATTGTAGCTTCAATATCCTGTAAAGAGGATGTTATGATCAAAGAATATTAATGAAATTGCTACATCAGCAAGAATGGATTATATATGTACAATTTAAATTTGCTTGATTGATCAACATATGTGAAAAGGAGTCAAAAAGGAAATCGATAGGACGATTACTTCAAGGCCATTCATCAATTTTAACATACAAACAGCAAAAGGACATAGCTCATACAATGATCAGTGCATACTCGAAAACAAGAAACAGCTGCTGTCATGCTCAGAGTTTTGAAGTGTATGCCATCATACATAAAGATACAGAAAAGACAAAAAGCTAGCATTTTGGAGAAAAATAAAAGTGAATGACTGAATGTGCGAGAGTTCAAGCAAATGCTAAAACTGCCCACAGAAATGAAAAAATCAGCCCCGTGACTAATCTTATACATTTCATCAGGATCAGATCTTTTTTCCTTCCTTTTTTTCCTTTTGAAAAGATGAACAGAATCACATCCCAATAAGTGGCAGATTTATTTTAGAGAGAAGAGATTCCATATTAAGATAACACATAAGGCACATCAAGATGATGGGTGGTGGAACTTAAGTACCTAACATTTGCCAAAGTCGCCTCAAAGGCCCATCAAGATAATAGGTGGTGGCACCTAACATTTGCCAAAGTCGCTTTAACATTATTTGGGCCTCAAAATTGATCAGTCCATGTCCACCAAAATCCAACAACATCAAACAAAGCAAAGTAAAAATAAAAATAAACTAAGGGTTGATCCAAACCTTATGTAGTTTGATCAATCAAAGTTAGGCATAGACATTTCAAAATGGCCACAAATCCCAATCAGTGACGCATCTCAGTTAGAATGCCATCAAAGTACATTAAGCTGATGTCTGGCTCTAATGATACAAAGTGAAGCCCCACCCACAAATATGTTACATCCAATGCAGTGTGGACCTGCTTTCCATGGAAATACGATCAAAACGCGATGGACTTCTAAATACAAATGACCATATTTTTTATCATGCCAACCCACTTTCTTACATTATCCTAAATTGGATAGTATTGCATAGGCCCCTTCTGAAATACCCAAATCTAACCGTACAAATCAAAAGTAGACAAGGCTCTTTTAGTGATCAAATCATGGAAAAAAGGAAGAAGGGAAGTGGATCAAAGTAAGAAGGAAGAAGGTGAGATTCTTTAAGGTTGAATCAACTTTTCACATTTTTAAACCATGGGAGAGAGTGTGAAATGTTACAGAGTTTCATTAGAAAGTATGCAGGCCATGAGAAAGAAGAAACTTTAAGTGGTAATAAAGGAATCAACCAGATGATAAAGAAAAGGCCCCATCTGAACCATAGAATGAAGAATGTAAATAACTAGAGACCAACCTTCCAACCATCTTTCTGACGCATTGAATGCTCTAACATTATGATTAGGAAGTTATGAATGAGGTCCTCTATGTCTCCAATGCTAACTCCATTTGAACATTTGCCTGAACCCACCTGCAGAAGAAGCTAATTTTATTTTAAGAAGTTAAAAAAAAAGTGTTCCTTGTATCATATCAACATAATCAAATACTTCATGTATAATACAAAATCAATAAAACAAATTTGAAGGACCACGCCACAAGAAAAGGCTCCAAAAAAAAGCAAAATTTTGAGGCACTTCATGTTGTGGGACCAAATGGGACCCGACTATGACTATTTTGGCAAGTCAACTGTATAGGTGTAAAATTATGTGTAGATAAGTACTGATTTTATTTTCCTTTTTTGGCCACCTTAATTGACTCTCTTTCTCTTATTTATACTTGTACCCTCTAAGAGGAAAAACAGATCAATACAACAAAAAGAATAACGATTCTCAGAACTTCATCTCTTTCTTTCTTTTTTCCCTTGTTAAAAACAACATGGTATCAGCCAAGGAAGATCTTCTTCTATGATTTTTTTTTCCAGTTTCCAATTCCTTTTTTTTGCAGTCCGCCTTTTCCGGCGACGATCACAGTTTCCGGCGAAGGTACTGCAGGCGGGGACCCATCTTCTCCTGCCGTTTTTGACAGGGCTATCCATCTGTAAGGGTGGATTCCTGTTTTGGACTGGTTTACTAGGGTTTCTATTAGCTCGCTCTCTCCACAATTTTTTGCGATCTGGCAGCCCAGATCTGCATTTTTTGCTTAGATCCGTTAGATCTGAGCTTGGGTTCCATCCAAATCTTCTCCACTGCTATATCCCCTGGCCTACCTCCTCACGCCTAAGGTGGACCCCACCTTTCGATCAACAGTGGGTCCCCCGTGTGCCCTTTTCTTCTGCTGTTGCTGTACCGATTCGCAATATCAAAAAAAAAAAAAATCTGGATTCCTCTATTCAGATCTGCTGCTTGTGACTCTTGTTCCTCTACTTCTGGTGCTTCCTACTTTCGCCCCTACATCAAGATCACATCAAACTTGGGTGTCCCACCTTTCATCTTCGGTGGACCCCAATTTTTCTTGTTTGAGGTGTTGCTGCTTGGAAGATTGCAACCAGTCTTTTGGGCTCGCTGCCTTTGGCCTCTCTATTGTTCTTCTCTTTGCATTTCTCCCGCTTGAAAAGTTCTTGGGATAATGGCCACATCTACGGACCCACTGAAGACCTCTGGGAAATCTTCTTACATTGATATGACTTCTTCTGACACTTCGCATATTGGCAAGATCACAACTGTGTTATTGAATGAGACCAATTACTTCCAATGGTCTCACTCGGCTAAAATGTTTCTTACTGCCAAACAGCTCTCTGCTTTTATTGATGGTACTGCCTCTGAACCAGAAAAGAAGGACTCCTCCTACCGTTCCTAGCAAGCTAATAATTCTTTGGTGCAGTCTTGGCTCCTTCATTCCATGGATGATCATGTTCGTGGGACTGTTTATACTCTTCCCACGGCTAAGGATGACTGGGACACCATTAAGGCCTTGTATTCAGACAGTGATCATTCTGCCCCGCTCTATGAGCTCTATCAGACTGCTTTTCACCTTCGACAGGGGGAGCTCTCCCTCATTCAGTATTATTCAAAGATGCGGACATGTTGGCTTGAATTGGATCAACTTGAATCGGTTCAGTTTGTGGACCCTGCTGATGTTGTTCTCTATAACCAGCTTCTTAATCGACGATGGACCTTTGAGTTCTTGGCTGCCCTTAACCAAGACTTTGAACCTTTTCGGGCCCAACTGCTTGGCCAACGCCCTCTTCCCTCTCTGGAAGAGGTCTACTCTGCCTTACTTCGAGATGATAGGCACCGCTTGGTTATGACTCCTATGCCGGTCGAACGGTCTGCTTTGATGACCACTCATCCTTCCATGCCTCCCCTCGCATGTGGGGCTTCTAGTTCTCATGGCAAAGAACGTTCTTCTGACATTCGTCGTGAAACCAAAGGTCCCCAAAAGAAGGGGTCTCGGTTCTGCACTTTTTGTAAGATGACGAACCATTATGTTGATTCCTCCTATAAATTGCATGGCCATCCGAAGCAAACTACTGTCTCCGTCGCCTCGCCTGTTCCTCTTCTCCTGATGTGGTTGGCGCCAGTGCCCCAGTCACTCGTCAGGACTTTAACATGCTGTAACAACGACTGGATCGCCTTCAACACCCTGAGATTTCCAATGTTGTCTCTTCTACTTCAGGTACTGAGTCCTTTGCCAATCATGTCTCTTCTCATTCCTGGATCATCGATTCTGAGGCCACTGATCATATGGGGGGTATGTCTAATCTTTTCTCTTCCATTTCTCCTATCTCTTATGGTCAAGTTAAATTAGCGAATGGTTCCTCCACTACCATCGCTGGGAAAGGGATCATCCCTCTCTCTTCCACCTTGCACCTTCCATCTGTGTTACATGTACCTCATTTATCTCGCAATTTGTTTTTTGTTAGTGCACTCACTGAACAATTTCATTTCTCAGCTACCTTCTTTCCCTCTCATTGTGTCTTTCAGGATCTGACCACGAAGCAGATGATTGGTGGTGATCGTAAAGATGGAGGCCTATATCTGCTAGATGGTCCTGTTGGTGCCTCTGCAGCATACTCTAGCTCCGCTTCGTCTGATATATGGCTTTGGCATTGCCGGCTAGGACATCCTTTTGACTCTATTCTCAAGAAACTTGTTCCTTCTTTATCGTTTAACCAGTTTGAGTGTGCACCTTGCCAATATGGCAAAAATAAAAGAACTTCTTTTCCTTCTTCTATGAATAAACGTGCATCTTCTTTATTCTCTATTATTCATTCGGATGTTTGGCAATCACCCTCTATTTCTTGCACTGGTTTACGATACATTGTGTCATTTATTGATGATTATTCACGCATGATCAGGATTTATATCATGAAACATAAGTCTGAAGTGTTTGATCACTTTCGCACATTTTATAATTGGGTTGCCACTCAATTTGGTTCTAAAATTAAAATTTTGCGTAGCAATAATGGGGGAGAAAATTTGTCTAATTGTTTTGTTCAATTTTTGCAAGAGCATGGTGTTGAATCTCAACTGTCTTTTCCATTTACACCACAACAAAATGGTGTAGCTGAACGGAAAAAAAAAAGAAAAAAAAAAAAAGACATCTTCTTGAAGTCACTCGATCTCTCCTCTTTACCATGCATGTCCCACAGTCGTACTGGCCTGAGGCTGTCCTAACTTCATGCTACCTTATCAATCGCATGCCATCTCGGGTTTTGTTGGACAAATCACCCATTGATCTTCTCTCACTTCATAAACATATTCATTTTCTTCCCCTACATATTTTTGGATGTGCCTGCTTTGTTCACTAATTTTCTGGTGATAAACTTTTCCCCCATGCTGTGCGATGTGTTTTTTTGGAATATTCCCCATTCCATAAGGGCTACAAGTGTCTTGATCCCGTTACTGGCAAAACTTATGTGTCTATTGATGTCACCTTCTTCGAGACAGTCCCTTACTTCTCTTCACCATCTGTCTCGTCTCCAGTTTTTCCTCTCCTCCTTCCTGCCTTGAGTCCTACTAGTTCTGACGTGCGTCCCCCTAGCATTGACAAGCCAACTCTGGTATATCACCGCAGGCAGAACAGGCCTTCGCTCCACGAGAACACCAAGACGTCATCTGTTTCTGGTCTAGATCGTTCCCTTACTGATGCATCTGAATCTTCCCATTGCCCTTCAAAAAGGTAAACGTACTTGTACCTCTCATCCCCTTGACCATTTTGTGTCTTATCATGCTATCTCACCTGCCTATCACACTTTTCTTCCAGCTTTGGACAGCATTAAGATACCCAAGCGGATTGACACCGCTCTCCGTGATCCCTCGTGGAAGGCGGTCATGGAAGAGGAACTCACGGCCTTTGAGAAGAATCACACATGGGATTTGGTTCCCCTGCCTCAAGGAAAAACTCCAGCCAGGTGTAAATGGATTTTTGCTTTAAAACATAATCTGGATGGCTCCATCGCCCGGTATAAAGCTCGTCTCGTTGGCAAAGGATTCACACAAACTTACGGGATGGATTATCAGGAAACCTTCTCTCCCGTGGCCAAGATTACTTTTGTTTGCATCTTGATTTCCATTGCCACTACTTATGACTGGCCGCTGCATCAGTTAGATGTGAAGAATGCCTTCCTTCATGGTGATCTCCATGATGAAATTTATATGCTCCCACCACCAGGGTTTGTTAATCAGGGGGAGCCTTACTCTGTCTGCAAACTCCGAAAAGCTCTATATTACCCCAAGCAGTCTCCACGGGCGTGGTTTAAAAAGTTCAGCAGTGTACTGTTGCCTTATGGTTTCTCTAGATATCAGATGGATCACTCAGTTTTTATCTACCGTCTTCACTTTGTGATAATGATTCTAGTGGTGTATGTTGATGACATTGTCCTCACCGGTAATGACGTTGTTGCCATATCTACCTTCAAAGAATATCTACAGCGCACATTTGCTATAAAAAATCTGGGGCCATTGCGTTATTTTTTTGGTATTGAAGTCGCTCGTTCTTCTCGAGGACTCTCTTTATCTCAGCACAAGTATACTCTTGACCTCCTTCAGGATGCTGGATACTCTGGGTGCAACCCTGCTGACACTCCATTAGATGTTAATACGAAGCTCTCTGCGGCAGAGGGGACTCCTCTTGATAGTCCTTCATTCTATCAAAAGTTGGTGGGGAAATTGATTTATCTCACTATCACACGACCAGATCTCTCGTCTACAGTTGGTGTGGTTAGTCAGTTCATGCACAACCCACGGGATACCCATCTTCATGCTGTCTTCCGCATCCTTCGCTATCTTAAAACTCATCCCAGTAGGGGTTTGTTTTTTACACGACAGTCTTCCCTCTCTGTTCTTAGATATTCCGATGCTGATTGGGCCGGCTCTCCTGATGATCGCCGCTCAACAACTAGCTACTGTGTCTTTTTGGGTTCTCATCTCGTCGGTTAGCGTAATAAGAAACAATTTGTTATTGCTCACTCAAGTGCTGAAGCTGAGTATCGTGCAATGGCCAATACTACGGTTGAGCTTCTTTGAATCCGCCATTTTCTTCAGGAATTGGATTTTGCTCCACGTGAACCGCTCATTATGTTTTGTGACAATCAGGCGGCTATCAACATAGCCTCCAATCCAGTCTTTCATGAGCGGACCAAGCACATTGAGGTTGATTGTCACTTCCTACGACAACATATTTCTGAAGGCCGACTTGTTACTCCACATGTGAAATCTAAGGACCAATTGGTGGATATCCTGACCAAGTTTGTTCCTCGTCACCAACTTACTTCGGTTATTGACAAGCTGGGTTTGTTAGACATCTTCGAACCAGCTTAAGGGGGAGTGTTGTGGGAACAAATGGGACCCGACTATGCCTATTTTGGCAAGTCAACTGTATAGGTGTAAAATTATGTGTAGATAAGTACTTATTGTATTTTCCTTTTTTGGCCACTTTAATTGGCTATCTTTCTCTTATTTATACATGTACCCTCTAAGAGGAAAAACAGATCAATACAACTAAGAGAATAATTATTCTCTGAACTTCCATCTCTTTCTTTCTTTTTTCCCTTGTTAAAAACAACACTTCACACATAAACTGCATTGAAATGGCAAGTTAATCTAATAGGATTTCCAATAACAAAAAGACAACTCTATGAGAGCTCAACATCTACCTCATAATTTGAAATAAGAACCTCCAAAATCCACTCTGGCCATTCTTCCATGGAAGTAAGACTGCTTCTATTTTCTGGATGACTGCAAGCCAAAAACAGAAGATCCTGAAATAATATAGAGAAAAGAAAAAGTTCAGAAACCAAAACTTCAAAAGCTGCCAGCAAAGCTCTTCTAGGAGAAATAAGAACAAAAAGAAATGGAAACAAGGACGATAATGATTCTGCATGCTGAAATAAAACTCCTGTATGTATAGAATGTGCAAGTTCTAAAACAAACAGGATGACCAATACCCTTTAATAAATGACAAGAATATCAGCTTCATAAGCTTTCAAGTAGTTACAAATGATAAAATAAACAAATGAATAAATACATACACCAACATGAATTTTATAAGGAAGCAATAATTGTTGAAGAACTCAGTAACTCGGTGAATTTGGCGTACCATACAGCCTTTTGTATAAGGTGCAGGAGCACCACAAGAGCAGAGTTAACCTTCACTTAGTATTAAATGTTAATTAATTCAAAATTAGGAGTTAATTGATTATGATTGTAACTGATTGTATTTTTTTCCTTGTTTGTTTCCTTGATACATGTAAATGTATCAAAGAAAATGGCTCCAAAACTCCTCACTCCACTCCATCATCTCCTCTCCAGTATCTCTTTTATCAAAACTAACGAGCTCCTTAGCTTAGGAATATAGCTTTTATTTATGCAACCATGTGGCAACCCTAAAAGATGGGAAAATGGCTATGATGGTGATGACAACAACAAAATATACAAGTGATTTGCAGAAAATTTGCATGGTCAATAACAAGCCACTTGCCAACATCCTATCAAACCACCTCATTCTGAAATATCCTCTTCTATTTATAACTACTAACTAAATAAACATTTAAAATGCAATTCCAAATCACTTCGGTTGATAAAGATAGGAACTACTGTAGAATCTCATAAGAATCACCTATGGTTTGGACAGTTCTAGCCAACCCATCTCATTATGACACGATCACATCCTAAAATATCAAAATGCTTCACAAGTCCAAGTAGGATGCAAGGTATGCTAGGCTCAACTTCATACCACATTTATTAAAAAAGAAAATGGGGTTATGTTACCCAGACTTAGGCAAGGCTCATATACGTTAAGCTCTAATTTGAGGTCCTAGGTCAAGTGTAGTGCATTAAAACACTAAGCCTGGCACAAAAGACCAAACTAGAACTCATATTCGAAAAAAAAAAAAAATTTATTTAATATCTTTTGAATGATAAATAACATAATATTTTATCTCAAATATTATGTATAAATATAATTGTAACGACCCGTCCCGCTAACACAATATTGTTCGCTTTGGGCCTACAGACGGACCCGCATGGCTTTGCTTTGGCGAGCCAACCCACTGTTGCTCCCAAAAGGCCTTATGCTAGAAAGAGAAAGGCTACTACTTATATACCAGGGAATTTCCAATGCCACTAGCAATGTGGGACTTTTTGGAGCAGGGTATTACAATCTCCCCCCCTTAAAGCCAGAGCCGTCCCCGTCCCCTTCTCTACACACACAACCACCAAACCCACACCCTCAGGCAAACAGTTGAACCATGCTCTGATACCATTTGTAACGACCCGTCCTGCTAGCACAATATTGTCCACTTTGGGCCTACAGACGGACCTGCACGGCTTTGCTTTGGTGAGCCAAACCATTGTTGCTCCCAAAAGGCCTTTTGCTAGGAGGAAGGCTACTATTTATATACCAGGGAATTTCCAATCCCACTAGCAATGTAGGACTTTTTGGGGCAGGGTATTACAAGAATATTTATTAATATATTTTTTGAATACTAAATAATATCTATAGATCTAATATTTATTGGTATGCAATTTATATTTTTTCACATTTTGATAAAAACATAATCCAATTGAAACCAAACCTTGGCCCAAGAAAAGCATGGGGTTGAAAAAGAGAAAAAAAAAATCCTTGAATTAGCCTAAATATACAATTTAGGCTTGAAGAACAGGCCAACTTATAGATACAAAACTGGGCTAGACTCTTGGGCCAAAAGAACCATGGTCCAGTAAAGTCCAAAAAAACCCGGTTTGGCTCAATAGACTTGCAGCCGTACATCAAAGTATACCACACGGATCCTTGCACTCATGATGTATGAACCATCTGTTACAATGGAGATCCGTAGACTTCTAACATAGAGCCAAATGACACATTATTGGTGGCCAAGGCATTCTTAGAGGGGTTTAGCCACCAACATGGAGTCTATACTCATCTGAAGGGGTCCAAACCCAAGTGGCCCATTAGTGGGTCATGTTTAGGCCTGATCTAATGAACTGAAGGACTACTTCTCAATCCCAAACAATTTCCTATCAGTTCAGGCCTAATTGGCCCTTTAATGGGCCATTACATGCGCTGCCTCAGCCCATTTATGTGGGTGCCAGCTCCCACCAATTGAACATGCAGCTGCACTTTAAAAAAACCAGCACCAATACATTGTTTAATTTGTTTCATTTTCTAAGGAGTGAGTTATGCGAGGATTGTTTAGTTATTTCTTGTTTTAAGTTAGGGTTGTAATGCAACATATTAATAAAAGCAAATAAGAGCAGCCGACCAGCATATTGTTGCAAGGATATTGGACAACAAAACTTGGGAGTTTTGACCTTCTGGGCAGTGGCAAGACGTGCAAACCCTAGACACTGTTTCAGCCACATACTGGCGACAAAAACCTTGGGGTTTTTTAGCTCTGGGGCTGACAGCTGGGTTTCAAACCCTGGAAGAATTCTGCTCGTACATCTTGAGAGTGTTTTGCCCTTGGGACTTGAACCAAGGGAGCTACTACACACCCCGTAAGTTCAGTTTTGTTTTACAGTTTCTGTAAAATAGTTCTAATCTGAGATTTGAGGGGCTCTTTTGGGATTGTTTTGGTGTAGAAACAATCCTTGAATAGTATAGACCCCGTCTTAGACCTTGGGCCTACGTCAACTCCAAACTGTGAAACACCACAGGGTAGCAAACCAGTGGACTGATCGTAATAAAATTAACTATAACATATTATACCATTTGCAAAAATATTCAAGACTCAACTTCAAATACATCCTCACAAAACAGAACCCAAAAGAAAGGGGAAAAAAACTTGACCAAGGTACCTGTATGGCCCGAACTTGAAATGTCCTAGATGCATATGGAAGTGAATGGAGAAGCACTAACAAAAGTTGAACATGTTCAAAGCGTCGGCCAGAATCATAAAAGTTTAGTCCTTCATCTGTTGAAGAAGCATTAATCTGAAAGCAAAAATGTAACATAAATTTCACATGATCAACGAAAGGATCAATAGTCTAACAAGGACACAAGTCACATGACACATGGGAAAGTGATCTCTGATAGTGCTTTATCAAAAAGAAACTCAAAAAAAAAGCATCAAGTTTTAACACCTTCCAAAAGAAAAGCATATGTTCGACATTTGACGGCTTCTTGCATGGCTTAAATGTCAAGCATCTTTCAACAAAGATAAAATTCAAAAAAAATTAAAAAAGCTAGTTATAACAAACAATTAAACAATGATAAAAAGAAAATATGTGCACACACCAATAACACATATTTTGGTTATTCTCACATCAACCAAGGGTAAATACATTCAAGTGGTGTTTCAAGACACACACAGACAAACAGGCAGACAAGTTATGTAACGCTCCGTCCAGCCAGCACAATATTGTCTGCTTTGGACCCACACATGCCCGCATGGCTTTATTTTGGCGAGCCAACCCAAAGTTGCTCCCAAAAGGCCTTATACTAGAAGGAGGGAGGCATCTTCAAATATCCACAGCCAACTCTCCCTCATAGGTGATATGGGACAAGTAACACCCAACCTGGTTATTCTTTCTCCCACCAACACCCACAACATAGAGGTATCACAAGTTATTCTTGTAGTAACCTAAGGCATGACACATTCAAATGATGCTGCAATGAGGGGAACAAAATTTCTTGGCCAATCTTAACCCTACACAAACCCTCCTCCTTGTGAATTTGTTAGACCAATCCCTCTTATAAACCCAAGCAATCCTCACCAATGTTTTGAAAAACAAAACTGTATCATAAATTGTTCTAACCAACATCATATATGTAAGAGCTTTCATGATTTTCGCAAAAGAAAAGAGTAAATTGTTTAAAATATTTCCCAAAAAAGAAAAGATATTCAAAACCTATGGATCTTGTATTCATGCCATCATAGGTAAATTACAAACAAATTAAGGGTAGTATCATATGTAAAACTTGATTGTCATTTAATATTGGTTAAGACTACAAAAATAAACTCTTATATAAAGGGCTGAACATTACATATCTTTAGAAATTAATGAATGTTTTGGATTTTTAATTAACGGAACCCACATGCACCAAATGCCGCCATTTAGACCCATCCTTGCTATTTGGATAACAGCAAAGGATCACTCCTCATAAATAAATTACTGAGTTAATAGTCCAAATGGGAAATTATCAAATCCAATGCATAAATACCAAGTTCAGAGAATAAACACCATTAGTTGTTTATAGAGACAAACAAACATCGCTCCATAATTAGACAGAAAACAACAAAAATAAATAAATAAAACAATAGATATAGTAGGTATACCACTGCCCTCAGTAATGCCATGTAGACATTGCTGGTCATAAGCCTCCGTGGTGCTGCTTGCAAAGCTTTTTGTAAAGTAAAGAGTAAGAGAGAAACTTTGTCAGAGTACATGGTATTCCCTTCATCAGGCAGCCCATTAACTGACAAGTTACTAGGCAGATGTGGAAAGGAAGCATGTGAACTGAATTTCAGATGTCCCGATGTCACTAGTGCACCCAACAGGTTGATTATCCCAACAACAATCCCATCACCATTATCGACATTGTGGACATTATTCCTAGCACTGTCAGCAGTTATTGAGAAACTGATACCACCCAAATTCCTAAGTAATAAATTCTCAGAGGTAGATGGCATTCTTGCAATACTGGTGTCCATGGGAACTGTATGGGAGCTGTCACCATCATCAGAAGACAGCAATTGAGCACTTTCTTCATGAGAAACAAATTCTTTCTGGTCGGAAGATTCAACGTGGTGGTTCAGGCATCTTTTCCCACTACTAATTTCATGACCAGATCTCTGAACTGATGAACTTCGACTACCCTCTCTACTAGAACATTCAGCAGTAGAGTTATTACCAGTTTTTGCTTCCCTTTGCAGAAGGACAAGGAGTGTTTCGATCCCCCCACAACAAATAAATGACTCTGCAAATGTGTGTGCTCTAGATGTATTTGGCTGTACCACTAACCTATACATCAGATGCAACACTCTAGCAACCTGGAAAAATAAATCAATCAGAAGTGCTGGTCAAGCGTATCAGGGAAAAAGATAAGACATTTTATCACCGGCTTATATTTGCATATCCTACTTGTATCAATGAAGCCTCGTACAAGCATGTAAAAAATAATAATAAAGAATGAAATTATAAAAGTGCAATCAATCTCATGCTGTAAAAGCAATAGATAGAAACCTAAATGAAAGAAACCTTAACAAGCATAAATAAAATTAAAAGAATAAAAGCATCCATTGAACAAGCCGTTTAGATGTCACCAACTAAATATTTCATTCAACAAGTGAAGCAAGGCAGCAGCTCCCCATTCGAGACAGATAATGGAAGGCTCATTCATTTATCAGATACAATATCCATGCCTGAGCTAAGCCTATTTACAAACTTGCAATTCAAGCCCAAGTGCGACCAGTAACTTTCATAACCAGCCAGGTCTCTGCTTAATTCCAATTCTCAGTAGAAGTAATTGTCAAACTAAGACAGTGTCCTCTTTCATTTGGGACAAAATATCAGGCATATACCATATATCCACAGACATGAACACCTAGACCAAGCCTGTGTGAGACAGATTAGATTGGCAAGCCCAACTCGCCAAGCCAACCACCACCAACCCAGCATGATTTAGATGTTCAATTCTCAAATGGTTACTGCCAAGTATAAAAGAACCGTAGTAAATTATGCCTCTATCCCAATCAACATCCGGAGAGAGCAGAAAAAAACAGCAAGAATCAATAAAAATCAGATACAATAACATTCTAGAAGGAAAATAATATTAACTATGGCTAAATGAGGGAAAAAAAACTATGGTTGTGAAAGGTAAGATACTCTGTTTGATGGAAGCACCAACTAGAGAATCGATGACACTTCTAAATCACATCTCAATGAGAGGATAAAAGCTTCAGTTTCAATCCTGCTCCCTCTTTCAAATGGTGACTATATTTTATTTAAGGGCCAGTCTAAAATGCACAAGATGGGTGTTTAGGTTCTGCTGCTAGGAAGGCCAAACAAACTACAACCAGTTTTTTTTTTCGTTTTTAACAAAAAGTAAATGAAGGTAAAGAAAAGAATAACAGAGGCAAGTTGGGACCGATTCGAGAGGGTCCCTAGCCTAAATTCTGCAAATTTTCTCCTCATTCCCATTTCTATGAAAAAGACATGTATATTTCTCAATCAACCGAAATCCCTATGATTCAGCACTTCGTGCTACATTATTTCAACTAACTGCTAACATGTAGCTTACCAATCGACCTCATTAAAACCTTTATTGAAGAATCCTAATATTCTAGAAATCTCATTTAATTCTAGTGCCAATCATCTCCACCTACACAGCTGAACTCACGCTAGCATCCATATCCAGCTGAACCGTTGATGGCATCTGCTAACCATGGCCCCTGTAACCTGTCCTCGTAGGACCTATCAACGAGGCTCCAGATTAAAAAGATATAACAGGAGGGATAGAGAGCTGCAAAGGAAGCAGCAAAAAAAAAAGGGAAATAGACTCAGCCAGTGAATTGGCAGAGTTCTGAGAATGTGCTATAGGACATTGTTAATAGATACAATAAGATCCCCATTTACAATGAAATCAGCTAGCTTCCATGGAAATTATGACATTTTTTAGGTTGTCAAAATCGCATGATTAGTGAGTCGAATCATAGGGTCCTATGTGTCGACTCCCATCAAATATCGAGATTCCTCAAAAATCGTACGATTTTGGGTTGACTCACGAATCGTACGAGTCAACCCAGTAAAATCGTAGTCTCGTATGATACAGATGGAAGAAGGAAAGGAAGAGGGAAAGGCGCATGGTTTTGGAAAATAGAAAGAAGTTTTGGAAAAACAAAAGCTATCTTTTTATATGCTATTTAAAAATACCTATTTAGTATAACTCTTCTATCGATAATCCATTCGTGAGTGTGCAAAGAAAGTAGGAAACCATCTCCTCTGCTTCCATAGAGTCTGCAAAGAAAACCATCGCCTCTGCAAGCCCTCCTCTTTTCTGCTCTCTTCTGCAAGTCCAAGCCTTCAAGAGAATCTAGGTATGCCTCTCTTCTTTTCTCTGTTTCCACTTTTCTTTTGAAATCTTCTTCTCTTTTCCTTCAACCTCCTTCCACTTTCATCTTTTCTTCTTATTCTTCTTATTCTTCTCTTCTCTTCTTATCTTCGTTGTCTTCCTCTGTTTCTTCATCATCTTCCGTCTCTGGAAACTTCTTCTCTTTTCGTTTTTCTTATTTACATTTGCATGACATATGTATGTAATGAAATAAAGAAATAGAGGAGTTTAGTCTGCAGGTCCTCTGGTGATGAATGTTAATGAGGTTTCAATCTTTCAAACTCAGTATACACTATACAGGTATACAATAAGCCCATAACCATTATTTAGTCAGTATAACTATAATACTATATACTGTAATCATTTTACTATGTCTTTGTAATACCCCACCCCAGAGAGATCTATAGTGTGGAGCGCGCATATGGAGAAAAAAAGTCCCACATTGCTAATTGCATTGAAAATTCCCTCGTATATAGGTGGTAGCCTTCCTCCTTCTAACGTAAGACCTTTTGGGAGCAATAGTGGGTTAGCTCGCCAAAACAAAGCCATGCGGGCCTCTGTGTGTGGACCCAAAGTGGACAATATTGTGCTAACGGGACAGGTCATTACAAATGGTAGTAGAGCATAGTTCAACTCTCTGCCTGAAGGTGCGGGCTTAGTTGTTGTATACAGAGCCGATGACGGCTCTGGCTTTAAAGGGGTAGATTGTAATACCCGGCCCCAGAGAGGTCTATAGTGTGGAGCGTGCATATGAAGAAAAAAAAATCTCACATTGCTAATTGCATTGAAAATTCCCTCGTATATAGGTGGTAGCCTTCCTCCTTCTACCATGACGCCTTTTAAGAGCAACAGTGGGTTGGCTCGCCAATTAAAAATCGTTCACATTGTTAATTGCATTGAAAATTCCCTCGTATATAGGTAGGAGCCTTCCTCCTTCTAGCATGACGCCTTTTAAGAGCAACAGTGGGTTGGCTCGTCAATTAAAAATCGTTCAGATCGTGTGTGAGGCCCAGAGCGAACAATATCATGCTAGCGGGACTAGTCGTTACTAAAAGTATCAGATAATGGTTCAACTCTCTACCTGAGGGTATGGGCTTAGTTGTTGTGTGTACACAGCCGAGGACAGCTCTGGCTTTAAGGGAGTAGATTGTAATACCCAGCCCCAAAGAGGTCTATAGTGTAGAGCGCGCATATGGAGAAAAAAAAGGTCTCACATTGTTAATTGCATTGAAAATTCCCTCGTATATAGGTGGTAGACTTCCTCCTCCTATCGTAAGACCTTTTGGGAGCAACAGTGGGTTGACTTGCCAAAGCAAAGCCATGTGGGCCTGTGTATGTGGGCCCAAAGAGGACAATATTGTGCTAACGGGACAGGTCGTTACAAATGGTATCAGAGCATGGTTCAACTCTCTGCCTGAGGGTATGGGCTTAGTTGTTGTGTGTACAAAGCCGATGACGGCTCTGGCTTAAAGGGGGTACATTGTAATACCCTACCCCAGAGAGGTCTACAGTGTGGAGTGTGCATATGGAGAAAAAAAAGTCACACATTGCTAATTGCATTGAAAATTCCCTCGTATATAGGTGGTAGCCTTCCTCCTTCTAGCATGACGCCTTTTGGGAGCAAGAGTGGGTTGGCTCGTCAGTTAAAAGTCGTGCGGGCCATGTGTGAGCCCAGAGCAGACAATGTCATGCCAGCAGGACGGGTCGTTACAGTCTTTATCTACTATTTTGTATTATGTAATATTGTATTTACATAATATTATATTATTCTACTATTCTGTATTTTATTTTGGGGTCTGTATTCTACTATTCTGCATTATGTAATATTGTATTTTAATTTATATATTGTACCTGATTAAAATATAAAAAATTAAATATATAGTTTTAATAATATTTATATTAAATATGACACACTTACTTGGATATTACGAGGAATTGACAAAACGTTATGAATCTTACGATTCTATGATTTATGATTCACGATTCACGATTCACGATTCATACCCCTAAACCGATTCACGATACGATTCGAGTTTGACAATCTTGCATTTTTCCATTCTCCACCCACTGAATGACACTAATTTTTTAGGAAGGAAAAAAGCTGGCAGAGATTTCATTAATGATAGAATAAACAGAAAAAAACGAGAACCTCGTTACAGAGCAACACCCCAACAAGCATGTAACTCCATTTTTCACAACTTGGGCTAGGCCATTGGTAGAGACTCCATTTTGTAGCCTTTCTCATCCTAGGATATGTCATTGGTAAGCTCCCAATGAAGTACTTGGGCCTCCCCATTTGGAGTTAATCCCGAGTTCATTATTTGTGGGATCTGATAGAAGAAAGGTTCGAGTAGAGGTTATTTTTGTGGAAAAGAAACTACTTATCATTAGAAGGCAGACTCACTCTGATTAAGTCTACTATGGGGCTTTCCTCCTTTGTACTATACGTCCATTTTTTACAATAATGCTTCTGTTGCCAGGAAGCTTGAGAAGATTGAGAGAGAGTTCCTTTAGGAAAAGAGAAATGTAACGACTCATCCTGCTAGCATAATATTATCCGCTTTGGGCCCACACACACGGGTAAGTACGGTTGTGCATTGGCTAGCCAACCCAGTGTTGCTCCCAAAAGGCACATCCCTCCAAACCTCTATGACCTTTTTTTTTATTTCAAGCAATTTAGCCTCATTTGAATCTCTAATTTCCATTGACCCCAAAATAAATTATATATTTGATGCTGTATCATGATCTTGGAAGACACCCCGACAACCCATATGACCAGGTTTACCCCTTGCCCCCCTATCCAGATTGAATTTAACCCAACCCTCACTTGGGAGATTCCATCTCTCCCTAACGTTCTTTTTCAAACACCTCCTTTCATACAAACCTCCCAACACCCAATAAAATCATTGACTCAGAACACTTCAAAACCTTTAACCATTCAATTGATCTCATTCTTGCCAACACAAAAACCAACCCCCATGGCCTACTTCTCCCTTCAAAAACCCTAGCATTCCATTTCTTCCACAAGGACCACCAACAAAATTAGGAGCCACATAATTTTCATGTTCCCCTTAAAAGGACGCAACTCCCACTCAGAAATGCTAGGCACATAAAAAACCCACATGCACCCCAATCAAAATTATAAACTATTCCACAAACCTAACACAAGATCACAAACCCCAAATAGACAACACACTCCTCTACCCGCCCACAAACAACAAATGACAAATCAGCATCCTACCCAAGAACTCCTCCTTCAAACCACATCCGGTTAACACCTTTCCTTGAATGACACTCCAACTAAAGACCTAGAACCTAATCGAAGCTTTACTTTTCCCCACAAAAGAACATGGTGGCCTCAGCTCATTACCCGCCCTTAGTCAATCTCTCACCAAAACTCACCTGAGGTTTTTTATTTTTTATGTTTGAAAGTAACTCACCTGAGGTTTTTCCCACCCAAAACCTTCCATCTCCTTCCTTGCAAAAAATGGTAGCATCACTTAACTTGCAAACACCTCATGCTCTATTATTTTATTTCCTTCAAGTTCCTTCCGAACTCCAAACTCTAGAGCCTCCCGATACTTCATAACATTGTCTAACCATACCCCCCTACCCCCCACCCCTCCCCAATTTGTGACAACTCTAACTGACTTAGGAAAGCAATATTTTAGCCACTAATCCCCTAAGCAACAATTCAACCAAAAGGACACCCTAGCACCATTGCCCACTAAAAATTTTAGATTATCTCTAAAAACCATCCCAATACCGCCTACTCCCCTATCGATCTTGTAAATACTTTAACACCCCTGACTCTCTTCTTTTCCAACTTTCTCACTCGATTCCCAACCTCTGGCATGACCTGGCCCAAACCTTGCATTTAAAGTTCTTCTCCAAAAAGCATCCACTTCCATGACATACTCCCAAGTCCATTTACACGAAAGTGCCTAATTTTTGTCCCATGTCATAGTTAACCCTAGACATCCTTCCACCTTAGACTTTAACACATCCTCCCATTTAACTAAATGATCATCTTCTTATTTTTATCCCCTTGAATCTTCTCCAACCTTCTTTCCACCCTAAATAGCATTTCGAACAAGAATATAAAGTGAACAAGCAAATTTAAAAGAGAAGCGAGGATTATAATAATCCTGCCATACTTGGTTATTCTTCATTTGATACTCATATCAAATTATATTTTAAAAAATGCCCCAAATTATATTTTAAAAAATGCCACCTTCGTGTACTTTTTCCAAAGACACTTCAATTATACAAGTTTATTTAACATAAAAATATAATACACACATTATACTTGTAATGTATAATTCACAAATTATTCACCTAGCTTTGCTCTTACCTGTCCTTTTCTCTTTTTATTTGTCATATTTATAATGTAAGGATTTATTTCATAAGATAATTGATGGAGTTCCTTTTTTTTTTAATGATAAAGATTGAATATTTAAGGACAAACAGATGAAAAAATTCATAAATATCTCATTATGCTTCATTTATCTAATATATAGTATGAAAAAGGTTTCCTCTTTTAAAAATAAAATTTTGAAAGTTGGCCTTCTTCAAAAAAAAATTGAAAACAACAAAAATCATTTAAAACATAGTTTTATGTCTTTGTTTTTGTTTGAAATATTTCAGAAAAATTACAAAAAAACACATTATGTTTAATTTTAATACTATAACCAATTTTTTATACTAACTGTTTCAAATTAGACATTATCAACTTTTTCGTGCATCTAATCTTTACAGCTGAGTTTTTAATCAGATTTTTAAGACAAAACTGAATCATACCGAAACAATTTACACCAATATTTTCACCACATTGAAGTGCTAACCACGATCCTGCCCCCCCAACCCAACCGTCAAAAAAAAACAAATAAATAATTTTTCTTCCTTACACCCAATCTCTTTTCAAAGTTTTCCACCACCGGGCTCTACAACTTTTTGAATTTTGGAATAGCCCCGAGAAGCAAGCCCAGATAAATCATCAGCTACTTACCTACACCTATGCCTTCTCACCAAATTTCTTTGAAACTTCTCCAACCTTATCAGCATTGGCTGCTTGAACAGGGAGAGAAGTATGGATATGGAATCTCTACCCACGTCACCTATCACATCCCTAGGATGGTGTGCCTATGCCATCCATGGAAGTAACAAAGATTATTTGGGGAAAAAAATAGCCTTCATCTAGTGCCACACAGTAAAAGGTAGGGCAAATTCACTGGCAGAAGAGGTAGATTTAATGAATATAAGAATCAGATTAGGGTAAAGCTTATTCTTTGTCAGGGTAGACCCTTTGACCTGTTGGGCACTTGGTATTCCTTAGAGATTATTTCCTTCTTATATCAATAAAATAGCAAACATTTAAAAACAATAACAATAAGATGCATTCTCTCTCAAAAAAAAATTACAAAGAATGTGTACTTGCTTGAAGAGAAACCTTTTGGTGAATAGGGAGATATTTTCATCTATGGCTTGGGAACAACTCTGACAAAGCATTCAGTAATTGCTCAGAATCTTCAAAAATGATGCTCATGCACATGCATTGCATCCCATCATGCATAGCTTCCAATTTTACTAACGTTAACAACCAGAGACAATTTGGATTTGCACAAAATTCTCAGCAAGGAATGTGTGCTAGCATTAATCTAGTTTGTCATGTAGCGGACCAACAAGTGTGTATTAATAACTGGCCAACAAACTGCTAAGCATGTTCTAAAACGTACAACAGGTGTGATGAGGACTTCATAGGATGCCAGCGAAAAAAGATGCATTGGAAGCTAGATTTTTCCTCAACGTGGTTGGATGATGGTTTTCTATAAATTTCTAATATATCCTGTAATACCCTAGATTTTTCAATATATCAATTCACATGAGTTTATCCATATTTACGGAATTGCCATTGTGATTTATTTGATATGGATTTAAATGGGTAAGATGTTGGGCCAATGGTCCAATCAAGACCCAATGGTTGGTAGTTATGTTTACAAGACAAATAAACGGATGAGATGTACTCAAATGGGTCAAGATTTGTAATTGGGTCAAATTTTGTTAAATGGGCCAAAATGGTCAAATTTTGTTAAATGGGCCAAAATGGCCAAATTGGACCCAATGGGTCGTGAATGACATGATTAATCATTGAGTGAGCTCAAAGCTTAATTGGGTTAAGATGAACTAAATGTTTGAGTTTGGATTGAGAGTTTGAATGAGTTGAATTTATTGGTTAAGTTGAATTAAATGAATGAGTTGAGTTGGGTGAATTAGATAAATAAGTTGGATGGATATGTATTTTTAAGTGAGTGAGGTGTGTAGATAAAAGGTTTTTGATTGTTTCAAATTCAAACATATCACAACGTTGGTTGCATGGGGGTTACCTCATGCATGAAACTCCAAAGATGGAGATAAATGGAGTTGCCGTTTTGTGGAGTTACAAGATGGGTTCACACTTGGAGCGGGGGAGTTTTATCTTAAAAATGAAATTCTCACATGGGGTGTTGATGAAGATCAAAGGGAGCTGGATGGGTTGGTGGTCTAAGACAATACAAAACCGTTGGTTGGTGGGAGTTTCATCTCAAGGATGAAACCCCCACAAGGGCAAGTAAATGAGGAATGGCGGTTATAGATTTCAAACCCATACATGCCGTTGGGGCACATGGGTGTTTCACATCTTAGATGAAACTTCAAGATGGAAGATGAATGGCGTTTGTGGGAGTTACTCAAGACTTTGCATGGGAGACGTTGGATATTTGGGGAGTTTCATTTCATTGATGAAACCCCCAAGTAACATAAAGGATTTTGGTTAAGGTGATGGGAGTTACACAAGGGTTTAATCAAAAACCATCACCTTGGCCGACCACCATTTTTGGAAGAAAAGACTTGGATCTCCAACTCTCTCTATCTCTCTCTCCCTTGGACGGTTTTCATCTCACAAGACAAAGGTTGTTGGCTGATTGTATCTCATACCAATCAGTTCTTGATTGATCCTTTCACCAAGACAAAATTCAGCAAAGGAGTTTGGCACCAAGGCTTATCACTCACATTCAAGACCAAAGTTCTCTTCCTCTCCCTCTCAAATCTATACCTTGGCTGAAGTATTCCAAGGAGGTTGCAGCAAGGTCAGTCACGGCCAAAAGAACAAGAAGAAAGAAGGAGAGGCTAGGGAAGTAAAAGACCAAGGAAGGAGTCAAAAGACCGAAGGAGTCGCGGTATTGGTAAGTGCACTTTGAACCCTTGTTAAATAAGTTGGTTAAGGGAATGTGATCCGGCCATTGTATGGCCAGATCCATCAACGGTTTAGATCAAGTATTATGCTGTTTTAAAATAACAAAACATGGATCATAGGGTTCGGCCACTTTGGATGGCCGAACCCCATGAAAGAATGTGGTAATTGTTATGGTTTTTGAGGGATAAAAACCATACTAGGTTTTGAAAGTTTAAAGGGTTTTTAAAGGGAGATAAGGTCACTGTTTTTGACCAGTTATTATATGGCTGAATCATGTGGTTATTATGCTAAGTTGCTGATCAAAAACCATGGACAAATATTGGAGGGTTTACATCAAGGAAACCATAGGGTTCGGCTAGGTATATGGCCGAACCCCATGGACTGTGTTTATGGGTTAGTTAGAGCAAGAACATGGTTGGAAATTATGGACTATGATATGCTTTTGATTTAAGAATTATATATGCCTATCTATGGATTTAATATAGGTAAATAATCAGTCATCATGGATGATGGAAAGAGGAACAAAAACCAGTTTGGTGAGGTTCGGCCATAAAGGATGGCCGAACCCCACTAATGGTCATTGGTGGCCTTAGTGTATAACTATCAATGTGATTAAAGATGTATGTAAGAATGATTTAAAAGGACCAAATTAAAATGGTGAGGTTCGGCCATGTTGTATGGCCGAACCCCACCAAGGTGGATTAGTTTTGGTTATTGGTGTTTAAGGAAAATTAAACAAAAGGTTAATCTAAATGGCATAATGGTAATTATGGAAGAAATGATCAAAGATGAAATGATCATAGGATTGGATATATGGGCCAAAACCAAAGTGGTAAGGTTCGGCCATGTGGTATGGCCGAACCCTACCAAGGTTCATTTGGAGGATTCGGTTATATGGATGCTTTTGGGTTAAGAAAAGAAAAAGACCAAAGGTCAAATGGGTGAGGTTCGGCCATGGCGTATGGCCGAACCCCACAAGGTGGTTTTTGGGACTTAGATGTAAATGGGAATCACATGATTAGTATCTTGACTTGCTGCTATGTAAATAAGGTATCGGGATTGCTTGAACGGTGTACCAGTCGTGAACGAGTGACGGTTCACAAGAGCGGTCAATCTAAGTGACTTAGTGTAGGTTTCCTACTTTTTTGTAACCACATATGATATTTGTTGTTTTATGTTAATTTTGATAAGTTGTTTGAATGTAAAGTTATATTTACAAATGGCATGTTTGCATAGACATCTCATGCATGGCATGGGATGATGGTGTTATAACCGGAGGCCACACTCCGTCGGAGCGTCCAAAAGACCACTGTGGGGTACCTTGATGATGAGAATCCCATCAAGAGGAATCCGGAGGCCACACTCCGTCGGGGAGTCCGAAAGACCACTGTGGGGTACCTTGACGATGAGAATCCCGTCAAGAGGAGGCTATGTATAATGGTGATGGGTGGGACTCATTACATGTTCATTTCATACATAGCATTGTTTTATGAGATTTTGATGAACATGTATTATTCTATTATTTGCATGTTTTTATACTAACCTTATGGTAGCCCTAAACAGAAACACTACTGGGCACGTTGATCTAACGCCTTATCTCTATCCTTAGTGGATGACACAGGAAAGGGGAAGAACGAGGATCGAGCAAAACCAAGCATAGGAGCTTGGGCATTTTGAATGGATATTGAATGGACTTGAATGGACTGTTTATGGACTTTTTATTTAATTTATTTGGACAATGTAATTTGATAATTAGATGTTGTTGGCATGTAATAATTTAGTTAACTATGGTTTTGTAATGACCCGACCCGAAGTAACGGGTCAGTAGTGGCGGGTAAAATTAATTTTAGTCTAAATTGATTTGTTAGTTAATTTGATAATTTTGTTTGGGGAAAATATAATTGAATTTAGGGATTTCATATTAGACCCTTATTTCAGACACTTTCCTTCAATGAGAGTTTACAAATTTATTAGACCCTTATTTCACACACTTTCCTTCAATGAGAGTTTACAAATTTACCCCCTTTTGAATTAAATTAAGGGAATGGAAAAATAAATTATCAACTTAGATAATTATTTTCCCCTAAGTTAGAATTTCAATTGGAAATAATTTATTTAAAATTTTAAATCAATAAATAGGTTCAAACTTTAATTGATGAAATTTAAATAAATGGCACATTAATTTAATGAATGAAACCCGACCCTAAAAACCCGAGAGATAAATAAGTCGCGTGGGTCCATAAGACCCACACCTTCTTCCCGTGAGCCTCCCCTTATCCCATACACGGATGGGATTTCCATTCTAGACAGACCCTCATCCTTTCCCTCTTCTTCGGCGAATCCTTAGGGTCCCGATCGAAGGAATCGAAAGACTCTCCTCCCCCGTTGGATTTCTTCCCTTTTTCCTTGTCCGTATGGGACTCGATTCCCTACCTTCCCTTTCGAAAGAGGAAACTACCCAAAATCCCAAAGCAAGAACCAGTTGTGGCTTCCGGATTTGAAGATGGGCCGATCCTAGCAGCTATTTAGACTCGGCAAAAGGGGGAAATCCCTGGTTACGATCTCAAGCACAGTTTTCCCTCTCTCTCTTGCTCTCGGCATCTCCCTCACTTCTCTTTCTCCTCTTCCGCTGTTGTAACGGTGAGTCCACTGGAACCCAACCTACAACGACTCGGAGGAAGAGCCGAGACAGCCCTTGCAGTCGTTCCCAGTTAGCTTCATCCGTATTCTACAGGTAATTATCAATCGCATTTTTATTCATAATTCCCCTCTTCCCACTTGGTTGATTTTCGGTTAGATTTATGGTACCAAAGCCCCAAACCAGCCCATGCTAAACCGATCCCTTCCTGACATTGTAAAACCCAACCGGACCTTGTTTGAGGATTGGTTTTCAATCCAAGATCGGCTGATGTTGGGAATGGGTTTCAATCTCTAGGCTATTGGGAAGAGACCTCTTTTCAGCCCCTAGCTGGCTGATTTCTAGATGGGTTTGGAATGGGCTTGGCAGTGACACTTGTTCCTGTTTACATGTCACTTATTGAAGCTATTGTATTACAACTTGTTCCGGGCCCATATCAGATTGGTTTGGTCGGCGTCCAATGCTGATAATGTCATCAATACTTTACTTCATTGGCGGTTTGGTGATGTTTTGGTCTCCTAATGTTTACATACTACTCTCGGCAAGGCTTTTAGATGGTTTTAGCCTTAGTTTGTTGGGTACATAACACCAGAGAACCCAAGGTGCCCTTTTTCCAACCAAATGCATACAAATGGATGCCCTTGTATTTACAGTTAACTGTGCATTTAGACCAAGAGAGACTAGCCAAACCGTTAAGGTAGTTGGTGAGATCTGGGACTGACTTCTCAGTCTTCATTGATTTTTGGGGAGTATTTGGGTTGTTAAAACACAGCATATTGGTTATCTATTTTAATGTTGCAGTATATTTTTAGTTTATTTAAAAACCCTTTTTCTTATTGGTGATTTTTCTGCCTCACAGATTTGGACATTAAGAAAGATGTGAATTAATAAAAACAATGTCCAGTTTTTCTCCCATTCAGTTTTATAAATCTTTTTCTATCTAGCGTGTATTATCATTTAAAATCATATGTATGTATATGTAGTTGCTGGCACATGATTTCAAATTGTACGCAACAGTTGGTTACATTACAATATAGTCCTATTTAAATTCGTTTTGAGAAGAGAAAACAATCTACAATGTGAAAACATTATTTTCAGATTATTAGCGGTTTAGTACTATTTTATTTGGTTCATAAAAGATTAAAGATTTAAAATAATAACTAGATCTGAGGTTTTCAGTTGAGTATCTCATAAACCCAAAACCATTTCATAGTTGGTCTTTTCTATGGAGTCTTTTATTTTCCAAAATTGTTTGATGATTTTACTTATCTATGTATTTAATGTGACCAATGATTTTAAAACGTAAGCAATTATTTTTACAAAGCGGATATGATTCTCACTTCATTTATTCTGTTGAGTTTTAAAATTTGTTATTATTCCATATAGAAAGAGTATTTGTATTTTTAAAGATATGACTCTAGATATATATTTACTTATTATTTTTATTTGGATAAAATGAATAGTTTCATGTACAAGGGTTCCATTAACCTATTAATGTTAAGTTGGATTAGACATGGTGCATCCATGTAGTGTATGGACTCAACCTTTACCCTTAACCATGGACCTTTAGATAACCCATAAACTAAAGTTGAGGCAGCAACATACTTCACCTTAATGTAAATTGCCGAAGAAAATAAATAATCCTCATTATAATAACACGTGAAATCTTTAAATCGTACTCGCAGCAAACTGTGGTTCTTAAGGCTGATATCTCTTGAAAAGCGTTTGGGTACATCGTTTGCACTTCACAAACTTCTAGGTGAGGGAAACAATTCACTACATACTTTGAAACATGATTCCTTATATTATTATATGTTTAGGCGATGGAATATTGTATTTTGTTGTGTGATTAGAATATAACTGTTGGATCTAGAATAGACTGGGTGTATGATAATAATGGTTGAGATCCGGTGTTCACTCATAGTAGTGTAAGGGAGATCTTGGCTAAACATTCTATTGGCCGTGAGGAGACTCAGTCCGCCCGGATAATGGAATCTAACCATTAATGTTATTGAAAGATCCAATAATTTTATATTCGTAGATTGATGATTATTTGTATGGTATTGTTGAATTTTAATCTTGATTTGGCATGTTTGAATGTTGATTTATATTATCCTACTAGTATGATGCTTGGATTACTGCATGTTATAATCAAATTATATGCATGTTATGGTAGATGAGATGTTAGATGTGTTACAATCTGTTTAGACTGAGATTCATGATTTTACGAGCATATTATAAATGATTGAGTATATCTATTGAGCATATCATTCTCATATTCATAGCATTGGGTATGAGGGTGCGATCCATGATTGTCACGAAAACCACGACGGTGGTAGTATTGTTAGCCTCACTTTAAGTGGGAAGACCATTATGGTAGATGAGATGTGATATCCATGACAAGTCATGAGGGCTGTTATTTGGTGGTAGGTTGTGTTATCCTCACTTTATGTGGGAAGGCCAACAAGGCGATGTTGTGTTATCCTCGATTCGTCGGGAAGACCACCAAATATCAGTAATTGTAACAATGGGTTGGAATATGGCATTTGGCATTGAGCATTACATTTTGCAAAGGCATGAGCATGTAATAAATTGTTATGCTTGCTTATTTGAAATATCATTGAGGAAGTAGGAATATCATATGCTATGATTGTGTTATTGTTTTCTTCACTGGGCATGTAGCTCATCCCTTACATTGCAGGCAATCCCTTAGACTTGGATCTGGACGATCATCACAATTGAGCTTAGAAGGCGAGGAGTCGATGAAGAATTTGTAGAAACGCTTAGTGCAGAATTTATTATTTAGGTTATGAGATGGTTATTTATTTGTTTTGAGACTTTGAGAAAGTTATTTATTTGTTTCATTTTTATTTGTGAAAACTTGGATAATAAGTTCAAGTATGGATTAATTTTGAGAATGCTTCAATTTGATTGTCATGGGAATGTGAGTAAATGATGCGTTTAGGAATCCTTATGTGAGTGATGTTTGTCCCTTTGAGTTATTTGGAAAGCTTAAAATGAGATGTTATGTCTTCGAGCAGGTTGATGGCTTAGGGAAATTTTGGTGGCTTGTGAATGTAATTATGTTTGTTGAATTTAGCCACAGATTTTGAAAGTAAGACCCTTTTAGGGCAGCAAGTGATTTAAATTTGTACAGTCAGATCACGCCCGTCCAGGTGTTGGAAGGCGGGGCGTGACAGGTTTGGTAGGATTTGGATGGTTTAGAATGAATGCTTACATTAAGGTTATTTTGGTAATTTTGGACGATTATGTACTTTGCTATCTAAAGATATAAAATGGAGTAGTCTTAGGATCTATTATAACCCGCAGTTAGATTAAGACTAAGTTTATTCCGCAAGTCGTATTTGTACCATGTGTGGATCAGTTGTTATAGACTTAGTTCATACGCACATGGGCTTGGCCAGTTAAGGGTCGGACTTTAGAAGTCCGAACTTAACTCGCGTCGTGACACTCCGCCCCGATCACTTGTTTATCATTATTAAATAAATAAATAAACTCTGATTATTAGAGTGAAAAAGGCGGGGTGTTACATATCCAACCATGGATAGAGACAGATCCAGCCATGGATAGTCCAGATTGTACGTTGATCAAGTAAGGGATTTGAAGATTTGGCTTGATCCATCCATTTACATCATTTGAGTCATTCATTTATGGATTGGACTGATCTGACTGTTGATCCAAAGCCATCCGGGTATTTGTTTTTGTTATTTTTTATTAATGTCATATTGCTTTAGTTTATATAGTTCCAAGATTTGTTATAGACTTGTGTTTGTAAATATGATTTTAAATTGTCCACATGTGTGCCTTAAATCACATGTGTGTAGGGTTTTAAGAGTCTTTTTTTATAAATAGCCTTGTAAGACACTTTTATGAATGAGTGAATGAATGGTGAACGAATGAATGAAGAAATTCAAGTTTCCCCCATCCGCAGATCTAGTGTGACTCTTTCTGCCTCCTTGGTGTGAGATCAAGGAACCTTGTGTGACTCAGGGTACAAATCATTCTTTTTTTTTCTTCTCTATCTCTTTTCTCCACTTTTTCCCTCTTTCTACACCTTATATTTGTTCATTTTTCATCCAAACTGTAACCCTAACCAAACCAAGACCCAACCCCACCATTGGGCACGAAAACCCCAGCGAGAGCCACCAGTCCGCACGGATGTCCGTACGGTCGTACAGACAAACCCGTTTTGGCCCCATTTTGCCATATTTTGCATCACAACCTCTAGATCTCTATCTTAGACCCATAAATCTAACCCTAACCTACAATATAGACCTATTTAAGACCTCGTTTCACTTGAAAATAAAAAATAATAAGAAAACCTAATTTGTAATACCCCGTGTGTGTGGGCATGTGGGAGAGGAGAGAAAATCGCTAGGGGCATGAATTCATTGTCCCACATCGCCTAGAGTGATGGAAATTCTCTGGTATATAAGAAGAAGTTTCTCTTCTTCTAGCACAATGCCTTTTGGGAGCAACATTGGGTTAGCTCGCTTATGCAAAGCCGTGCAGGCCCGTGTACATGGACCCAAAGCGGACAATATTTTGCTAGCGGGACGGGTCGTTACAAATGGTATCAGAGCATGGTTCAACTCTCTGCCTGTTGTGTGGATAGAGCCGGGGACGGCTTTGGTTCTAAGGGGGGGGGGGATTGTAATACCCTGTGTGTGGGCGTGTGGGAGAGGAGAGAAAATCGCCAGGGGTGTGAATTCCTTGTCCCACATCGCCTATAGTGATGGAAATTCCATGGTATATAAGATGGAGTTTCTCTTCTTCTAGCACAAGGCCTTTTGGGAGCAAAATTGAGTTGGCTCGCCAATGCAAAGACATGCACCCCCGTGTGCATGGGCCCAAAGCGAACAATATTGTGCTAGTGGGAAGGGGTCGTTACATAATTCCTTTGGCAAATCCTAGGTGATCCTATAGCCCTATTTCATCTATTGGGTGGCTGATTTCTAAATCTAAAAGACTTAGGACAAGGTTTAGTATGATTCGATTAGTCTTTTGAGGGATTTTGCATCAAAAGCCAGTAATACAACCATGAGGGCTTAATGTGTAGGAGTCATTCTTCTTTTTTAATATCTTTGATTAATTGTGTATGTGAATTTGCATAGTTTTTGTTATATTCTTTGTTTAATATTAATTTATTTCTCTAATATCTAAAGTGAATAATGGATATAGGTTGCATGTCATTTTAAGATTCACCCTACACATTTTGCATTCTCATATAAGCATCCATCTATCATTTAGTCTAGGGTTTCCAATATTTTGACTTATCCTACATCAGATTTGGAATCAAAGCTTGTCCTACGTCAACATGCACATGCAAACACACATAAAGACATGCACAAATGCACACTTCGCATAAACACACATCATGAACACTAATGATTAAAGACAATTTGGATTTGCACACAATTTTGATCAAGCAATATGTGCTAGCATTCATCAAGTTTGCCATGTAGCATACCAGGAAATATACATCAAATATGTATTAACTGGCCAACAAACTGCTAAGCATGTTCTAACAAGTACCTCTTATAAAAGCATGTTGAAAAAAAATATATATATAAGATCATATATCTCAGTAGGCACCAAATCAAATCGTAAATCAATGATTTATTTTAGTACACATTTCAGATTTAAAAAGGAAAAACATGATATCAAACACACTAAAGATTAGATATTGAAAACCATTCATTCTCATCTATACCCATGAAGTGAACAACTCCAATGAAGATTGTAACATATAAACCAAAATAAGAAGGATCCAGGACAGAATTCAAGTCCATTGACACCATAAACAGAAATGACAAAGCTCCTAAATTAGAAAAGGAGAAATGATCATGTGTTGTCATCCCAATAGTAAGGATGAAAACCAATGTTTGTATTTAGGGCATGCCAGGTCAAATTATTGAAAATTTAAATCATTCATCGTTCATTAATTTCTAAAAGCAATTATTGGACCCACAGTTAGATGGACCAAATGAAAAGCATTTGATTGGAAAATCTATAAAGTTTATCACACCCCTCTCATTTGATCCATCTAAAAATGGGTATAATAATTTCACAAAATCTAAAAGGATACATGCATGCATCTTTGCATTTAGAAGTTAATGAATGGTTTAATTTTTTTTATAAGTGGACCTAACATGGCCCAAATTCCACCATTTGATGTTATCCTTACCATTAAGATGACAACATAGGATCATTCCTCTTAGAAAAAAAAAAGGACATGACCAAGCAACATTGTAAAATTATTGAGAAAAAAAGAAATTAAAATCAACTTTATGTTCAAAATTTCTACGAAAAAGTTTTAACTAATGACAGCCATAGTTATATTTATACATGGAACTCTTTTCTGCTCTGTGGTTTAGTGATTGGAGAAAAAATGAGAAGTTCAAAAGCCACTCTCATCCCCATCCATGGAAGTTGAAATTTATAGTTTTTTTTTTATTATATGGGAAAAATACAAAACAGACCAAAAACTGAGCAAGAGGTCTTACGGAAATAAAATTCTGAAGCCATAGTTTCCTGTTTCCAGCAAAATCACAAATCTTAATTTCTGGTTTCAATATTGAATCAATGGTAAGAATTATTAATCATCTCATGAATCATACCTCTCGAAAAAAATATGAACCACACAATGTACATAGGAAAGAAACATATTAATACAATTTGATCTGTATTATGCAATTACAAGTACAGCGAAAGTAGGCATTTAACAACAATGATACCTGATTAGGTTGTGGGCAGTCGAGCATGAACCCAATCAAACGACGGACATCATCAACAGCCAACAAAGGAGATGCTGCTCCAACAAGAAGTTCGACAACAACCAACAGCTCATCAACCAGAGCATTAACTTCACCAACTGGCCTTGCTTCCTCATCCAGTGAAAATGTGTCAACAGAGTCCATCTCACGGATAACCCAATAGCATTTCCTGCAGCCATCAAGAAGCATTTGCAAGGCATTCGCATCCCGCATTGCTGCTGACTCAGTGAAAACCATGTCTGCCAGAGACGAAAGAAGCTTCTTCTGTAGTCCATAGTTGCATAAACTCCACATCTTCAAATCCAACAGCAATGTACGAAAAAGCTGCACTTTGAGTGTGTGATTGTGTCTCTGTGATTGACATAGAGACACAACAGCTGCAACAAGCTCCTCATCTCTTATTCCATTTTGCCATCGGACATCCAATTTGGACAGAGATTTCAACAGATAATGTAGAATTATAGACAAAATCTCAGGTCCTCGGGTACGACACAGCTCCTCATTATTTCCTGGATGTTGAGTTGCAGTCGAAATAATTCGAAAAATCGGAGCAGCCAGAGAAGCCGTAGCCAGAGCCAAGGGGCCATGCTGCGGCTCCAAGCTGTCCTTTTGCACATCACTTACAGCCAATGGAAGTAAAGACATTGGACCACCATAAGCCAAGGCCCACAGGGATTCAGCTGGATGTATTCGACTAGCAACATGAACCTGGCCAAGAACCTCAGCAGGCTTCCTGTGAGTTCCTGAAACAAAAGAAACCATCAAGCTTCAAATACTACAACACAACTAATTCCCAAACTAAACTAAAAAAGAGGGGAAAAAACACACTGCTAAGACAAGAAGATACAATACTTAATTTGAGTACTATGTGTGTATGGGCAGATCCCTTTGGCACAAGAGCACAAAGACCACCAACTTCGTACTATCTTTGTGAATTGGATCATTATCTAAGTTGACCTCATTCCAAAATGATCTTACCAATGAATTGACGCCCACCAAAATTTGGATTGAACATTATTTTTTTGAAATCAATGGATTCAAACATTATTTTAAAGTGACTTATGCCCTTAGAAAAATGGCTTCATTTATCAAACCAAGGTGATGCTCTGCATGCTGCTCCCTATTCCAAAAAAAAAAAGACCTTTTCAACCAACCCATCCACATGGACCCAGGTGGGCTCCACAAGGTAAACTACAGTATATCCAAAAAAATGGGTGTATGATACAATCCATCTCTAGGCCCACCTATGATTGATTCACATCAAATACACTCGTCACTTCATGAATTGCCATAAATTCAAATGACACCCATTGGTTGCACGGAGACATCAAAAGTTGTCCTCTCAACTACCATCGAACTTCAAGTCATTTAAATCATAGCTTAGAACCTTCAAATAAGGAGTTTTCAGATCAAACGGCTAGAAATTGTATTTTGAGATGAAATTTTAATCGATGGTAGGTACTTAAGTCTTCTTTTAATCTATACGGTTAGATTTTTAATTTATAAAACAAAAATAAATAAATAAAAACAGTATTTGACGGGTCTCGATGGGCTTTAAGTAGAAGCCCAAGCCCAAGCCCAACCCATTGAACAAAATCTTGTCCAAGCCCGTTTATTTAAGTCAGATTCGGGCCAGTCACGGGCCAAGTTCAAACAAATGAACACCCCTAGTGATGATGCCTACATACACAAGCAAAAAGAAGATATACTTTCCGCCATATATTAAACAGAAGAATGAGAGGATTATAATGTGCCAACTGCCAAGCACAAAACCTTGTAAGCAAAACCCACTCTCAATCTCACCAATAAGACCTTCCTTCAAGGACCCAAAGAGATAGAAGTCTCTTATGATATCCAAACCCTTCCACAAAAGTCTCACTTCATAACACTCATTGATAGCTTACAGGGTATGTGGATGCACATGTGTGTATTTTCAATTAAATAGTATCAAGCCAACAGAGAATGCTCAAATAAGATAAACATTAATGCACAACTTTTAACTCATAAGGATCAAAACAAAAAAGGTTCGCTTTTTCCTTTATTTGGAAATATCTCAAAAGCATGCTGATAGCAGACAGAGTGTTCCTAAAATAAGAAAATTGAGGATGCATTAAAAGGAGTTTATGCATACAAGAAACAGAAGGCTTATGACTGTCAAAATGAGGAACTGAAAAGTGCAGGTCCAAAGATTTAGAGGAAAAAATATATTCATTGACCAACCTGCTGCACCAGAAGGAGAAGCATCAGGACAGAAACGTCCACTGAGCAAATTAGGATGATAGAGAAGGTGCAGGCATCCTCCAATATCAGCATCTAACAGATAACCCTCAACAGCTAAATTCCGCATATGGTCATTTGTTGCTAGCCATGGTAGCCCTGCACCATTTCCAAAAGAAGGCAACACATCGCCTCCCCTCGCAGCCAAACGTCCCATTCTATCTGGACCAATTGGTTCCTTAAAGATATAAATGGGACCCATCTCAGCAAATAGTGGGCATTGCCGCCTACGACGTTGCAATCCAGCCATGGTAGGGGGAGGATTTGTCCCAATACAGCAAAAAGCAAGAGGCTTGGATATCCGAGGGAATTCAAAAGGACGGCTTTCATATAGAGTGCCATCAATATATAATCTCAGCTCACTTTCTGTTTTCCCAAGTAGACTCTGCTTACAAGTATGTTCCAAGCCAATAAAATACCAGCACTGTGGTTTGAATGCATGAGTGAAATGCAAAGAAGCTTTCTTTCCCTTGCCATTACCACATTCAACCACCAAAAATTGTGCATGGAAATAGGCCTCTAGACCCTGATTATCAGCAGACAAGAAACTGAACAGCCTTGGCATGTGGGCTGTACCTTCACCAGCAAGTGCACTTGCAGCAGCTGCAGCTGACATGGCTGAGGATTTCCCAGACTTGGCCGCAGCAGCAGCAGCTATAGCAGCAGCAGCAGTCGCAGTATTTAGTGTGTCTGCAAATGATTCAATGTAGATCCATGTGGCAAACGCATACCCATTTAAGAATGGCCAGCGACTCTCTCCAGAACCAAGTAAGCCAGAGCTTTCACCATCAAACTCAAAAGTGCATGCTGGGCCCCTTGTTTCCATTCCTACCATGGCCTTCTCCAATGCAAGTATCAAATCCGTTGCACAGGGTTTGGGAAGTGTTCTAGTGATCACCTGGAGCCATCTATGTAAATCAGCTACGTTGAGGGAGTGTGATGCTAAAACCTGAATACAGCGACACAGAGGGGTACTGTCCCAATGCATCTGCTTCACTGAATTCACTTCTTGTACAAAGATATTCTCTGCAGACCATAGAAGAACCCCCAATAGACCAGAAGACGAACACATTGACCTGTTTCTCGTGCAAGCACTCAATATTGAAAGCAAACCTTTCACCATCCGTGTCCTAGGTGACATTTGGCCTTCACAATCTCCTTCCCAAGGAAGCCAATGAATCAACTCACCAGCCACAACTGCTGCCCTCGAATTAAGCATCACATTAGGAGGACTATTACCACCTCCATTATCAAAGCATTCTACCCCACCCATCGTAACAAGAAGTCCATCAACCACCGAAAAGGCAATGCTCTCAGCTTCTTCCCTTCCAATATTATCCTTACCAGAGACAAGAATCCTCAGCTTTTCCAGTCCTTCAGGATTCCCTACAATGGCAGAATCAATCAAGTGCAAAAGCTCTGGTGAGGTATTAGGCAAATTTGGTTTCATCTTTGGCTTGGGTGGTGACCCAAATGGTGAAGATAATCCAGACTCTCCAATAATTCCAGTTGAAGAATCAAAACTGACAGAAGATGAGGAGAGCTTCATGCTCTGGTCAGACACTTTATCCGATCTTGGGCTCGCATTAGGGTTCTCACGCATATCAGCAGCAGCAGCAGCCACATCCAATTCGGCCATAGCTTTCCCTATAGATGACTCAGATGCCTGACTCACATTATCCAAATTCGATAATCTGATTAAATCTTCGCCTTGAGGTTCTGGCACACATTCCTCGTGATCTTTCAGAGACACCTGCTCAAACCCTTGAGATTCCAGCAAACTTGCCTCTTGATCTTTTAGAGAGACTGCCTCAAATTGGTCTTCTTCCTCATCCCTGTGTGATCGATCCTGGTCCTCAGAAGCCATGTCTGAATTCAGGCCACTCACTTCTTGCAAAACACGCTCTTTTTCCAACTCAACAGCATCGCCCACAATACTCACTGAAGGCAATGTCCCACCAACCAAATCCTTATCAGAGATTTCTCCTGTTTCACGAGACTCGTGTTCCATTCTATCTATTGTCCGATCTAGCTCCTCCGCATCAAGATTATTTAAAAAGCCACTGAAGTTTTAAAAAAGAAACAGTGTGATAAAAATAACTGCAAAACAAATAAATTTACTAATCCAATCATCAAATGCTTAGGCTCAGCTTGGTTACATGCACATTCAAGGGAATTTAACAGTAACATAAATGTAGAGTTTCCTTAAAAAGCATTTCTACAAGTGCAACTTGTGCAGTTTATTTTAACAGAAAGTAATTCTTTTGTTGTCCAACATTCCCAGAAAATCCAAAATATTCTTGTTGTGCAGTTTGGTTATCTGGATGCAATTTCCAAGATAATAATACTCTTATCATCTACGATTCCCAAAATATCTACAAAATACATTCCTGGAAAATCTGAAGTCTTGGAAATCCTATCCAGCATCCAGGTCCATCCAAATACCAAACCCTCTAGGATCAGAGTGGATCCAAAACCATGGGTGTAAATTTCCATGGAATTTTAACCTTAAAGGTTTCGACAGAGTTTGGCTTTTCTCAAGATATGCAAAAGCAGCTCCCCCTTGATTTGCAGAGATTCTAAGAATTAAAGCAACAAAATAATTACTTCTTTGGAGATCGACATTCCCTGTTCTGTCAGGTTTCCTTGAATGTGCATACATGTAACCAAACAGACCCATGAAAAGGAAGAAAGAGATGCTTCCAAAAAATGACAAGGTTTTGCAGCGAAAAATCTTAACCGTAGGATTTCACCACAAAGTAAAGATTTGGAGAACAAAGAATTTACCTGACTCTGTACCTTTTTAACTAACTTTGACCTCGAGCTGTTCTATTCATCGGCATGACTTAAACCCCCTACCTGAAGACGTAAAAACAATAATAATAACAACAACAACAGTAAGAAAATAATAATAAATTTGATAAGTAAATAAATAAATAAACAAATTATGCTGAGTAAAATCGAAGTGACAATTCTTGGGAAAATGGGAATGTGAATCAGGAAACCTGGAGATCCCTGTATAAATGCTAAAGATCAAAAACAGATAAGAAAAAAAGAACCAGATAACAAACCTCAGGGTTTCAGTAAGCACAAAGCAATCAACAAAGAGAAAAGAAATGAAAGAATTGCAGAGAGATCCTAGAAATGAGGAAAATAGAAATGTAAGGAAAAACATCACAAATAGGGAACAAAATGAAGTAGATAGACTGATAGAGACCCATTAAGAAACAACTCAATATCAAGTTGGAAGATTAGAAAATAACTTTTGAGACAAATGGTCTAAAAATTATTAAACCAAAACAGAATAATGGAGTACAATTTCAATAGAGCAAAAGATAGAAAGGGTAAGCTACTTAGAATTGGAAATGACTTAGTAACACACTGATAAGTTTAGATACTTGGGATCTATGGTAGAATCAGAAGGAAGATACAATTTAGATATAACAAATAGGATGGAAACAATGTGGGCAATGCAGACAAGCTAGCGGAGTTCTCTATGATAAAAGAGTACCACATCGCTTAAGGGGACAATACTACAAAACATTGATAGACCCACAATGTTCTATGGAGCAAAATGTTGAACACTGAAAAAAAAAAAAAAAAAGAGACAAATAGACAAAGTTGGGGTAATAGAGATGCACATACTATGCTAGATGAGTGGTTTAACAATAAAGGATAAAAGTAGAAATGACTGCAATAGGGAAAGTTTAAAATTAGCCACTATAGATGACAAATTGAGAGAGCCTCATTTGAGGTGGTTCATAGAAGACTAGAGACAAACATTGTATCTAGAGTTTAGAAGCTACAAATTGCAGGCACCAAGAAGAGGGGCAGACCACTGGAGTAGTGGAGGAATGGAATAAAAAAAAGATATGGTAGATAGTGGAGTAACTGATTGTATGGCCCATAATAGGTCATATGGAGAAGTAGAATTGGAAAAGCCAATCCGAGATAAATGCCATTCTAGCTTCCTATGATGATGATAAAGATCCATTAATGATGAGACCTTAGGGAACTAAGTATGGCCATGCATCCCATCCACGAGACCTACAATATTGAGATACATAAATCTTGTGTTGGATGAGAGATTTGGATGGAATTATTTGATATTATATGGAGTTAGATTTCAATCATATAATATGACTCTAATCTATGTTATCTTTTTTGAACAGAAACAGAAAATTATATTAATAAAAAAAACGTTACAATAGCTGATCCATGTAAAAGACTTAACACAGGAAAGAAGACAAAAACCTCACCTCCGCCACCCTACTCTACACCAACAAAAAAGACAATACTACAATAGAAACAAAATAAGACTACACCAAGATACAAACAACATCCACACCCGATACCACTAAACATAAAGGACTCAACCATTCCACATGAGGTACAACTCTATCCATTCCAACCTTGACCAGAAAATCCGCTACACAATTCGTTGACCTTCTAACATGTCTAATACAATATGAATCAACCACCAAGGGGGATTCTTTTTCCCACAAGCCCAAGCCACAACATTAGCCAAGTCTCAAATCTATAATCAAATTATCCAACCCGAGCCACACCATAGAGAGAAAGCACTTCTGATCACAAGCAATTATGCCTCATTAGATTCCATAAACCTACAGACTCAAAGAATAAGCCCGCAATCCCAACTTTACAATCATGAACCACCCCACAAATACCAACAGGACTTGGCTTACCTCTAGCAACTCCATCCACATTGAATTTAAAGAAACCAAGATTTAGCTTCACCCAAGACTCTCTCAAGACACTCCTTTACCTCCTAGACCCACCAAATAAACCCTCCCAAGAAAAAAAAAGATCGGAAATAGAAAAATCCTTGAATTCTTCACATAATGATAGCCACAATGTCCATCTCCACTTCACTCCCTCGATAACCTTCCCTACCTCCATTGACTTACTTTCAAATACCCTCTAATTCCTTTCCTTCCATACAGACTATAAGATTACTGCAGGAACAATATTCCAAGCAACACCTTTTTTTACCTTTTAAAGGAGCCCCACCCCCAAAACCTTCAAAATGTCTTTGCTAAAAGACTTCTACAATAGAAGGGTATTTAAGGCGAGATCTTCATCCTTCCAACATGTTAATAACCTCATAAAAGTCAAAGTTCCTTGGTGGGTATCGGTTATTAGACAATTAAAGGGAGTGAGCATATCTGATATTTGTAGGGATTGGGAGTTGGTGGGTGTTATTCCTTCCTCTCATGATCCTCCTCGTAATGTATCTTGGCAAAACCCTCCTCCTGGTAGGTTGAAGCTTAACTTTGATAGAAATTGTACTCAAGATCGTTGTTTATCTGGCTTTGGTGGGATGATTAGAGATCATTGTGCGTCTTTGTGATCCTCGTTTGTTGGGCCTCTTTCTGGTTGCTCTGCCATCAAAGCTGAATTACACGCTCTTTGGAGAGGGGTACAGGAGTTGGGTGCTTTGGAAGGTATTATTGAAGGTGACTCCAAGGCGATCCGCAGTTGGGCTTCGGGTTCCTTTTGCCCATGGAAGCTTATGGACAAAATTATGAAGATTTGGCACATCATCTCGAAGTGTGCTTTTTCGGCTTCATGGGTTCCAAGAGAGGCAAACTCTGCGGCGGGTGAGATAGCTAGGTTTGGCCTCAATTGCCCTGTAGAGTTGCTTCTAGAGATTTGTAATGTAGGTCTAGGTGTGGGGGTTGTGGGCTTTTGTCCCAGTTTGGGGTCCCTTTGTGTCCTCTTGTAAAGCCTTTTCTTTGTTGTGAATAATATAGTTATCATCAAAAAAAAAAACTTTTCTAAAGACACAATCACAACCCAACATCCCTAAAAAATAGTGCTAAATTCTCCGAGAAATCGAACAATTACACAATAAATGGTCCATTGATTCCTGCTCCACCCCATACAAAACACACAATAAAGAGGCTCCATTAGGTAACAAATTTCTATCCTTTAAATTTCACCTGACCTAATATTTTCCTTTTTACTGCTACCCATGAAAACACTTGCACACATGAGGGCACTAAGCTATTCCACACCATGTTGTTAAGTTGATTAAAACCCAACTCTCCACTCCCCACCTTTGCCAAAATTGATTGTACAAAAAAAAAAACCTAAAGAATCACCACCCAAAATCATCTGATCCTCATTCTCTACCAAAATATAAGTGTCACTGAGTAAACTCTTCAAGTTCTCATAGTCCACTTGTTTGAAATCCCTCAAACATCACCTCAACACCAGAACCAAATAATCTTACCTTCTCTAACACTATAGTAATCATTGACGCATGCCCTTTTATCCACAACGATCCTACATAACCTTGGAAAAACCCTCTCCAAGGACCTATCACCAGGCCAACAATCTTTCCAATGAAGAACTCTATTGCCCTTACCCACCACTAATCAAATCCCCTTCTTATAATCTGCCACAACTTTACCCACCCCATTACTTAACTTGCAAAAAAGTCTTACTATCATAGAACCATGTTTTCCCACTTTCTTGCCTAACTCCACCCACCCAAGCCTTCTACCCCATACCTAGCACACCGTACTCTCCTCCATAAGGCTCCTCGATCACAAGCAAATCCCCAAAGCCAATTAAAAGCATGATTCCTATCCACCACCCTCGAAATACCCAAACCCCCACAACCTTAGGTTCAGTCACCTCTTCCCATTTCACTTGATGGATTTTCTCTCTCACCCCTCCCTCCCAACATAATTCTCAACACTCATCACTAAAAGAATCAATCTTAGTGTCTTACAATGAATATTAAAGGACTTCAACTAGAGGTTACATGAGAAAATGAAGGCCTTCAAAAATTTTGCTTAAAGGAATAAAGAATGGCGTGACAAAATTGTGGAGAGAGAAGGGCTATGGTATTTCATAGGGTAGAGTGAAGAAGTAAAACTGAAAAGCTAATCCCATATGGATGGAATAGTAGCTAACCTATCAAAAAGCATAACCTCTGCCACTCCATAATAGTCTTTCTTTTTCCCCTGAAGCCAAGTTTTTAGAAGTCTTCCTCTTCTCCTTGTACCTTCTAAATGAAACCCATGAATCCTATGAAATGGGGCTATTTCTGATACCCTAAAAATGTGCCCAAATCATCTTCACAGCTATTGAAGTGACATTAAAGGTTTCTATAATTTAAACAAGGTTCATCTTTTAACGTTACCAAGGATGCCAATTTCACAAAGGAAAGCCCGCACTTGACACAAGCTTAAAACATTTGCTCAAGCCCGGTACACCCAATGGATAGATAGAACCAAACAAAAAATTAAGAACAAAAACATAACAAAGGGAAAAAAAAAATACTAAGAGAGATTGAAAAATGAGAGAATGAAATAAGGGGAAAACGTAGTATATGGAAAAAAGGATTGCTGAAAGGAAAAAAAAAACATAAGATAAATATAATAGATAACAACCAAATAGAGAAAAAATGAGATGAAAAAGAAAAAGAAAATATGCGATTGAAAGAATAAGAAAAAATAAAAAGAGAAGCAAGAGACTGAAGAAAAATAATTAAATAATAAAATCAAATCAAATCAGAAAGGGGAGGAGAAAAATAGAAAGAAAAGAAAACACAGAGGAAACGAAAAGGTAAAGGGAAGAAAATAAATAGAAAAAACAAAGGGAAAGAAAAAGGGGAAAAAGAAAAGGAGAAGAAAAAAATAAAGAATAAAAAATCCTTCAAAAAACAATAAAGAATCAAAAAAGAGAAAAGAAAAGGAAAAGGAGAGAGATCTGGAATTTATAGATAAAGTCTCCACCGACTCACAAGATAAAAAAAATAAAAATAAAATAAAAAAGAAATTGAAAAGAGGAAGAAGAAAGGAAACAAAAAAAATGAAAAGGGAAAAGGAGGAATGGCCAATGAGATGGAAAAACTATTCAGGAGGAGAAGAGAAAAGTTCACTTAGTGGCTTGGTCGAAGGTCACCAAAGCTAAATCCAAAGGAGGCTTAGGTACTATCCCTATTCAGTTGAGGAATGAGGCTTTATCATGTAAATGGGGATGGTGTTTTGGAAGAGAACCGACTGCGTTGTGGGTTCGTGTCTTGACCGCTAAGTATGGTACTTCGAACGTAAATAGGTGGAGTTTGGGAGAGCAAGTGGACAAGTCAGGATTAGGGATTCTTAAAGCTTGGTGGAGGGTGTGTCAGGGTAGAACGGAAGTTGGAAAGTTATTTAAGGATCGATTTCGGTTGTTAGTAGGTAGGGGTGATTGCACCTTCTTTTGGGAGGATTTATGGCTGGGAGATAGACCCTTGAGAGAGCGGTTCCCTCAATTGTTTAGAGCAGTTCAAAATAAATGGGCTTTGGTACAGATGTTACCGTGTGGGGGATTAAGGCATTTCTTGGCATCTAGATTTTAGAAGAGATCTTAGGACGTTTAAGGTCGACAACTTGAACGAACTTAAAGCTCAGTTGGGGGAATTTCTGCTAGACTTAGAAATAGAAAATGAGTTGGTGTGGACAGGAGATCCATCGGGGATTTTTTCGATTAAAGTCCACGATCGAGATGGTGAAGCAAGATGTCAATGGCTCACTATTACCAGAGCCCTGCTCCACCCAGAGTTCAGTTGTTTGTATGGTGCAGTGTGAAAGGGAATTTTTTTACTAGGACTAAAGAGAAGAGGTGTGTTGAGTCCAGATGGAGACACTAGACGCCCCCTTTGTGGGATGGCTGACGAAACTATTGATCATCTCTTAGTCACTTGTCCTATGACTTGGAAGCTTTGGAGTTGTTTCTTGAATCTTATAGGAGCTTCATGGGTATGTTCTAGCTCTTAGGAGGGCTTGGTGGGTCTTGGTTCCTCCCTAATCTTAATCCCAGTCGGAGGCTAGCCTGGATCACGATTCCAGTTGCAGTTTTGTGGACTATTTGGAAGAAGGAATTTAAGGACTTTGGAGTCTAGCGAACTCTTCCAAAAAGCGAAATGGAGATTGTGTTTGGCTATGTTCCAACAAGGAGTTCAGAGATATGAAAGCCATAGATCTATTTCTGTCTTGGGAGAGTTATATGGTATCTAGATCTCGGAGTCGGAAGAAACGAGTTGATAAGTCTCCCCCTCCCAGTCGAACTTTGAAATTCAATGTGAATAGGGCCTCAAGGGGTAAGCCTGGCCCGGCTGGGATTGGGGGCGTCCTAAGGGATCATTCGGGCGCCACACGAGTTGCCTTTACAGAATCAGTGGGGATTAAGGAATCTAATGAGGCAGAACTTCTTATTATTAGGAGAGCATTAACCTTAGGAGCGGGATTAGGGGGAGAAAAAATAGTGATTGAAAGTGATTCCTCCTTTGCTATCAAATGGGCCAGGGGAGCAAAGTGTCCTCCATGGAGGTTAATCACTTTAGTTAAGGAGATTAAGGAATTTGTTTCGGGCCTGGAGGTGTCATTTGTTCATATCAGTCATACAGCCAACGGAGTGGCAGACTTCTTCGCAAAGAATGGTGTTGGTAGTTCGATTAGCGGCACTTTCCAGCTACCAGGAGGATAGTTTGTACTGTTTCAGTGGAGTGTTATTGTTATAGTTGCTTTTGTTTTGGTTGTCTTTTTGTTTTTCTTTCGGGCCTAATTCTCTTAGGCCTTGTGTACTTTGTTTTGTATTTGTTTTGATTTAATAAGTCTTTTTCTGCTATTGCTCAAAAAGAAAACATTAAGACCTGAGTTTCAGTGATTTGGGTGTGTGGCATTTACTCCCAGCATCCATTTCCAATATGTTTTCTTTTCTAAGTGCTTCTATACCTAGAGCCTAAAGCCCGTGTAGCCTAAGCCCAGTTATACATGGATTAGTTAAATTCCGGGGCCATGCTTCAAGCTTCAAGCCTAAGCAGCCTAAGCAGGTATGTGTCCAAGCCCAACCAGATTTTTAAAGGGTCTTCAAATTAGTGTCCAAGCCCAGCCAGATTTTTAAAGGGTCTTCAAATTAATGTCCAAACCCAAGCCGTAGTTTTCCCATGTCGAATTCGGCTTTGAGACCAAAATTGACATCCCTAAATGTTGCTCCACACATCTATCCATGCATCACAAACTTCTATTGCCATAACTTTATCTACTTTTTTTTCATCATCATCCAACCCTCCATCCAACCCATTCCCATCCTACTCACTATATCCCAATTCAATCCCCCATTTGGTTTCATAGTTGCATTTAAGTTTTATCACAAAGCATTACTAAGCCATTCAATTTTAATTGATTCATCCTCCCTATTTTCTATTCCATTAAAGTTACAATCCACATATTTTAAACTTTTTTTCTACTAATTCTTAAAATGTGCATCTCTACGATTGTATTTGATTATTAATTGATGTTTGTCTCAGCAACTAATTCTATATACTATATTGTTTATAAATAGCATATACTAAATTCATCCTAAATTTTTTGGCATTAAATTATCCATAAGTAGAGCAAATAAATGTATCATTCAAAAAAAAAAAGCAAATAAATACTAGTCAAGGCATATCCTTGGCAGAGTCCCACACTATCAAAAAATTCTATCCTTCTGCAACACCATCCTAACACTAGTTATCACCTCTTGATAAATATCTTACTCTTTTATATAATTTCAACATGATCATTAGGAATGCATTTCCTTTTCAACATTTGCCAAATTAAATTCCTTCGAACGTTGTCATAAGTCTTCTCTTTGAAAATGTCCTTTCACTACATCCTAGTAAAATTAATCCATTTGTGATCTACTACATCCATTGTTAAATATCACTAGGTGTTCTTTTTTCCCTCTAAATGTATCATTAGGTGTTCTCTAATTTAAAATATGCATTAGTTGCCTCTACATCAAAGGCCAATACAAAGTCAATGATTAATACTCTCAGTTCATTCATCATCAACATTTGACAAAATCTCATCTATCTAGGATACGCTTTTTGAGTTCTACTTCTCCATATGACCTATCATAAACCATAAAGTCAGCTACTCCACCATCATCATGTCTTTCCTTATCCACTCCCTCCACATTTTCAATGGTCCAACTATCCTCCTTGTGACTACGATTTTGTAACCTCTGGACTCTAAGTAGTATGGTCAGCTTTAGTCTTCTAATTCTCTCTTGTCATTCCTTTCACCAAAGCCATGCCTTCTGTGTGTGCTTATATACCTTTCTTTTTAAATTGTAACAATTAAAATTCATTAAATAGAAGAAAAAGTACATAGACCAGCCAAAAGAGTTGTAATGAGGGAAAAAAATGACTCAAGCAATCACAAACACCTCAATACATGCAATAATATAGAACTACATGAACCCAACAACTCCTCACATCTCTTTTTTTTTGCGGTAACCAAAAAAATCATTAAAAGGAAAAAGTACAAATACAAAAATAAAGGGCGAGGTCTAAAAGAATTAGACCAAAACAATAAAAGGAAAATAAAAAATGCAAAAAAAAAAAAATACAAGAGGAGATAAAATTGCAAGAACAGGTAGATCTCCCAGCTCAAATGAAGAAGACGCCAGAAAATATATCAATACCGAGCTTGGCAAAATAGTATGTCACTCCATTCCCTGTCCGGCCGATCTGGACAAAGGAAACATCAAGCCCTGAAGCCAACTCCCTAATCTCCCGAACTGTAGTGATCAGCCTCCAAGGCGGGGACGCCTTTGTCCCTTAGCCCATTTGATCACATTTGTGAATCCCCTTCAATAATGAGTTTTCCTCGCCCATACAACTTCCAATTCTCCTAATGCTAAGGGTTTCCGCCTCATTGGAATCCCTAACTCCCACCGAATCACTGAAAATAATGGAAGTAGGTCCCTCAAGATTTCTAAGTACCCCTCTTATCCTTGTTGGCCCTTGCTCTATCTACATTGAACTTCATGACATTCTGTTCCGGGTATGTCCGAGTTTCCTTGGGTCTAACTTTCCTCCTATACCCATTCATACACCTTTCCCAAGATGATAGGAAGTCCACGGGTTTGAGACCACTGAACTCAGAGCTAGTGAGGAGCCACACACAATGATGTAGGACATGAAGACTTACATGGACCCACTTCCATTTTTATTTTATTTATTTAATTTTAGCAGATTTATTAATTTAGTTTTATTTTTTAGTTGATGTCCTAATCGGTCTCGAACACCTCTAGTGAGAGTCCTAGTTTGTTTGGGGATTTCAGTGTAATAGTTTGTTTAGGATTTCATTTCTGTTTGCAGTTTGGAGTGTTTTGTTTTTTTTATATATCCGCATGTAATGAACCGAGAGACACTTTCGATCAATGGAATGAGAAATCAGAATATTGTTTTTTTCTAACTTCCCTTCGCCTGCTATCAGCTGCAGGCTTTTCTTCCTTCTCCCAGACTCGGCAAAGACTTGGGATCCCGTCTTTGCTAGATCGCTCTGCCGGTGAGCATCGATCCCACATCAAGTGGTATCGAGCCGTATCCTTGGTGTTATCAGGGACGATTATGTTATCTTAAAACATGCCCTCATCCACTAATGCCACCTTCCCCCAAATCCTATCTTCTTGAAAAAGAAATCCACTAAGCCCCAATCACACAATCAAAAGCCTTCTCCATGTCTAATTTCAACAAAACGCACTCCTCCTTGTCCTTGTCATACGCTTGAATTATCTCATTTGCAATTAGAACTCCATATAATTTTTACTCCCTACATATCTCTTTAAGTCACCTCCAACTAGTGTATTTTCTCCAAGTGGGTATATATTGGACAAATTAATTCATCAAGCTCCATGATTCATTTTTCTCAACCTCTTGTAGCCCAAATTAGAGTGCATATGCACTTTATTGAAAATCTCTTTTTCTAACAAAATTTTACTAATTATAATCCTACCTGACTTCTACAATTTTTCCTTCAAATCTCCATCAACTACGATAGCCACCCCATTTCTGGAATTGCTAATTCTTGTATGAACAAATTTAGAACCATCCCTTAAAAGCCTAGCCTTGTTACTCTTCCATTTAGTCTCCTGCAAACAAGCGACATTTGTTGCATTTTTTTCATAGTGTCGACTAATTTTATGCCCTTTCCAGTTAAGGTACCTATTCCAAGATGCTACACATAGTTTTTTAGTTTCCCTCCTCACACTTGCCAACTTTCGTCGTCTGTTCACTACTGCAGTTCATTTCATCTCATTCCCATGTGGCAGCCCATTGGGATGAAGTAATCTAGTCCTAGGTTCCAAACTTCGAGTGGAACTCATTCATAGTTTTGACAAAAAGAATTAAAATAAATATAGGTGGGGATATGGGTAAAGAAAAGGCAAATGTCTGGGAAAAAAAGATGGAGGTCCGAGATAGAGTGATAGGTACAAAGGAGTTCAGAAAAAAAGAAAAAGAAGAAAGAGAGAGGGATCTAAGAATAGAGAGACACCAAAAAGGGAGATGGAGAGGGATCAGAAACGAGAGTATAAATCAGAGAAAAACAGAGATATGGTGATCCGAGGAGAAAATGATCTGAAAGAGATCTAAAAGAAAATGTAGAGGGGAAAAGGAAATGAGTGGTCTGAGGGAAGAGGGGCAACGAGAGGCAGAGAGAGAGACAGATCTATACGAACCTTGATCGGAGAAAGTCACCGGCTTTGGGAGAGAGCCTGCCGTTGCAGAAGAGTTCGTCGTTGAACAGCCAGCCGTTGGCAGAGCCTCAGCAAAACCCGATTACAAGAGACATGAGATTGCTTTTGCGGATCGGAATCTATAAGTCACGCCCCACGACAAAGAGCAGAAATGGCAAAATAATTTTGAAATTTCATTTGTAATTAAATGGAAATAATGAAATATAGGAAATTAAATATTGAAATCCATTTAGAAACATTTAGATGAGTTAAAACAGACAACTAAAATAAAGTGATTAATCAAAATAATAATACATAATTGCCATTCTTAAAAGAACCAATTAGTTATTCATAAAAATAATTATCAAACATGAAAAAAATTGATTTAAATCTTTAAATATGTTGTAATATCAATTTCTTATCTAATATTTAATTTACCTTGTCAAAAATCAAATGAAACTACGTTAAAAAGAAAAGATAAGAGAAAACACACAAAATGTAGGAAAACTTTAAAACAATAAAAATGAAGAATATAATTTTGATATAAATTATTTAAACAAACTTCACACACTAAAGACATGGAGATGACCATTAGTAAAACAAGGAATGGACATGATAACCAAGAATAGAAAATTATATGATAAATAATTTAAAAATAAACAATAATGAATGTATCGAAAGCGATCAAGCCGTGCAACCGAGGGTCGTATTTTATTTTTTTACTTAGAGAGTATGATAGAAAAATAAAATTTTATATGAAGCATTTAGTTTATATAGGATTTATAGTGGTTTGGATTTTATGTTGTGATAATGTCTCCAATGGAACCCCATTGTTTATTTTTGCAATAAAATGTGTATAGCGGGTGCATGAAGAACAATAAATTTAATTGAATTTTTTGTATTTGATCATTAAGATCATTTAGTGGAAATGTTTAGACTTTATTGATTTTTAGGAATGCATTTCTCTCTATAATTTAGCATATAGTGATATAAGTATATTTAAACTATATTTATATTTTGTATTTTATAATTGTTGAAAAGTTGGGAGATTATAATTTAGAAATTGACTGAGGGTTGAATTGTAAATTTGGTTAAGACATGTCATGTTGTCTTTGGCAAACACTTTGCTCAATACACATAATATTAAAATAATTAAAATTAGGTGGTCAATCACTGTTAACAGTTAGTCTATGAGAAATACCATGTTGTAGGCAATGATTTAAAAAAAAAAAAATTACATTAATCATAATTGCATAATTACTTGACCTTAGATAAATAAGAAAATGACCTTGATTTGATTGTGTTTGATTATTCATTTGACTAAAATATTCAAAAATTCAATTTACCTTGAGAATTGAATGCATTTGATGGGATTGACATGGATGATGGCAAGATCAAGCATATGAGATGATAGGAGGAAGATCCATCAAGAAATCTTTGATGGAACCCTAGAGGTGACATTTAACCTTGAGACAATTTCTCAATTATCTAGTGGTAAACTCAAAGGATGATTCAAATAGTTTAGAACTCAATATATTTTTTAACTAGTCATTCTAAGGAGTGACAAGTGACACTTCCTCTCCCAATTGTAAAATATTTTTTTTATTTTGGTCTAATATGCATGACAATGTGTGATTAGAGGGACGTATAATAAGTAATTAAAGACCTATGGAAGCTTGCCAAGAGGTTGTTCTCATTGCTTCAAATTTGATTTAATAAATATAAAAGAGATGTTCACTATTTATGAATTGATGCTTAGTGATATATGTCAACGGATTGAGATAACTCTCTTTAAGTTTCTTCTTCTCTTTGTATAAATAGAATAGGTAAGCACTAAATAAGATAAGTGAAAATAGTGAAATCTTCTTTAGGTGGCAGCTTGTTGATGGACGAGAGAGAGTTCAAGTTGAGCTAGGACTCATGATATATCTAGGACTCTGTGTAACTATATATATTTTATTGTTGGGTCTGTGATTTGTATGTGTGAGTACTAAGCAGTACCAGCGTAACAAATCTTGTTATCCAATGGCAATTATTAATAGTGGAATATTTATAAGTTCTTGAGTTTTTATTGTGAATTTTACAGAAAAGTCTCTCAAAACATATAATATTTAAAAAATAATAAAAAGAAATATAATGAATAAACAATGTGGTGTTTGAAAAAATAGATGATATTTTAGAAATAAAAAATATATATTTGGCCTAAGTATTTTTAATGGTAAAGTTCCGTGATTTTAATAGGAACTTACATTTTTCTCGAGATAAAAGTGCATTTTTAATGAGAATTTACCTTTACAAATAGCAGATGCAATAAAGTTGAGTTTTTAACGTGCAAAAGTTTTTTGTCAATATTTTAAAACATAGACCGTTATTTTTTAAACACTGTATATTTCTAAAATTTTTCAAATTGAATATCTAAACTAATAAAAATAACCTGATAAAAATACCTTAAGACTTAAAGGTCTTTTGACACTTCCAAATGTGTTTTCGACACAGCCTAGGGATACCCTTATTTGTAAAATACTGTGTTTTAAATATTTAGGAGTGTCAAAAAACCTTACAGTCTTAATGTATTTTTATCAAGTTATCATAATTAGTTTAGATATTCAATTTGAGAAATTTTGAAAATACACAGTGCTTAAAAAATAACGGTTTATGTTTTAAGATATAGACAGTTATTTTTAAGCACTCTTTATTTTCAAAATTTCTCAAATTGAATATCTAAATTAATTACGATAACTTGATAAAAATACCTTAAGACTGTAAGGTTTTTTGACACTCCTAAATATTTAAAACACAGTATTTTGCTTAAAAAATAACGGTTTATTTTTTAAGATATAGACAGTTATTTTTAAGTACTCTATATTTTCAAAATTTCTCAAATTGAATATCTATACTAATTAAAATAACCTGATAAAAATACCTTAAGACTTTAAGGTCTTTTGACACTTCTAAATGTGTTTTCGGCACAACCTAGGGATACCCTTATTTGTAAAATACTGTGTTTTAAATATTTAGAAGTGTAAAAAGATCTTGAAGTCTTAAGGTATTTTTAATTAGTCTAGATATTAAATTTGAAAAATTTTGGAAATACACGGTGCTCAAAAAATAAGTTTAAAATTTTAAAAATAAATATTTAAATAATGTTACGAATGAATAAAGCGCTGAACAATCCGAAGGAATCATTCGAATGAACATTGTTAAACAATATTCATTCAAATGAATGAGGTTACTATTCAGCCCATTTATTCGAATGAATACCAAAATGAACTGGACATTCATTTAAATTATTAGAAATACGGAGGTAAAATGGTAATTTACCACGAAATTTCAAAAATGGGTATGTAGAGGGAGGATTTTTCTAGGTATGTAAGTGCTCCCGTATTTCACTTGTTTTTGTTTTTGCTTGCTCTTATTCACTTTTGTAATTCCCATGTGAGTTAATGGAATTTGACTTCTCTGTTGTTTGTTTATGTCTGTTATTCATTTTATTCTATTGCATGTTATAACCCATGTATTTGATAGACTCTTCACTTATGGATTATCTTCCTTATTTACCAATTTGTAATTTTATTCCTTATTTACCAAATTGTTATTTTACTAGCGAACATTTAACTCACTTTGTTATTTTATTTTCCTTTTTTTCTTTTATGACCGTGGGTATCCAGGGGCCAGCACCCCCGACTATCCCTTTCGTGTCCCACAGGAGCCTGTCGCGCATCCGTTTTAAGACCACAGTGTCGCAGCGGAGAAGAGCAGCCATCAGAATTCGAATCTTAGACCTTTTTCAGCGGTCATTCGCTCTTATTTTATTTTCCTTCTATCCAAATATGAAGTGATTTGGTACATAAAATGGATAAGCATTGTTATTTATGAACTATATTAGGAGTTGAGGGTGTACTTGTGATTTTCCTTTAATAGATTTCTTGCTTCATTTTTTTTTTCCTTGCACGTGTTGAATGGATGATTTTTGTGTGTGGGTTATATTATTTTGGGTCCATATGTTGCACTTGGCCCCTTTTTTTTTAAAAAAAAAAAATGTTGATCCCATAGAAAAACCAACTATATGGATTAAAAGTAGATTCGATAAATTACAAGTGGACCTAAAATCAATTTTTAATCATTTAATTTTAAGGGTCAAAATAACCAAACAATCTTACAAAAGATCAAGGATGTTGGGTTAACTCGACTAGTAAGATAAAGTGAGTATAATTTAATTATGGAGTTAAAATTTGATCCAAATGTAACTCATTCACTATCCTTCAATCTATATGATTGTGTTTTACTTGGAGTCAACAAAATAATAAAAAATGAAAATGACCTAAAGAAAACCCCTCCAACCAATGTAACATGATATACACTTTTTTTTTAAGTAGAACTTGATATAGACTTGTCAATGAATACTGACAATTAATTAATTAAATTATTGACATTTTCTTTATCAAGTACAATGTGTCCATTAAAAAAATCTTTAATTGAGTACAAAACCTAAAGAAAACCATGAATCAAATTAATTTATTTAATGATGGACTTTGAGTATGTGATCTAAGAAATAATAATGGCAATCTAATTATTCAATTTAACTTTTGAAGCTAGTTACTTTTCTATTTTATTAAATTTTTGTATTATGTGGGTCAACTTTGCCCCACCAATAGATCATTTAAATAGATATTTTCATCCATAAACATGATATCTAAAAAATAATCAATGCAATCATAGAAATCATAGTGTTATATCTCCAACAATTTTTATCTATATGAACACTAATTTCACTTTATTCGATGACTTGAAAGTTTTTAACATAAATACAAAATCTCATAAATCATTGATTTTAAAATTACATTTTTAAGCTTTCACAATTTTAATATTTTAAAACATTTTTTACATATTTAATATTTTAACTATTTCCTTTTTCTTTTAACAATCATGGCTATTTTTTATAAGACCCTTTAAGATAATGTTACTATATAAATATATACAAATATATACAAATTACAATTTAAATATACATAATATAAATAAACCTGTGTTTTAAATTTACATTTCCATATAAAATATACAATTTAACTTTAATGTAATATTTAAATAAATAAAATAATATTATATATTAGCAATATTTTCATGGAGCCACTGCACTAAGATTAATTTAAATCATTCTTAGCCATAGATCACTCAGTACAATAAAATAATCATCAATAAACTACAAACCTGAATTTTTAACCTAATGTGTCGAAGCCTTGAAGAGCCTCGTGAACTCGCTGGAGGGCACGTGTCAAACATATAAAATTAGAAAATAACCCCCTTTTTTTTTGTCTTTTTTTAATCGGGTGTTCCCGTCTTCCTGAAGTGAAGATGCTCTGTATTCGCTGCACTGGTCTCTGTTTCCAAGTCTTCTCGCTGCCCTCTCTGGTCGTGAAATTTCCGCACCGTCAAAGAACCCTTTTCTCCAGAATGTCATCTGTCAGTCCATTACAGGCGAGCCCACCATCCCACACCATGCACTTGTCAGGAGGTGATGCCGTTCAGATTGTGGCGGCACAGGGTCTCTCCGCTTCCGATTTCAGGTCCTACGGCCTCATTTCTACATGTTACTCCCCATTTTTCTTTTTCCATCATCCATTTATGTATTGAATACGCTGTCGATCACTGTGGTCTTGGGCCCATATTGCCGATTGTCCATGGTGGTGGCCATTTATTAATGGGGCCACTTGGTGGAGAGAAATCTGGCTGTCACCTGAATCCGCTTTCTTTTGCACTTCCAATAATCTCTGTTGTCACCTGAATCCCACTGGTTCCTGAATTTGTGTCCGCTATAGCACCGCCTATAGAGATTTCTCCAGTCATGGGAATTTTGTCATTTTACTCATAAAAGTCTTCTCACTTTTTTAATTTTAAAAAATAAAGTTAGAGACAAAATAGGAAAGCTCTCATTTTCACTTCATGCCATATGCATCTTCATGAATGTGCCAGTGCCCAAATCAATTCCCAAAAAGGATAGATGTAATTTTTCAAATGACAAGATGCCTGTGTAAGCTAATTTCATGCAATGTTTGCTCTAGGATCAGAGGCAGTGCTCTAATGGATCTATATCTCGAGTCCCCATAAATATAATGCTCATTTGCCGATTCCTTCAAGGGGCTGTTATTGTGAGAGTGGAAAACTCATTCTAATTGTCTCATTTGATCCGTTTGCTCTCATTGCAAGAATGGCATCTAATTAGCTCCTGTGCACATGGATCCAGTTGCACCTGACTGATCTGGGGGCGAACTATTTCTTTATTTGTATCAGTATGGATTACTGTGGATATCTCAATGTTTTACTTAATGACTGTTTATTAATGCATATCAAAAAAATATATTGGTTTCATGAAAACAGAAATAAAGGACATACATGTATATCTCGAATAGGCTTCTCCTATCATCCCTGCCATGTACATCTAAATCATTGTAGGGATGTTAGAAGGTAGGGCCACTATTTCAGAACAACAACTGTACAAATGTCAGATGTGCATTCAAAATTGATATCTATTGGACTCCAATATTGAGGGTCCATTGAGTTATTCTAGCCTTTAATCCTAGGGCCTCAAAGATCAATGGGCACATGGGCTGTTAATCCAACAGTTTTTATTGGTTGGTTGGGTGTAAAATGGAAATGTTTGACAACTCTCTCTCTCTCTCTCTCTCTCTATATATATATATATATATTGATTGTTTTTGGATCAGGGTGAGTTAAAGTAGGGAGTTCACCAGTGAAATTGCAGTACTTTCCCCTTGCCATTTATTGGCTGTGTTTGAATTAGGGTGAGTTAAACTAGGGAGTTCACTAGTGAACTTGCAATACTTTTCCTACCATTTAAAACACCCTGCTTGGTAAATTTAGGGTAGAGAATTAGATATTCTTTAACAGAATTGTGGAAATTTTAAATTTCTATTTTCCCTTTTTTGCTTAGTAATGATGCACTAGTGAGTAGAAAGACTCTATTTACTTAGTTACTCATTAGCACAACCATGTAAGTAAAAAATACGTGGTAGGGCCTGTATCTCATTTCCAATCACCATGTTTATGTTGAACTTGTTGGATGATCTAATTGTGATCTTATGGGACATATGGGTGATTAGGTTTGCTGCTATCTAGACTATATAATAATATCATAGATGTCATGCAATTACTTGTTTCTTTTACTTATTTTATTTCAATAATTTTGTACTTAGAAAAAAATCTCCCACATGTATTACTAACTGCAAGTTGCTAGATGATGTTTAAGTTATAAAAAATAAGGAGGAAGAACATAAATAACATATATGATGACTATAATCCACACTCTGCATTAAAAAAAGAAAAGGAAAAAATCAACCACATATGAAAGAATGTGTAAGCCATACAGGGGATGGAGAAGTCACGAGTGAGGGGAGTTGAAAGGGTGGATTGATTTCCCCACCCTTTTATGGGGAAGTCAAGTTACCTGTTTTGTGTTGAGTTTCTTAGGTGTGGAATCCCCACATCTACAATCCACACAGGGTGAGTTCAACTTTCCCACATCAATTTACCATGTGTTTAGGTTGGGTTGGGTTGGGGGGAGGGGGGTTAGACTTTTTTTTTAAAAAGAAGATCCACCTTGTAAGGATACATCTGGGCATACAAAAGCCATGGCTGATGGGAGCACAACTCTATTCTAAACTATCTATAGAATTGTGCTTAGCAGCAAAAGGCTCCTGTCCTAGGCTCTAAATACTGTGATACTATTTAGCCTCTTGAGTATGCATTGTGCCTTGAATATCATGAATGAGAGTGTGTGGCTTTTCATTGTACCTTGAATATCATGAATGAGATTGCATGGCTTCTAATATTATCTGACTTCAGTCTTACTAGGAAATAATTATCGATTTTAATGAGCGCTGTGATTTGGGATTTTTTAACTGGAAAAACTTCCTCCATGATAGGTTTTTTGACATGAAACATGCATTTCAGGAATGCTATTGATTCTGCTCTCTTCAAGCAATGGCTGAAGAATATGCAAAGTGAAATGGGAATTCTAGCTAATGGAACTATGTCTTTGAGACAAGTATTGATTCAGGTGGCATTTGGTTATATTAAAATGAGTCGGTTAGTGGGCAGATGCCTCATTTTTTTTGTTAACATATCTTTTTAATGAATCCTCTATCACATGTGGTTGCCTTCTGAGAATACAACTGATATATATATATATATATATATATAATATATATTCGTTTTCTGAACTATAAATGTAAAAGATGAATAGACCCTTGGTAGAGTTTAAGATCATGATGGCCCTATCATAGCTGGAGAAAGTGCTGTTGTCATATACATTTCTTCATGTCTTCTCGATTCTTGACAGCTTCAATTTCTTTAACACTTCTATTTGAGTTGAGAGAGAATTGTGTCTGGTAAACAGGGAGTAGATTTTTTTGGAAGAGGTGTTGGTTTTCTGAAGTTCAAGGCAGATATTCTTGACAAGGAAACTGGAAAGAAGGTATTGATTGCAATCATATTGGGAATGCTCTAAATTAGGGTTTGTATTGTTGATCAGCGAGTGAGATAGTGGTTGTATTATTTTGCAGAGCAGTGGTCTTATTATTTTGTGGAATTTATCCTCTACCTCTATGAAAGTGCTTGAGGCGTTTTTTTATAATCTCAACAGACTTTTTCTTATGTATTTCTTGGACAATATATGTCTAGCCTGCCTCTCACAATATCCTTGAAAGTAATCCATGTGAGCTTTAATTGATCTAACATAAGCCATTATTATGTTCCATCTTTAGTTACATATTTCAGTTTGCCACAAGTAATTTTCCTTTTTGATTGTACAGCACCACTTGTTCTATATCAATTGAAATTTGATCAGGTTCCAGGTATTGTTTTTTCACGTGGGCCGTCTGTTGCTGTGTTGATCCTTTTGGAGTCGGGGGGCGAGACTTATGTTGTTCTTACAGAGCAGGTACCGTGCTTATAGTAGGAATGGTGTATTATTCTACATCATGAACTGCTCTGTGATCTGGCATTTAAATCACTTGGGTTGTAATGGTTGGAATCCTGACAGTTCATATTTCATTGATCCTTGAAATTTCCTGTATATGCAAGGTTAGGGTTCCTGTTGGGAGGTTTATTTTAGAATTGCCAGCTGGAATGTTAGATGATGACAAGGGTGATGTTGTTGGCACTGCAGTTCGTGAGGTAACACTTGTTTCCTTGGAAGAGTTTTAAGTTCTCAGCAGCTACAAGACAAAATGAATTGACAATTTGTATATTTTGGTACTCGATGACAGTTCCAATGCTTATTTTACCAATAAAACTGCCAGGAGAAATTCATTTTACATGAATTTCATTATCATGACCATGAAAGCATCAGACCATTAGACTGCAAAAACATATCACAATCTTCATTTGCACCTGAAAGCTATTTTCTGAGCAATTAAGTTGCATGGGTATGGGTGGGACTGGGGGAACATAGGTGCGAGTTGTCAGATTCAGCAATTTTATTTTTTTAAAAAAAAGAAAAAAACAAGATGGGGGCTCATCACCATATTTAAATAAATTAAAACTTTCAATTTATTTTAGATGAAAATAACCTTTGAAAATAACGCTGATAGAAAATAATGTACCACAATTACTAACAATCAAGTAACAAACATACTGCTATTTTAATTAGGTTTTAAAGGGGAAATGTGTAGCGATACTTTAGTCACCTTAGATAGCAATATTTAAAGTAGAGCAGAGTCCACGAAGAATGGATTGCTTTGTTTCACTTGGAGTTATTGCATTTTTGTTTCTTTGTTGTTTTTGTTTTCTTTCGTTGGGTCTATTTCTTCTAGACCCTCTCTCTTTCTTGTTTTGTTCTTCTCTTTAATAATATTTTTTTCTCGGTTACCGTTAAAAAAAAAATGAAGAAAAAAGCCCGAGCCCATTTATATCTATAAAAGCTCGACCCGTCGTGCTTTTAAAGTCAAAGCTTGAGTAAAAAACCTGCCTGAGATGTGGGAGGTCTTGGGTTCAAGTCACTCTCAACCCAAAAAAGCCACTCCCTATAGTGTTACTCTATGCGTGTGGATAGGGAGGTTTGCACATGCTTCAAGGATTAGTCAGGTGCTTTAAGAGGTTTGGACACCTTGATCTTAAAAAAAGAGAGTCAAAGCTTGAGCTCACCGTTTAAAGCCCGTTTCTTTTGCACCTAGCACTGTTTTTATTTTATTTAAAAAAAATGTTTTGTAAATTAAAATCTAACCGTACAGATTGAAAGAAGATATAAAGATTGACCATCTATTTAAATTTCATCTTAGAACTCGATTTCTAGCCACACAATCTTGATAGTAAAAGTTGGCAGACGTCTTTGAAAAAACGATGCCTAATGATTTTGACCGTTAAGATCTAATGGCTATAAATTGAGTTTTGAGATGAAATTTTAACGAATGGTTGATCTTTAAGTCTTTTTTCAATTTTTTAGTTAGATTTTCAATTTACAAAACAAAAAATCAAACCAATACAAGATACGACTTTGTGATATATGTATATAATATATAAAAAAAGGGCCTTGACAGGCTTTAAGTAAAAGCCCGAGCTTAGCCCGTCAGACAAGAATCTTGTTCATGTCCATTTATTTAGGCCAGACTTGGGCTGGGTTTGGACAAATGAAGAACTGTAGTCTGACAAGTGCTAGTGTCCAACATGGGTGCAAGTAGGGCTGAAACTTGGATGGGTTGGGCTGGGTTTTGATAAACCAACTCAATCCATATAAAAAATGCTTGAGTCCGGCCCAACCCGACCCGATTTGGTAACTTGAATTGCACAACCCAACCCGACCCAACCTGGAGCCAGAATTTAGCCCAACCCATAAAATGACTTAAAATAAAATAAGAAAAATTTAAAAACAAAATACCTGGACCACTGAAGCTTCGGGAGAATGGGAAGGGACCGAGCTCTGATGACGGCCGGTGACGAAGATCCCTCTCTGGTCTTGATCTCTGAGTTGAAGCATTGGACACAACCGATGATATGATAAGAGAGCTGGAGAAGATTGAAAGGGAGAGAGGATCGAGATCGCCGTCATCGGTCATAGGGAGTGATGGAAAGAGGGTTCTTTGTTGCCGTCGAGGGAGGGAAACTCAGGGATAAGAGAGGGAAATGGATTTGGGCATCTCTCTCTCTCTCTCGGTCTCGCTCTTTCTCAGTCTCGCTCTCTCTCTCGCCCTCATACTCTCACTCGCTCTCGTCTCACTGTTACTCGTTCGCTCTAGGGAGGGTTCGAAGGGAATAAGGATTTAGGGGATGGACCATCCACTTTTGTACAAGTTTTTTGACGTGGGTTGGGTTGGGTCCGACGATTTAAAAAAAGCTTGGCTCAGCCCGACTCGAATTTAATTCGGGCTTTTTTCCCTTAACCCAGCCCGACCCTAATTTAAAAAATTCATAACCTGACCCACTTTTCACCCCTAGGTGCAATTGTTTGACACAACTTGAAGAATGTGTGACATAGTTGAGCATACTTCCATATTGACTGGTGATATTTTCTCTTTTATTTTACACAGGAATTATAAGGTTATGAACATCAATTAGCTATAGATTTCCTGCTACCATATTTCTGTCCATGCAGAAACCAAAGTGTTCCATACCATTGAAAATGATGATCCCCAAAATGGATGGTTTGAAAGATCGAAAGAAAAATCTGTCCTTTTGATTGGGAGCCTAAATGTAGATAATTAAAAAGGAACAAGGTAATGGAGAAAAAAGAAGGAAAGAAATGGAATGAAAAGAAATGAAAAAGCTGATCCTTTGGTCTAACTATTTTACTATAAAGGCAAAAGCTAGGTGGGGAGTCCATGTGAACACATTGGGTTACTGAAATATGGGCCTAGACCTCACATATATTGAAGTGACGGCACAGGATGGTCCACATTTTCCAAACTTTGGACCCTATGAAGCCTCTGATGTTGTCCATTGCTGTAGTATTTTGTCATTCATTGTTATTCCCATTTGATAACTTGGAAAGTTTCATCATCATTGTGAAATCCTTTTATTCCTTCTATCTTGTGTTGGTTAAAACTTGGAAAGCTAAAAAACCCAAAAAAATAACGAGTTGCTGCAGTAAATCCAGTTTATATATTCAGCCATATGAATTTCTGGTAACTGTATTTGATATTATCCAATTTACTTAATCTGGAATATAACGAAACAAGCACGAAATTAATCCTACATTTTGCATAGTACTGGTTGTTTCAACTGCAGTTCTAATTGTATGACCATGACAGGTTGAAGAGGAGATAGGTATACACTTAAATTTGGCAGATATGATCAATCTCACAGCCTTTCTGGACACATCAACTGGATGCAGAATTTTTCCCTCACCAGTATGTCAGCCATATCATCCCACCTTATTTGCTTATTGTTGGTCTCGTTGGGTCTTAACTTTCAACTCTAACATGTATTGTAGATGATGGCCGCATCTGCTGGTAACTTCCAACTCTTGCTTTTTCAACACTTCCTGTCATCCATGTTGAGAGTTTAATCCATGTGTTAAACCATT